>VXBW01003926.1:287529-432229 GCA_013400375.1 Thinocorus orbignyianus | reverse complement strand
CTGGATTCCAGATCTGGAGTCAAGAATGCTCCTTTCATCGGGATCAAAGGCAGGCGAACAGACAGGGTCCTCCTCGGGCATCAGCCACTGAAAAAAGAGAGTTGACCCTTTGATCATTCAGCTTTTGTATTGAGCATGATGCGGATGGGATGGAATACCCCAGTTGGTCAGTTTTGGGTCACCTGTCCTGTCCTTTCCTCCCTACAGGTGGGGACCCCTCTACCCTTTTCCACTTCTGACCCTCCAGTGGGGCAAATGATGAAATTCCCTGCCCTTGGCTGTTGTAGCAATAAGTATAAGCAAGGGCCTTTCTGCNACAGTTTTCTGAGGAATGTGCTGTTAATTTCAGAGTTGAGTTAGTTACAAGAGGCCCAGCTAAAAAAGTAAAGTTGTAAAACAGAAAATTGATTGTTTTACCTCAAACCAGGACAGCTGTTGAGGTGGTTTGCTTTGGAAAAGTAAGTGGCTGTGGAACTCTGAGAAAGAAGAGGAGATAGTGTAAGTACGTGACTTGCTGATGTTGGTGTGAAGTGTTTTGCAGCTGAGGCAACTGTCAGCTGGTATTTGCATGGCCTGAAAAAATGATCCCTGATCCAAGGCAGAATATGTGGAATACTCTCATCCATGTCTGCTGAGGGAGCTGTTAACCCCGAACTGACTGTAAATGGCTGGGGCAACATGCTGTAGTGGGAGGTGTCTCTGCCCATGGCAGGGGGTTGGAACTGGATGATCTTGAAGGTCCCTTCCAACTCTAACCATTCTGTGACCACAAAGCCCTGTGTCACGTTGCCAAGTGGCCCACAGACAAAAACATGGAGGAGATTCGCAGTCATGGGACAGAAACCCAAAGAACTCAATGGCAGCAGCAGAAGTGTCAAATAATATGTCTATTTATTGGAGATTTTGAATTCCACATCTCCGTGGAGGGGGAATGTTACCATCTGGAGGGTTTTTAATGCCAAAAAGACTTGTTTCCTCTGGTTTTATTTTTGTTTTTATTTTCTGTGCCTTAAGGAGTAGTTCAGCTCACCTTTCAATCCTGCACTTCCTGACCCAGAGTTGGCAGTCACTCTTTGGTGTCTGGCCTACACCACAGTCCTCGCTCCATCTGTTCTGTTCCAGGTTTTTGGCCTGTTTATCATCTCATCTCCTTTTAATTATCTTCTAACCTATCTCCCCTCTGCCGTTTTGTTTCTGTTTGCTTTTATTACTTTACTCCCTGTATTTCTTCCTCACTTTGTCCTATCCCCCAAAATGAGAAGTCAGATGTTGTAAAAGCAAAGCTGCCTTATTACATTCCTTAGATGCTTTTGTGTGCTGGTTATCTTCACCAAAATTTTCTTACCCAACTGCTTTTCTTCCCGTGAATGCAAATAAGAGTTGACCTGAGGAACTTAGTAAACAAGTAGTGAATAAGAAGCTGGAAAGATGTTTCCTTATGCTTATAGTAGAATTTGAAATCTTCGCTTGGCGGCTTTCCTGGATCCCAGCAGGTGGTACTTCAGCCTGATTTTTCAAAATGACTTTACCATGTTAATTTTAAAGGTAAGGACAGTCAAACCAGACCAAGTAGAAGCTTTGTAAGTTGTATGAAACAGAAGACCAGCCTGTGGTTCTTAAGCTCTGTGTGGGTAGCTACAACTTACAGCTTGGTGCTTGAACTGGAGCTGTTTCGTGGCACCAGCTGCAGCGCTGGTTGGATACTGTTCGTTAAACATCATTTCTGGCAGTGGGAGGATGAGGGTAGCAGGGCTGGTGGGGTGTCCAGCTGCCTCTGGGTGTTCATTTGCTTTCTGAGGCTGCAGTTACTTGGTTAGGTTTGGTTTTCACACGAAGATTTTTCTCTCATACTAAGGGAAAAAAAATGACTCGACTGTGGCTGACTTTTCAGCCTCTTTACCCTGGTGGAGACCCGCTCACGAGCCAAATCATGAGCCAAGAATCTGTGTTCATTTCCTAAAGTTAACAAAGGAACATTAGGCTACTTGCTTTTGGTTGTTATAATTTCTGATATTGGAGGTCGAGTGTAATATTTCAGCACAGTATGATTTCAGTTAGGGAAAAGAGGGAAAATAGTGTTTCACTCTTGATTTAAGAAATTATTCACACATTAGTTACATTCCATATTTCTCGGAAAATTATATACTGCAGTGAAAACAAACAGTCTTGACCATTTCCATGAAGGATTGTTTTCATAACTAGTGGGCCATGTTGGATATTGCTAGTGGTACGAATTAAATTAATGTAGAAAAATTCAGATGTGGAATATATAGTTGAATTCTGACTTGCCAAACTATAGTGTGAGGAAAAAAACAAGGAAACTTGTAGAAAAATAAAAGCATTTGGATGAAACATTATAGTTGGTGCACATTCTAAGTTCAAATAGCAGAACAGTAGACGTTCAATTTAGCTTTTAACATTTGCCTTGAAAATTCTAACATTTTTGTGAATTATTTCTTTTGTGTTTTGTTCAATTGAAGTAATATTCCTTTCTAAGTAGGAAAAATGTCTTAACAGTGATTTCTCCTTTCAGTTGTGTGCTGTATTACCAAAACAGAAAAAATGGAAATCTATTTGGACCTAATTACCAGTCGGTACCCCAGTATGGACAATTGAACTGGTATATCTGATATCTTCGGAATTAGTTAGAGGACTCAGCTGTGGTGACTAAGTAGGTCACTCCACTCATTAATTGAGGGGCAACTGTTTAATACTGTCCGTTGTGCCACTTCACAGCCTGTCACTTTCCAAAGTGCCTCCTGGCAATGCAGCTCCGCAGGGAAGCCATCAGCCTCCTCGTGTTGGAATGATGTTCAAGAGACATGAGCTTCATTTGGGTACAATGAATGAGAGCACAAAGAAAATTGTGAAGATGAGAGTGAAATGTAAACCAGTTTATTATGATACAAGATCACAGGACATCCCTGCTTGCTCTTTCTTTTCTTGTGATATGCCCAATTTTGAAAAAAAATACTGTGCAAAATGATCCTTTTTCTTTCAAATCAAGAAATAATAAAATCTTTGCATTTTACTGTTATGGCTTTGCAGTGGCAAGTTTTAATTTCAACTCTGTCACAAATAAAGCCCTCAAGTGCCATTGCATAGTGGAAGAATCAGATGTTTTTAAACATTCAGAATATAATGTTAAATCTTTAATTTTTGTGTTCAAATCCCTGCATCAGTGCCCAGTGGAATACATTAGCCCAGTCTGATTCAGACATTGTAACAGTAAATGTAGGAAGACTTTATATTCTTGAATATCTGTTTTATGTCTAGTTGAATTATTGTATATACAAATTTGTCTTTGTTGACGAGTCTTAGTGGAAAAGCTTAATAAAACATGATCCTTAATTATCTGATTTAATTAAAACAGGCCTGTGCACGTTCTTGACAACCAGAGACCGGATTATGTTGTAGCCATTTACACAGGGGCTGGATAACAGATAAACCCTATCAAGTTTGTAACGTTGGAAGATCATTTAGAGAACAAATTAAAATGTACTCAGCCCCATTGCACTCAACTCAGTGTCATTTTTTCCTTTCACAGCGGGAGAACTTTTGAATGTTGTATGTGATCAAAGCCAGAGTATTAGGGAGATTCTAACCATCCGTGCTCAGTGGAGGTTATTGGGTAGGAGATACTGAGTGTCTGCCATCCATTAAGGAATATCGCAGGTTGTAGATAATTTGTAAATAGGTCAAAGAATTTGCTAGTGGCACCAGTTAAACCTCCTCCAGCTCCAGCAGGACTTTAGTCTCAGGCAAGTCTGTTCTGGGGAAAGTGATGGGGACAAAATGCCAATCCCTAAATGCAAAAACTGAAGGTACCTTGCAGGTTGAAATAGAGAAGCGGTGAGAGCGCAGTTAATTAAATGGCCAGACTATGAAATATATTGCTCTCTATCTTCATCAGGTAAAATAAACGTGCTGCTTGGCAGTGGCAGTCCCTCAGAGCCTTGGGAAATCCATGTTTCTTCCATTTTGAAGCTATCGCGAAAGTCAATTAAAGTTTCTTGAAGCAGCCTATTCCTCTTATTTGAAAGAAGCATTTGAAAACATCGCAGTTAATTGCTGTCAATTTCTCAATTGTGTTTGTGAGAAGAGATTGACAGTGAGAAATGCCTAATGCTTATTTTGAATTCAGGTATGCAGATGTGCTGTCAAATTAAGCATTAACACACATAGCGCTCCTGTTATTCTTGGGTATTATTTTGAATATATTAGGTGCGTGACCTTTGGAGTTGTTTGCTCAGAACCAGCAAACTGGTGAGAGCTCAGTGGGACTCTTATTGCAGCGAGCTCTACGTTTTTCTAAAATGGCTCTATCCAAATAATTAAGCAACACGGCACATGGCAAGCGTTAGTAGCATCTTTAAAGAGTGCAGTTAATGAATTACCTGCAAAAGATTAAAAATAAAATAGAGCCATTAATAGAACCATTTATTCCCTGCTGCCTCTGTAATATTACCTTGTTGCCGTTCACTATAGCAGGTTTTTTCCCTGGTGTCTGGGTAGTGAAATCCAGCCAGTGCAGTTCTTCCACCTTCTCAGTATTAGAAGTTGCATCCCACCACAGACTGCGGGAACTTCTGGCTGATCATTCATCTGGAAATGGGTTTTCTTTAAATCGTTTGGAGGGCTAGTAGAAAACACTTAAGAAGCAGGTTTCAGAAAATAATATATATGATTTCTCTTGCCTTAAGTTCCTCCCTTGTGAAACTGGCAGCAGTTCTGGTAGGAGCTGGGAAAGCTCTGGGAATCCAGTGTGTGGAATAACTTGGGTTTTTTGCAGATAGATAGAGAGACAGATAGAAGGGAGAGTCTCTTTGGCTTTCTTGCTTGGAGATGTCACTTTTTCCCCATCACATGAGTATAAACAGGAATTTCTGTTGCCCTTGTGTTCTGGAAAGAATACACAGACCCTGGTAAGGACTTTTCTGCAGAATTGCTCTTCTGAAAGGCAATCAGTGAAGAGTGGTGTCATTAGTTAGGATGCTAATGTCCAGGCACTAGTAGTTTGGGTCCTTGTCAGTCATCAGCGATGAAATTATATGGGTTGAGGTTGATATTGTATAGTAATTATAGTTCTTTAGATTACGGTGTTATTTATGGTCTGTAGCCTACTAACATCAAGTCTTCAGAATACTTGGCTTTTACATGAAGGCATTGAGGAGTCTGGGAGCCCTGCACATCACTCTCTTAGCCAGAAAACAGAACACTTGGAGCTGAAGTAGAGATCACAAGTTATCCCAGTGACAGCCTGAATCCTCAGCCTTGCAGCTTCATCCACTTAGAATGCAGGAGAGCCATCAAATGAGAACATATTTATAATACATCTGAGAGGGCTGTTGTAACTGTGATAGCTGTGAGATAAATAAATGTTTCTTTTGATGTTCCTGCTGAGTTTCTAACTAGTTTTAGACCAGAGGAGACTACGTAGGTGCCAGAGCAAACCCAGGTAGAATTAGGTCACCTTCCCGTGTCTGTTACCTGTTGTTATTTCAGCCTTGCTGCTCCTGCTGTTATTAGTGCAGAGCTCGTCAAGGATCAGTGGAGGTGCCCAGGTGAGCTCTTCTGGTACCAGCTGAGTTCCTGTCCTGCTGCAGGAGCTGCAGATGGGCTCTACATGACAGAGATGACCCCTGGTAAAGCTACATGAGCTACTAGTTAGGGCCATACGTGCTTGAATATCATGAGTGATGCTTTAAAGGATAAAGGAGTGTATTCTGTAAAGGAATGCTTGCTGAAGATGATGAAGGAGTGTAGAGAGGAAGCTACATGCGCTTCTCTTAAAAGAAGAGACTTTTTGTGACTGGAGACTGGTCAATCTGTGAAGCTACATTCAGTTGCACTAAACATGCCTTTGGTCGAGCTTTAAAATGAGAAAAAAAACACCTTTTTTTAGCTACAAATTTCATATCTAGCAGATCTTCTTGTGCTGGGTTTCGGTCTGGTGTATTTAAAATTATTAGTGTAGGTCCCTTATGGAATTCTTAAAATGTTCTTCAGTGACCAGTTGTATCCACTGTGCTTTTGTTGTGGCTGTTGGCTATTCCCACACCTAACAGATGGCACTCGCTTCAACTGACAAGCTGTGGGATAGCCAAGCATTACTAATAAAACCTATCACATGTTAAACTTGACCTGACATTAATCAAGTTTTGAATGCTACAAATGATTCATGGATAATAATTAGTCTCTTGATCATATTAGTGAACATCAGTCTCACATTGCTGCCATTATCTGCTTTCATTCTTATAAGGAACAAATCCATTGCAGTAATTAGGTGTTTTTAATGTCTTTCGAGCCAAAATGTTCTGTATGATTAACTTGGCAGAGAGGTTATTTTTAGCCTTTCAGTATGATTGGTTTCAGAACTTCTAGTAAATTATCAAACTGAAAGGCTTCCCATAAAATAGTATTTTATAAAAAGGATGTACTTTTTAAATTTTATCAACTGAGAAAATTCCCATGTGTCTTTCTGCAGTCGTTGGGGATAATTTTCATCACAATGCGATTCAGCTGCTGCCCCAAATGACGCAGTTCAAAATAGTGGTGATTCTGTTGAACAGATGAACCTTTGGAGTTTACTTTTACTCCTCTTGTTTCATACTGAATTATTGGGTAGCATCAAGTGCTTTTGACACGTGCGTACTCAGAGAGACAAAATAACATTTAAGGCTTTTCTCTGTTTATATCTTGACTTAGACTCTTGAGCTGGTGGCTGCATAAAAGCTGGGATTTTGAGCTTTAAGCATATTTTTTTTAAAGGCTTTTCATGCAATTTGAATTATACACTGATTTTACATCCCAAGAGCATGAAATTTATTTTTAAGTAATGAGCAAGTGAGAAGTTTATACTTCGTGTTCCTTATGCAGTTAGGGCAAAGTAGATCATTTCCCTGTTTTCCTGAAAATGTAGCAGTTATTCTTCAGTATGTGCTGGTTCTTAATGAGCATATAAATCTTCTTTAAATAATTACTTCTTAAGGAGTTACGTTTTTAATTTATTTTCTACAGTTTCTGATCCTGCTCTCCCTTTATGCATATTTAAGACTGTTAACATGGGCCAGGAAATATTTTGTAACTTAATGATTTTTTTAGTATACTTAGCTTAGTACTTTTAGTATTTTTTAGCTTAAAAATATTTAGTACAGGCTGTGGTTTTCTGACTGTACTCTCCGTTACTCTGCTGCATTTACTTTCTTGCCTCTTTGTTGCTGGTTTCCTGGCAAACAAAAATTGAAAATCTTTAGGATAAATATAGCCAAATACAATGAATAATTGAGGATGCATTGTAGAATTGGACCTGCTGTAGTATAGAATTTACCCTGCTGTAAAGACAGACTTTAATTAATATGTTAAATCCTGGTTTTTACCTCATTTATTTGACATTAAGTATCATATCGTATTTTTATTAGGAAGTGAGAGTAGTGCAGAGGAAAACTGGGTCATGTTAAATTGATTAAAAATCTGCTCTTCAACACTTCTATAGGTGTTGTGGAGGAAAATATGAAATCATAGAAATGAGGGACGGATTACTCATGTTCTGCGTGAGGGAAGGAGATGTTGATGTTGAAATACTACTTAGAGCTTTTGGAATCATGGGGTGCAAGCAGAAACGTTTATTCCTATGGCCATGGGCTGCCACGCTCAAGGTGTCACCCGCCCTGCTCTAAGGACCTTCATGGTGACTTGGAAGGAGCCACTTTCAGTCAAGCAACCACTTGCAACAACCCATCGACTGGTTGGAATTCTTCTTTGGCAAGTGCTCGTGTATCCAGAGATCTCCTTGAAAAGGAGACTTCTGTGGAGGAAAACAGGGAATGTGTTTTTTCTTGCTATCCTGGAATACGCTGTCAAATCTGGCTGGGATGGTTTCAGCCGCTGAACAAAATGATACCTCTGAGTTTAGAAGAAACTTCATTGAAATACTGAAAAGTTATAGCTGTTTCCTCGAGAAGTGTTTGAAATGTGAAGCTGGTTTAGTGACCCCCCCAAAAAATATCTCTCAGAGGTGAACTTGATTAGTGCCTATTAAGTAGAGGAATAAAGAAGAGAAGTTGAAAGAAGAAAGAAAACTGCTGAGAAATAGGCATTAATTTTTAATTGCAAATGAGATAGTTCACTGGGGCGACTTACTGAAGATGCTCCATCACAGCGTGCTCGAACTTGAGACTGCACAGTTCTCCAAAAAATTATTTGGCACTTATTTGTATCACTTGAAGAGGAACTTAAATATGCATGACAGGAGAGGGTTTCATCTCGTCCTCTTTTCCTCGTAGCTGTCTGAAAGGCAGCGTGAGCTGGGGATCCCGGCTGAGTCTACGTTCAGGCAGGGAGGGAAGGAAACACTGGAACTGCCAGAGGACTTTTTTTATCTTCTCCCATCTCCCCACCTCTGGCCCCAAAGGTGTTAATTTACATTGGATTTTCTTAGGTCAGCTGTCTTACTTGAAGTGCTTTAGAAATTCACTTCACTAGGTGGAATAAACAGTATCTTGAGTATGAAAAAGAGAAAAGTCTGAATGGCTTCAGTTTGAGGTGTAGGAGTTTTTTTTGTTTTTGAGTTTTGGGGATATTTTCCCCATTTTTTAGATGGTTTGCTCCTTTTAATTCTCAAAGCCGTGTATTCCTCAGTCACTGAAGCCTCTTTTGAAAGTTTTACCATATATTTGTAGTAATTTCAGTCAGGCAATTTCATTTTCAAAATCAAAACTTCCTCTGTTTCTCTCCAAGTGTCAATTAGCCAACTTCTATTTGTGGAAAGGTTGAGATTTTTAGTTTGATTTGTAAATAATACATGAAACTTCCCCCCATCCCCAGTATAGTGTTACTCACATGTTCTTTGATAATTTTTTGCTTGGAGACTGAAAGCAGCTCTTTATTTCTCGGTACCTTCTCTGCTTTTAGAAACAAAACAAAACAGAAAAGAAGAAATGATGCTGCAGGTCAGGGGAGACTGGAAAGGTTGAACTTGGATAATTAAGATCTCATGAAAGAGCGTGTACTGAGTTGAGAAGAGGTTGTCATGTAAAAAGAGAAAAATACAGAATCTGGCAAGCAAGATAAAACAAATTCATGTGAAAATAAAACAGGAGTGATACTCTGTTTTAAAAGCAGAATAGTCCATCTTTTTATCTCTTTTATGGAAGTGAAAGGAAAGAGCCAGAATAATTGGCTCCTTTTTAGAATGGTGGTTATCGGTGCTAGTGATTTCTGAATCTTTTTCTGAAGACTATATGAAAAGTTTAAAGACTGTACAGTATCTGTGCAGAGGTTTATGAGCCTGACAGATGTCAGGATGTGAGAATTACTGTGGAGTGAGAACTGTGTGAGGGCTGTCATGAGGGGAAGGGATGTCTTAAGTCTAAGCCAGTGAAGATGCTGCTCTCTGAAGCTGGGAATGAGAGCGTGCTCATGTCTGAAAGTGTCTTACATTAATTGACGATTTGGCTGGTAGTTTATTTGTAATGAATACCTTTGAGTAAACCAGGTTCCTTTTTGCAGCTTTCACTGGGGGGTGACCAATGTAGATGATGAGTGACTTGAAGGTTTCTCTGGAAAACTGCTCAGGGACTGGTGCTGGCAGAGGCACTGTAGCTTGACTTGGAAATGAATAAAGTATATAGCAGTTCTGAAATTGAAAAAGCAAGGAAAATCGACATATATTTGTCTTGTAATATAACATGGAAAGGAATTTTGTTTTCTTTATGTCAAGTATTCCACTAGACTAACAAGTGGTATGAGTTTTGAATCCAAAGTATGGACAAAATGGTTAGGAATACTTGCGAATCACAGAATAATATGAGGTTAGAAGGGACTCCTGGAGATCATCTACTCCAACCCCCCTGCCAAAGCAGGTCCACCCGGCGCAGGTTGCACAGGGATGTGTCCAGGCAGTTTGGAAAGTCTCCAGAGATGGAGACTCCACCAGTTCTCTGGGCAACCTGTTCCAGGGCTCTGCCACCCTCAATGTTTAGATACAACTTCCTATGTTCAAGTTTGTGCCTGTTCCCTTTTGTCCTGCCACTGGGCAGCACTGAGAAAAGACTGGCCCCATCCTCCTGGCACTCACCCATTAAGGATTTCTAGGTGTTGACCAGATCCCCCCTCAGTCTTCTCTTTTCCTGACTACTAAAAACCCAAGTCCCTTAGCCTTTCCTCCTAAGAGAGATGCTCCAGGCCCCTCATCAGCTTTGTGGCCCTCTGCTGTACCCTCTCCAGCAGTTCCCTGTCTTCTTGAACTGGGGAGCCAAGAACTGGAGCCAGTGCTCCAGCTGGGGCCTCACCAGGGTGGAGCAGAGGGGCAGGATGACCTCCCTCCACCTGCTGGTCGCACTCTTCCTGATGCACCCCAGGATGCCATTGACCTTCTTTGCCACAAGGGCACATTGCTGGCTCACGGTCACCCTGTTGTCCACCAGGACAACAAATTGTGACACAGCAGATTGATAATAATTGTGTGGGAGGACCGTGGCCAAATTATTTTGTAGAAAGTCAATATGACTTTGCAGGAATATTACCATGTTTAGGAATCCACACACATTGCTCTCACAACATTTTGTCTTTACGTGATTTTTTTCAGGTTTTTTTTTGCAGGGGGAAGGAAAAGACACAGTAGTACCTACTGCAGGTATTTATTTTATGAATAAACTGAAAACTCCCCAGAATCATGCTTTAGGATTACAGAAACATTAATAAAAACCTACCAGCGTTATGTGGAATGTGCACGCACCGAAATTTTCTCCTCTTCCTGCTGGAGGAGCCAAGTGATCTGTTTATTGATAAGCATAGAGAGATCTACAATGCATGATTTTTCAATTATCCACTCAAGAACTGCTGACTGGTTCAGTGTTTTAGCAAAATCAGCTCCAGCAGGTTATTAATCCTGCTTCTAGTGACTTACTGCTCCTCAGCTCATCCTGTTACTCATCACAGGGCTCCACTTGTTCCATGTGATTATACCGTTCTTTACGCTGGAAGAATATTATTAGCCATAGCAATAATTTTTAATTTGATTTACTTATGAAGTAAGACAGGAAGAGTTTCAAATAATAAGCTGAAGTCTTGAGTTATGTGGTTTATTGCGAGGTTCGTGGGGAAGGAGGAAGCTGCAAGGAGTGAACAAAGGGGTTCACAGGTGGAAATGGATGCCACGAGGAATAGCGCTCCGGAAGAACTGGCTGGCATGCATCATTTACCCATCTTTTCTAGAATGTCATTGAGATGCATCGCGTTTTAGCTGATCTCTGGCAGTCGTCCCAGCCAAGCAGGTGTGCCATTTATCATGGTGCCGATTAAATATATATATATATATATTAAAAAAAAAGAAAAAAGAAAGACTGCACTGTTCAAGTTAATTAGAAATTTTAATATGTATGGAAAAATTGAACATCGGTTTTTAAAAGGTGAACCATGATATCTGCATTTTAAGTTCATAAATCTAAAAACCTTCTATCAGCTATATTTTTAGTGCCAAAAATATTTGGTTACGTCAAATGTTTCTTTTCTGCTCATTCTCCTGTCATTCCAAACTTTCTGCAGTATCCTGAAGGTATCTGAAGAGACCCTACAGGAGAGCTGGGGAGGGACTCTTTGTCAGAAGGTGTAGTGACAGGACAAGGGGGAATGGTTTTAAATTGGAAGAGGGGAGAGTTAGATGAGATATTAGGTAGAAATTCTTTGCTGTGAGGGTGGTGAGGCACTGGAACAGGTTGCCCAGAGAAGCTGTGGCTGCCCCATCCCTGGAGGGGTTCAAGGCCAGGCTGGATGGGGCTTGGAGCAACCTGGTGTGGTGGGAGGTGTCCCCGCCCATGGCAGGGGGGCTGGAACTGGATGATCTTGAAGGTCCCTTCCAACTCTAACCATTCCATGATTCTAGGAAATGCCATCTTGATGGATGTATTGACCTCCATATAGAATTAACAACCTTTGAAAATGTGAACAGAGTACTCAAGATCCAAATGAATTCGGACAGCTGTTTGGCAGTAGCAGAGTTACTGGGTTATGCCCTAGTTACAGAGTCTGCCAAACATGAATCTTGAATAATACCCTGAAATGTTTTTTTCAGTGTGCATTTTTAATCTAAAGTGAGTACTACTTGTGTGTCAAAGTGGCAAATGTGTTCTTTATTTTGTCTGTAAATGACTCTGGTGTCCTGTATTGGAACTGGTTTTTCTCCACCTTTTACTATATGGAATTGTCTTGGTTTCTCAATACTTTGCAAAGGCTTTTTTTCTTGAATGATGCCATAGGGGTTTGTCTCCCTGAAACTTGCTTTAAACTTAAATGATTCTTGGAAAAACTGCTACTTTGTTGAAGCTTTCCATGTTGACATTTCCCAAGCTCCAACATTAAACCATAAATAAGCAGTTTACTAGCCAGTGATTGCAGTGGTAGCGTATAATCTGCTTTGATGTGCTGTCTTCTGAGTGAAGTATTTCCCTATGGAAAAAAAGATTTATTTTCCTTTTGTTCTGCAGCTCCTGGAAGGAAGCTTTGCTAGAGAAGTCAGCCACGAAGTGGATGGACTGATATTTCAGCCTACAGGAGTAAGTAGCATAAAATGGGATTTTTCTCCTTTTACTCTCAAATTAAATTCTCACCCTCCCTCCCCACTCATTCTCCCATCTACCGCCTAATCTTTGTTTCAGCAAGGTTTACCTGTTGGTTCTGTGATTTTTCCAGTTCTTCAGCCTACTTAAATTCAATTACTTGCCGTCTGATTTGTCGTACGTGTGACTTCTAATTCATCCAGGGTGGTAGTTTCCAGGAATCAGCTCATGTTTTTCACGTGTGTGTACTATGACTTAGGAAGGATATTTTTCTGACTGCATGAATTCTGAGAATCTTTCAACCATTGATTTGAGCTCTGGGATTATTTTTCTTTCTCAAGGATGTTCACCTGTTAAAATTGTAGTAAAATCTGTGACTTGTGTTGTTTTAGTGCAATTCAAGTACGATATGTTCTCAGACGATGTCTGGTGGTATAAAGGTAGATGACTGGCACCAGGAGAAGTCATCAGAGCTGCGCACAAGCAGAAGAAAAAAAACATAAATGGTTCTGAAGCAGGAAGGGTGGGTTTAAAGGAGGTTAGTAGCATGGCCTCGTCCATCCTACTACTGCTCCTGTTGACTCCGATGCAATGGGTACCCTGCAATGTGTATTTTATATTTGCATATAGTGACTGCGACGTCATCCATGTTGACTTCTTCCTTAGCTTGTAAAACAAGGAATTGGTTTTTATTAGTTCAAATTTAAATAAATATTGAAATATTTCGGTATTTCTACCCTTACGGTTGCTCACAGAAAGCATTTGTATTTACTTCTCCAGCTAAAACAATTCTTTTTCTAGTTTACTTCCTTTATTGTAGATTTTAGCAAAGGTGATGAGACTCCCATCTGGAAATAAGATTAACCTCTGTTTCCTATTGCAAGTTCTGCTGGCCATAAAATAACTGAGCAATTAGACCACGGGCTTCTTTTTTAAAACATTATTTTTGTATATATAGCTGTTTCAAATTCAAAGCAAAACTACTAGGGTAAAAAAAAATTCATACTTTCATAAGAAGTACTGCTGATGTATTAGCATGTTGTTAAAATCCAACGCGATTGTAAAGGCTTCTCAGAACTACTTTCCTGAATATTAGAGGTTAAGTTACGTTGAGTTACCACAGCTAAAATTTAAAATGACCTTTCCTACTTTAAATGAAATAACTGAAGAATGTGTCTCTCTGCTATCGTTACAAGAAATTAGTATCTGATATGTTTTGTGTTTCTAGAACTTGTGATTTCTGATTTAGCCTATTGAGAAATTTATAACTCAATAAACCGCTCATTTTCATACATAAATACTTATGAAGGATTTACATCTTTAAAATATGGGGTATATTTGTTTAGTCTAATTTAGTGTTCAGATTTAAATATTATTTCAGGTTTTATGGAATACAAGTTTGTTGCATCTGTTATTAAATTGATTTTCTTAGCTTAAGCAATGTGCAGTTTTCTCAGTGGCTTTTGTAGTTGAGAAAATAGAAATAATACAATTTGAGCAAAGGAAATTATTGTAGACCTAGTAATTGGGAAGTAAGTATTAATTAAGCTGATTAATGGGAAAGGGTGAAGCTGATAGAGGTAGCTGCTGCTGCTTTTGTAGTTTATGTGGTACAGAGGGCATAAGTTAATTGGCAACAATACAAGGAGAAGAGAGTATAACAAGGTATAAATGATGCCTTGAGAATACTGATACCTTGAGGCTGAAATATGCATAGAATCACAGAATGGTTAGAATTGAAATGAACCTTAAAGATCATTTTTTTCTATCGTAGTTGCGTTTATGTGTGATGTATTACAGCTTTTTGCAGAGAAAGATGCATATTGTTTATTGGTGCAGAAGCCTGCATTTTGGTCGTCGTGAGACTTCAAGATTTTTATGAAACCAGTTTGTCTCGAGTGAAGAAGCTGTGGTATATCTGAAGAAAACAATTCTTAACAACTGTTGTCATTGACATATTTGATCTTGTAGAAAAAAAAGAGACAAATGGAAGTGATGCTGGGTTTCGGAAAGCCAGCGAAATTTAAGAAAATCTTTTGGGAGCTCCTGAAATCTCATGCGTGTTTTGAGGAGAGGAAAACAAAAATAGACAGGATTTGGAGCAAAATCCCAAAGAATGATAAAATGGTAGCAGAGGAGGATGAACGGAATGTGACCATTTACAGACAGGAAATTTTTTGGCTTTCCATAGGTTTTAATAGTTAAGACAGAAATTAACTAATTCTTTAACATAAAGAATGTTTGAGCATATTAGTTCGGTCTGTTTGAAAGTCTTTCTGTGGGTTTTGGTGGTTTGTTTGTTGTTTTTTTCCCTATTTACTCAGAGATGTTCCTCCTGAGCTCTGGTCTTAGACTCTGGGTATGTTCATGTATTCCCCATTAGCTCCAGGCAACACTGGTACTGGAAGTCAACATGGATGAAGAAAGAGTATTTTGTTGTTTTGAAGTTTGGTTTAATCCTGGCTTATAATAAAAACGAAAATGCCTGAAATTATTTTGAGTAGGAATTTTACTTTTAGCTTCTAAGAACTCTGTGTTTGCTGATTTTTTTTCTCTCCATTTTGAAGAGATTTGGCGTCAAGTGCCTGTGAATTAGTTCAGTTTTGAGGAATTGACATGCCTTGATGAGAAGGGATTTGTGAAAACATTTTATTTACTAAACCTAGGATTTTAGTTAGATGTAATAGGGTTTATTTTCTTCTGTTAGTCTTCCTATCCAAACTCATATCACAAATAGCAAGGTTCTTGTACCAAAGCAGAACTTGTTTTGTGCTGTGATTAGTGATGGTAGAAACAAGGAATAAGGAGGTTGTTTTCTGCCTGTGAAGGTTAGTTTATTTTGCATGGTCACGCTGAGCATTAGTGTTCCTAATTCTCCAGTTACTTGCCTTACTTATATTGGTTATTCCCCAGGGCGTGCAAATGCTTTAATTTCACAATGACCATTGAAGGGCGATGACAGAGGCCTCCCTTCTTCTTCACCCTTCCTCCCTTCCCAGAGACTGAAAGCTTCACAGATCATGAGAAGAACATGTTTAGTGATGGAAGTGGTGGCGGGTTTTGCCTCATTTGTAATTGAAGAATGCTTTTTAGGTGATTCCATGCGATGCCTGCTTCCTAGTGCCCCCCTTGCATCCCCTGCATTAACCAACCATTCTCTAACAACTCCATGGCGAGAGACAAATATAAGACAATGTTTTCTTACTATTTTTTTCTCTTCTTCCCTTTGTACTCTTTTCCTTCTCATGCATCCTCTATCCAATAGCCTGTTTCCCACATTCCTTTTAATTTCCCTTTTATGTTGTTTCTCCCTAAGGCTTCTTTTCCCTGCACCAATTTCTGTCCATTTAAGATTCAACCGATATAACTCCCACATGGCTAAGTCAGCTCCATTCCATCTGATCAGCTTTCTGATCCCTCTACATGTAACAGGTTGGCAGAGCAGGGACTGAAGCTAAGTGCTAATTAGGAGGAATGAAAGAGGCCAGGAGGAAACTTCCTGGACAGGTATGTCACCCTGTGGTCATGCCCCAGACAATGAGTGAATTAGTTTACAGGTAAAAGCCAAGCATTTGGTTCACAGATTCTGAATGCCCACGTAAAGATTGGAAGCTTTCAGTCCTGTTTTCTAAAAGGTTACATCAAAACAGCAAAGGGCTTCTTACATTTGTTTTAGAACACTTGCAGTTTACCAACCTGTGTGATTTTAATGGAAATCTCAAAAAGTGGCCTCTTATCTTCTGATGGCAGAGTCGACTCTCTGACCTAAGCCCACTCATCAGTGAAATTACTTTTGTTATCTGCCTTGTAAATCATACCTTTGCTAGATATCTCAGACTGCCTAATTGTTATGCTGGCAATCTCTTAACAACTGACTTTCTTGCTGGCTAGAACTGTTTATTTTCCCTTGCTGGGGAAAAGGGAGCAGGAATTATTTTCTTACTTCAGCCACCGAAAAGAAGGCTCCCTGGTCATCACTTCGGAAGGCCTAAGGGCAGTTTTTAAGCATCTGTTGATAGCTTGTATCAGAATTTATTCTATTCTATTCCATCTTTTTGCTTCCTGAACTCCGTGATGTGTTTTCATTAGCTCAGGCTGATTTCTGTTTAATACTTCTCTGTGCTCTTATTTTGGATGAATTGTGTCCAGTTGTGTGGGTTTGAGATTTCTCTGGGGAAGGGAGAAGAACCGTTGCTGAGCTCTGTTCTTCTAAGATAAATGTTATTTTAAACAATGGCTGAATTATTTAACACATAACTCTCCATACTGAATATTAACAAAAAGCCTTTAAAATGAGAGGAGAATAATGAACAGGTTTTTATTACTACCTAACACTGCATGAGTTTTTAATATAACTTCCTTCCCCTCCCTTGGCAGTCTTCGTGATGATCTGAAATGCTTGGTTGCCTGTTAATTATTTGTGCTGTTCCCGTTGTATAATAGACTCTGTTATTTTCTCTCATTGTGAAAATTCATTAGAAATCACTGAAGTTAACAATGAATGAAATAACTCCAAAAAATACCACCAGGTAAAATTTCTTCAAAAGGCCGTGTTTTGTTTCATTAAGAAGTGCCACTTTCTCCACAATAATCCTATATAATTTTTCAGCCTTTTCTTCCCTGGTATGTGTTTTATTGAATGTCCTGGAAATTTTTAAAAGTAGACCAGGTCGGCTGCTGGTGTATTGCTGAAACTCAGCCCTTACGTTTACCAGTGGTGGCACATCAGTTATTGGTAAATACCTCTATTGCAATAGCAAGTAATGGCTTCAGATAAGCTCAGGTGTAATCTTAATACCAAAGCTGATATATAGAGGATTGGGAAGAATCATACACTAACATACGGTTTTGCTTCGAAGAAATATAGAAGTTTCTCAATGTAGCTTTCTGATTTTGTAGTGATTCATGTAAGATTTGGAGGCAATGGAACAGACTACGAAATTTCAGTTACAAGGGACCTACAACAATCATCTAATCCAACGGCCTGACCGATCTGGGGCTGACAAAAAATAAAAGCATGTAATTATGGATGGGAGGCATGGGTTGGAGCATCTCCCTGGTGAGGAAAGGCTGAGAGAGCTGGGACTCTTTAGCCTGGAGAAGAGAAGGCTGAGGGGAGACCTTATTCATGCTTACAAGTATCTAAAAAGTGAGTTGAAGGAGGATGGAACCAGAGTCATCTCAGTGGTTCCCAGTGACAGGACGAGGGGCAATGGGCACAAGCTGGAACATGGGAAGCTCCATCCAAAGATGAGGAAGGACTTTCTGGTGAGGGTGTCAGAGCCCTGGCAGAGGCTGCCCAGGGAGGGTGTGGAGTCCCCTTCTCTGGAGACCTTCAAGCCCCACCTGGATGTAGCCCTGAGTGCTGTGCTCTGGGCAGCCCTGCTTTAGCAGGGGAGCTGGGCTGGATGATCTCTAGAGGTCCCTTCCCACTCTGACAATTCCGTGATTAGGGGTATTGTCCAAATGCCTCTTCAACACTGCCAGACTTGGGGCAGGGACCACCTCTCTAGGAAGACTGTTCCAGTCTGACTGCTGTTTTGGCAAAGAAATACTTTCTTATGTCAAGTCTAAACTTCCCGTGGCACAAGTTTGGGTCATTCTCACATGCCTTATCACTGGATACCCAGGAGAAGAGCTCAGTACCTCAGTTTTCTTAAAGTAGGTGCTAAGTTTGCCTGATTTTTATATTTTTTTTCTCTCTGGAGTTTGCAGCAGAAGGGAAGAGAATTTGGAGGGAGTAATTTTCATCAGTCTTTGTGTTGCCCCACACTAATAAACCTTTCATGTACCTTTAGAATACCTCATTGCTACGAGTGATTTCCTCTGCAAGAGGAATGTTGAAGATGGAATCTGTTACGAGTCTGGGGATGCTGTTGTCATGTCAGTGTGCACTTTTTGTGTCGTCGTAGGTTTTCCTGTAACAGAGAACTTGCTGTCAATCTCCTGAAATGCCACGGAGCTTTACAACTCTTTTCTGCCTATGAATAGTTGTTATAGTCAATTTCCATGGCAATGTTCTTCGCAGTTCGTCTCTTAAATAGCTAGTCATAGCTCAAATATATCGTTCTATCATGTTTTATGAACATACTCAAATTTATTAGCAGTGTGCAGTATTTCTTTGCGAGTTTTTCCGTGACTATACACATAGAATTCAAGTTTGTCTTTGCTGTCTTGAGCCTGTCTGTTTTTTATCTTTCTTTGGAAACTCAGAAAACTAAAAAAATTAAGAAAAAATAACAACCAAAATGCTAACTTTAACACCAATAAGTAAGGTCTCATTAAATTAATTATAGCTCATTTAATTAAATTGTCAGACTCCTAGGAATATGTTTCCTGAGCATAGTAGATTTTTATGATTTCCATTTACTTTCCAAGAACCTGGTATAATTCACAACCCAGGAAAATCTGACGTTTCTTACACTTCACACTTGATGAACAATGGCCAAAAAGGGGAGGGGGGATGAGTTAGGAGTCATTTTTAGCTCTGAATATAGTAAATTAATGGTGTAGCAAAACTTTTCCTTGTTTATCTTTCTGCTGCTGGTCCTCTAGTACGTTTAGAGACGCAAATGTGTGTTTGCCAAAACTGTTTTACCTGCCTTCCCTTTTACATCTTCCTGAAGAGATGGCAGTGCCTTGGGTCTGGTTACCTAAGGAAAGTGGTGGTGCTAATTAGCGTGTTGTCTCACTTGTTTGTGTATGACCCATACCATCTGATGGTCTCTGATTTCTCAGGCAACGAATTGTGTTTATGGGAGCTGTATGAACAGGTTCTTCAACTTCTGTTGTGCAATTTAATCATCCTGCCTGCCAGTGGCATTAGGCAGGAAAGGTCTTCGTTCCATTTTATGTTCTTGGAACTAGTCATCCTCAGGACTGTCAGTTGACATGAATATGGTGGTGTCTGTGTGTGTGGTGTTTAGGAGAAGAAAAAAATGCTTTTTCTGGATGCTGCTGTTCTAATCAGGGAACTACTGGAGAGAGTCCAGTGTAGGGCAACA
This sequence comes from Thinocorus orbignyianus, assembly GCA_013400375.1. Taxonomy (NCBI): domain Eukaryota; kingdom Metazoa; phylum Chordata; class Aves; order Ciconiiformes; family Thinocoridae; genus Thinocorus; species Thinocorus orbignyianus. The sequence continues at coordinate 412,668 of VXBW01003926.1, read as the reverse complement.
GACATGATGAAGGGATTGGAGCATCTCCCTGGTGAGGAAAGGCTGAGAGAGCTGGGACTCTTTAGCCTGGAGAAGAGAAGGCTGAGGGGAGACCTTATTCATGCTCACAAGTATCTGAAGGGTGGGTGAAGGAGGATGGAGCCGGACTCTTCTCAGTGGTTCCCAGTGACAGGATGAGGGGCAACGGGCACAAGCTGGAACATGGGAAGCTCCATCCAAAGATGAGGAAAAACTTGTTTCTAGTGAGGGTGTCAGAGCCCTGGCAGAGGCTGCCCAGGGAGGGTGTGGAGTCCCCTTCTCTGGAGACCTTCAAGCCCCACCTGGATGTAGCCCTGAGTGCTGTGCTCTGGGCAGCCCTGCTTTAGCCAGGGGAGTTGGGCTGGATGATCTCTAGAGGTCCCTTCCAACTCTCAAAATTCTGTGACAATTCAGTGAGATGCTGGGAAAACAAAGACGCATTTTGTATTAGAATAGGCAGAATCATCATTCATAAAGGCTTTCAAATATGATTTTTGCATAGCTGCTCTGTTTCATAGGTGCCAAGGAGCTTGTTGAGTGCTCTTGCTGTCGTGCTGCCAGCGATGTCAGATTGCCCTTACTTTCAATCTAAAAGAAAGAAATTGAGAATATATACTGTAAAAACAATATTAAGGTGAGAATACCAAAGCAGTTGTTCAGCTTCTGCAAAACATACCTGCTTTTAAGAGACTGAGTCTGTATTCCACGATTTAGGTTAATTTATACATGTGGTGGGTCACCTTTGGGAAAAAAAGTAACATCTTTACTGGCTGGATAGGGAAGTCTAGGAGAGATTCTGCTTCAAATCAGTGAAGAACTCTTTATTGAATCTGAGCAGTTGAGTGAGTTCTTGATCTTTAACATAGGCTGCCATCAGTGAAACGGTCAGTTGCCTCCATGGCAGTGTTCCTACTCATGCTGAATTTTACATCCATCTGTCCAGGATGGAGAAGTTGGTAGATCAGGAGTGACTTGGAAACTGGAAGATAACAGTGGAAATTATTTTACCAACACTCTCTTCTTCGGATCCCAGAATAGTTGTCAACAAACAGAATGCCTCATGTATGATTCATCTATATTCCTTCCATCGAACTGAAAAGATTGAGGAAAATATCTGTAAGAACTACCTTGTTGCAGTTGTTTTCTCCCAATTCTTTCTTCTCTGCGTGCCGGAACAAGGCAGCCAACAGACCTCTTAAGTTTCCACGAAGACCCTTCATGAAATATTCTTATTTTTTCTTAGTCAGGAGCATAGCGGCAGGGGAAAAATAGTGGTTTGTATCAGGGTAAGTCAGAATATTTAGCAAGATCTTCATCCTGCTCTTTTAGTGTAAGCAGTAACCCAGCATTTCAGGAGGTGACAGATTTACCTAAGATTTGTGAAAACAGAGTTGCTTTCATTGTAGTATCAACACTGGTTTGGATGGCCAAAACAATTAATGTTTACACCACTCTGTTGTTCATAGTTTGAAATGTTTATGGGGCCACTGTTCTTATCAATAGTAAATTTGAAAATGGAGGGTCAATGTCAAAATTGGGTAACTGACTGGCTGTAATCAAATGTGTCTTTTAGTTGCCAGATGGTATTATCAGCTAAATCTTGGAAGGTAACTGTGTATATTTGGTGACAGCGCACCTAAAGTAATCAGATATGCTGGACTTTGCTCTGCAGAAAAGTATTGGGCGGGTGGAACAGGACACAGGTGTGGCAAATTGACCTCATTTTTGTCACCCGTAACTGGATTTTCAATTGTAATTGTACTCCCATTCTTCAGCTCTCCTTGTTTTCCACGTTCCCAAAATGGGGAACCGAGTCCATTAACATACATATGATTAAAAATGGAAGCCTTGAGCTAGGTCTGAAAGCTATAGATGGCTTTTAAGACAATTCCATTGTCTCCTGCTGACACACACGCTGAATAATTCAGATGTGATTGTATCGTACAGGTTATACTCTTCAAAGTACAGTTAGAAGAGCAGTGCCTGACTTCATTGCACAACTGGAGAAGTCAGAGATAAGAAACGGATGAAAACTGTTTCTGTAATAACTGCAGACATCCCTAAAGCAAGAGCTTCTCTTCTCTTAACGCTGCTGGTTGTGTTTCTGAAATGAAACTCTCTTCTTCTCCATGCTACCTAGAATCTTTCCAGTGAGATAGAGGAGTGTACAACTGCGACGTACCTGCTGGTTTGTTCTGAAAGAGGAAAATGAGTAGAAGTCTTAGCTGGAAATATCCTAGGCTCCCCAAATGCAGATGTTCCGGGCACTTTGAATTGTTCATTAAAGAAACAATTAGTAGACTTGTCAAAACTTTGAGAGTGTTTAACAAATTTGAACTGCCAAACAGTAGGTTGCTTCTTTCCAAACAGCGATCAGTGGAAATCCCAAGAAGATCTTGTATCTGTATATCCACCCAACCGCTGAAACAAAACATGTGTTTTATGGAACACGGGGTTCTCTAGAGAGAGCCATTAACTTATGAGAGCAATTAAAAAGCGCGTCTTTGGGACTTGTCAGATTGTGGATTGATGTTGCCATGTTAAGGGAAAATATGGCTGATTCTGCTGGTAATGAAGAAAGCAAACAACAGAATAGTAGAAGATAATTGTAAGTAGTTCTGAAAACACTATTTAGCAAATATAATTTGATCCCAGGATCCATAAGATGAGCTCAGAACAGGTGACAAAAGAAGTTTGTTATGTGGTTAACGAGTTTCGACGTTATTCTTATTGTCTTGATTTATTAAATGTAAAGTTCCCTTTTTTCTAATCTAAATCTGTCCTACAAGATGTCTGATGCATACTGGGGTGAGCAAGGTGAGGAAAAAATGAAAGTTTAGGTGGAGTCAAGAATGGCAGAGGTCAGTTTTTGCTATTTTTTTAGGCCATATGTTCCTTTGCAGCAGTCTTAGCATCAGCTCAAGTCAAGCAAGGCAAATTCAGATTTTTTTGACTTTTGGAGGTTATTGTTGTGGTTTTTTTAACGTACATATCTGGCTCCAAAGCCAAATATGAAAGAAGTGTAGACACAAGTATTACTGTTTTATGTGTTATTTACAGAATATTTTTTTAAAAAAAGAAAAATTATTCCTTTTAGATAACACAGATTTTTCTGTTAGACAAATAAACATGTATGTAGTGGACTGTATCAGGTATATTATATTTCTGAAGCCTTCAAGACTTTTTTTCCAGCACACTAACATGGTTTGGGGAGAATGTCTTTGATGGTTTTTTTGAGAGAATAATCAACAACACTCTCTAAAATACAGAATATGATACTGTTTCTGTGTACCAAGACTGTAGAAAATACCCTTCTCCCATCTATTGATTAGATACATGAGCAAAACTGAAGACTGTAATTTTCCAGATGAGGGATATCAATATAGGGGTTTTTTTTTGCATTTTCTGAGGGTTTAGGAAATACAGTCATGATGCTTTCATCATTATTAGAGGATTTGGTTTAAACTTTACATTTCATTAAAATATTTGAACAAGAAGAGAATATGAGTGTACTTTTCACAATTTGCTTATGAACCAGAACGACCAGGTAGACTATTTTTGTGCATATTTGTTTTCTTTTTAAAAGACTTCTGCAGCATAAGCTCCATTTTCTATGCTTGATGTACACGTTTATGCAAGACCTGGTATTTTACTCGCTAAAACTTTATGGGAAACGTGGCTTTTTACATGTCTGCACTGTTGGACCCTTTCCAGTTTCTGGATTGAATGGGCATGGAGCACCGTGTGCCTCATATCCACTAACACTCAGATAAGTGAAACTTAGCATTGATGATTAGATCAGAAAATAGACTCTCAAGCGTCCTCGAAGAAGAGATTTGGATAGTGGTTTTTGCCAGAGCCACAAGCTGCATACAGATACTTCGCAAACAGGACCTAATTTGTCAAATAAATGGTTCATTGAAAGTCATTCCCACGGCTGTGGTTGCTCCTCGTTGAGCTGGTCCATCTCTGCTGAGAGCAGCTGTAGCGTTCCTAGGAGTCCTCGGCTGCTTTTGAGAAGGTTGGTTGATCAGAAATGTAAACTTCTGTCTAACAGCAGGTAACAAGGGTTGCTTACCTGCAATTATGAACTGTGCCTTTTTATTGCATAGTTTCTCCTGCATGTTTTGTGCCACATATCCTACAGTTGTTGCTCCTAATCCAGTAGTATGATGGGAACCAGTTATGGTGCCATCAGTCTCTTGGGTTTTCTTCCGAAAGACAACGTTACTCAGACTTGCTTTATCACAGCTCATCAGTTTGCCCTTGCACTTCTGTTCATCCTTGGCTTTGATACTGCATGCTTGTGAGCTGCTCATGTTTGTAATAAATCTTTACAACTGCTAGATACATGGAATGTTATGGAGCAAATACCAAATGAAAACTGGAGTTAAGCTAATCCTATGGCTTGGAGCATGTTAGAGACGAGAGTGGTTGGCTACCACATCCAGGATGGTGTTACGATGGAGAGAGCTTCTGTTTCCATGACATTTGCTTGCATGTTTTGCTAGGCCTTCAAAAGAAGTAGGATTTTGTCCTCTGTCACATTTGGTAGGTGTTACTCCATTACTTCTGAAACTCTGCAGTATCACTGCAAACGTATCTTCATTAATTTCTCTGAAATATTAGTGGTGACTGGACTGGCTGGGGAAAAAAGTGGAAGAAAAAAGTTATTGAAACTTGTGGCATCCAGAAAGCAAGGGCTTTTTTATATTATTTTTGTCTATATTAGATATCCCAGCTTGAATTTAACTGGATATGTACTACTCTGCATTGTATATGTTTTGGTTAATTAAAAAACCCCATGGCTAGTAAGGAACAGTTTTACTGGGTTTAGAAAAAAATGTCTTTAGCTGTATAGCTCATGGCTTTATACTGTGAGATCAGCCTTGTTCTGGAGTGGAATTTTGGATCACAGTAAAATTTTAATCAAGTCCTGATGTAGCTCACTGTTAAAGAATCAGCTGTTGGCCTGGGGGTAAATTACAAAAGCCATTTTTTTTTGTTAGGATGGAAGAAGTGCTTTGAGACATGAAATACTTGGTAGCTCTCCATAAAGGGGAGTTTCTTTAGTGACTGTCAAGGCAATATCATGATCATCTACAGGCAGCTTTTGTGTTTCTCCTGCACTGAAAATTTCTGATCGTGGACACATATAGTCACAGTTCTCTTCTGCACAAGTGCAGATACTTAAATACAGGAGAGTATGATCCCAGGGGCTTGAATATAAGGAGTTAGGGACCAATATTGGTTGTTGAACACCGCTGTGGGTCCTGTTCTCTCCTGTACAAAGGGTGCTGAGGAGGAGGGATGCAGTGAGATAAACACAGTTCAACGTTCTTATGCCACCCGTAAGACAAAATTGTTGAAGGATTCTATTTGGGAAAGTTGTTTCACAAATAGGGTGGTGCTTCAGAGGATTCTAGTTTATTGGGACAGAGTTTATTCAGAAATCTGGCTTCATAGTAGCATGCTCATTATTATCTCTTTGCCTAATATTTTCAGTAACTGGAATGCTTTGACTTCTTAAAAATACAACCTACACTTCTTTTCCACTTACTTGCAGCGCTCAGGAAATAACTACCCTATTCAACTTAACCACTTCTTCCCCAGAAGAAGCCACTGACTTGCTTGTTCCTAAGTCAGAGTTACGAGGATTAATTTCTCACAAAGAGTGGGCAGGACCCTTTTGTTTTCTCCTTCGCTATGCTGTGGTTTTCCTCCGTAGGGGAGAGCTTTTCCCTTTACATTATCCAAATTACCCTCTTGAAAATGCAGTTTTAAATTGTATTAGTCTTGTGGCAGACTTGAAAGAGAAAATACATACTGATTTTTACGATGTACATTTTTTCCCCCCCTGCTTTTTCCTTTCCGTCTCCAAGCACATCAGCTTGCTACTTGCAAAGGAAGAGCACTGGGAAGCACATGCTGAGTGCTTCTGGGTGGATTTACTCTCATGTTGTGCGAATGTTTTCTTGTGAAACTAAGGATGTAAAACATGGGCTTTGCTATTTTTAGTCCTCACAGATAACCATAAATTTAATACGATTAAAACTCCCCATTTTATAATTTAGATATTAGAATCCATAGTTGAAAAGGCTAGTTTCTGTTGTTTCTTATAAAATACCACAGGATTCAATATTCCAAGCAAGACTTATAAATATTTAATTCAAGGGGATTTGTAGCCCTGTAAAAAAGTAATAAGCTAGCCCTTAATGACAATTTTGTGTAACATACATTTGGCAACATGTAGAAAAAAAAATCCTGCTGGCAGTTCTGTGCGTCATCTTTCATGCATATCTGTTCAGCTCGAGGGGCTTTTTAGCTCTGGAATTAAAAAGAGAAATTAGATTTTGTCCGAAATCAGCATGCTGCAATTTCTTAGTTTGTACTTGTATGTTTCTCCTTAAGTCCAGATTAGCTCAAAGCTGTAGCCTGCTGTTTGTCTCTTGATGTAAGGTGCTTTTTTTTGTGTTTTTTTTTCAAGATCTGCATTCCTCAGGAAATATTCTGGAGTATATTTTTGCATCTTCCTATTTGAGGCTGGTAGTTTTCTTTAATCTTAATGAGCTCTAAGGTGATTTACCGAAGTATTATTCCTGGTGTACTGACTATCGTCGTAGCTTAAGAAAAACATCAAGAAAGCCAATGTTCTGATGAAGCCTTAAATTTATGGCTTGTAGCTCCTGCAAATGTGATCTCTAATCCTGATAAATTACCCGGCTTCCAAATCAGGTTATCATCGTGAGTCAGCCAAGAGCGCTGCTGCTCAGCTCACGGAGGTTCTTTTGTTGCACTGGGGATGCTTCTGCTCTCAGACTTCAAGCACCAAATACTTCCTGCTGATCCAACCCAACTTTTGTGAGATTTCTAGGAGCCTTTGATCACAAACTAACCATCCACAAAGAAATAAAGTCCTCTGAGAGACTGACTTCTCTCTCTGGTGTAAATTCAAGTGACTGCACTTAAGCTTGAGTTGGGACAGAGGTAGTAAAAATGACAGAACAGGAGGTGAAGAGACATTGGGCTGTTGGACTTCAAAAATGAGAGAAGATTTAGGCTGAAACATACAAAGCCTTGAACTTGTAAAGAGACGTGAACAGTAAGGTTCATAAAATGAGCGATGCGATGGAGCAACTGCACTTAGCACTTTATGCCATGAAAATTAATGTTTTTTTCCAACATCACTGGTTTCATGCAACGAAGGTGATTTTCACAGTAAAAGTGTGAAGGAAGATTAAGAAGGGAGATGATCTCCCTCAGGCTCTTTCAGAAATTCATTGTGTCACCAGGGGAGCGGAGAAGAATAATAACCATGACTTTAGGAGACTAGAAGTGTGTGTGTTGGGGGGAAGGCAAAGGACTGGGGCCAGGAGTGTGTTGGTGTTACCTTGGTTGGCCCAACAGCTTCCTTCAGTCTCATCTCTTCATCTTTTGTCAGCAACTTCTGCATTTGTGAATTAAGAGGCAACGTCTTAAACAGCCCCCCAAGAGGTTTGGATAGAGTAATGTTGAACATAGAATAGAAAGAAAATAGAACTTTAAAACTTGAAGTGTTATCAATGATAGGGTAATTTAAAAAAGTTTATTGAGGAAAAAAGTATGTAGAGTTACCTTTTTCATTTTCCTAATTTCTATTTAATGCTGCTGGTGAGTTGTGAGGCTTAGTTTGGAAGAAAATTCCTCCTGGGGATGTCACTACGATAGTATTCTGCTGGCGTCCTGGTGACAGGTTGACACTGAGGCCATCTCAGTTCAGCTTAGTGATACAAAGTGAAATAGAGAATGAAATAAAGCAACAGAAAGCAAATTGAAGTATCTTGATTGTTTTTATTATTGAGTTAATTTTCCTGAAGACTGACACAGCACGTATTTAATGAGATTATAAATACTAGATGGTGAAAAAGAAGAAAACTACAAAATAATCAATAGCAGTATAAAACTATGTTAAGTAGCAGCCATGGACCATGACCAGCTCCTTTGACCTAGGGGACTGTAGCTCTGTTGTTAGGATGTTTCTTTTGTCACAAGGGTAGGAGTACGTAGCTTTTCAACAGATACCTTCATTTACCAAAAGCAGAATTTAGAATCAAAGGGAAACACCAGTTAGTCCGTTGTGGACCGTAATATATATTAGCCAGCACTTTGAAGCCATTTATTTTTTCCTTTTTGCTTCAGTCCAAATGTTGGAGCTTCTAGAACCTAGGTCATAATATTTAGTGAAATGAGAAATAGCACAGAAGTGACCAAGAATAGGTTTCTGGTGCTGGGGGGAAGAAGAGGAGGGTGGGAAAAGAGCAATGAGTAATTTTGTGGCTGCTACATTCTGATTGCTGTAAACATGGACTTTTGGCTGTGAACTGAACTTTATTTATCAAATATTAATAAGATTAATATGTAAATGACGTTAGTTATGAATAAAATTTCCTCATATTTTTCTCCTTTCTTAATGGAACACTGAGAAAAGCTATTAGTGTAGTTGTGAAACAAGATGTTTAATGAAGCTGGAGGTATGAAGCTAAATTAAAGTGCAAGAGTGAAAGACATTTAGCCCAATAATTACCAAAGTAGTCCAATCTAAATATTGCATTAACTCGAAGTTCATAGGCACCTTTGGAAAAAGCAATTGAAAAATACCTGTTAAAATATTAACAGATTAATTTCTGCATACAGGTTAACCTTCTAAACCTGATTTGCATTCGAATGTTAAAATCCTTAGTATGAAACAGAATCTTAACACTATTTAAATGAGTGCATATTAATAGCATGTTTTGCTTTTGAGTCTGCTGTGGAAGTTAAGCTTAATCTTTCAGAAGTCATTTGCATTATGACCATTTTCTTTCTACTTCATATAGCTTCAAGTCACATTTTCGCAAGAGACAAAGTGTGATACAATAACATTTTCCCAATAAAAACTGCTGCTTCTAGCTCACCAGAACTAATTTATTAAAAAGTATCATTCCTACTTAGTCTCTCAACTCCCTAAAGGAAAAAAAATCCAGAATACACCGAAGTTATTGTGTCTTAGAATGTGTTAATTTTAATTTTTCTTTATTGTGCTTTTTGAAGTGGAAGAATGGAGGAATTGACACAAATCTGCTTGAGTTGACTAGGCTAGACTGGCATATGTCCGTTTGGAAATGATGATCTGCTCCAGCTTCATGACCCTTTCAGGGCTGACCAAAAGTTAAAGCATGTTATTAAGTACATTGCCCAAATGCCTCTTCAACATTGCCAGGTTTGGAGCACGGACCACTTCTCTAGGAAGCCTATTCCAGTCTTTGACCACTGTTTTGGTAAATAAATACTTTCTAATGTCAAATCTAAACTTCCCCTGGCATAAATTTGAATCATTCGCACATGTCCTATCACTGGATACCCAGGAGAAGAGCTCAGTACCTACCTTTTCAAGTCCCCTCCTCATGAAGCCATGGAGAGCCATGAGGTCATTGCTCAGCCTCCAAGCTAGACCAGGTCCTCAGTTGCTCCTCAGAGCCTTCCAGCCCTTTCACTGGCTTTGTTGCCCTCCTCTGGATGCATTCGAGGACCTTCACATCCTTCTTAAATTACGGGGCCCAGAACTGCACCCATTACTCAAGGACTCCATGGAGCTGAACCAGCACGGCGTGGTGACTTCACTGTCAAGTAATGAGTTATTTAAAACTTTGTCACTGGGAGTTCACTCTGTCTTCTTTTGGGCTTAATTTTTCCTTTGCAATTCAATTGTTTGTATGAATGCTTTGAGAGAAGGGAAGCTAGAAGGAACAGAAAACAAAATACTTTAAGAAGCTAAGAGTTACGGAATAACTGTTGGTGAGATAACTCATTTCCTCAACTAGAATTTCAAGTTTTGTGCTTGGGTATTTTTGCTTCTTTTTCTTGTGACAGATAAATATGTAAGCATGTTACAGTGAAAGTTTTCAATGATAGCATTTGGAATTATTTTTTTTATGTGCATGTGTTTAAGGCCATGTTGTTATTATTTCTAACTCATCTCTAACTTGGCAAACTCGTCTTATTTTCCCAAAAGATCAGTTGTGCAGGCTAACCTGGATCAATGATCTTGGTCTTGGGATGATGCTTGAATACAGCCAAATGCGGGCTGCGTATCCAGGAGCAAGCACATTAAGTCCCAGATAAAGGCATGAAGCTGAAAAGAATTATTTCAGCTCGTTATCAACACCTTTCAATGCAATGCGAAAGCATACAAGGTACATATACACTTTCTTTTGTGTACCGCTGAATAAATAGGCATCAAAAAGAATATTGGAATAGTTGGTTCAGTTCTGTTGCCTACGCTTCTAAAGGCTTTTGTGAAATTACACTATGAAGATACGTACGTTAGCCAACTGGAAAATTACCCATGCAGTGAGACTCGGACTGAGTCATTTTATCTTAAAAAAGGGAAGTAATTACACGGAGAGCTGGTCTTCGGTCTGAACTAAGGCATTAATGAGATTTAGTGTAGAAATAAGCATACATTTTTAGGCACTAGTGTAATAAATGGCCCCAGAAACCCCCATTTATATATATCATGATTTCTTTCATCACTTGCTATCTTTCATAAAGGTATGCTGTAATTTGAAGAGGAATTATAAGCTTAATATAAACATTATTGTAGTTTGGATAGGAATTATAAGCTTGATATAAACATTCTTCTTCAAGTTGCTCTGTCCTATATGCAACAGAGCTGACTCAATGACCCCAGTAATAGTTTCCAGTTTTAAAAATCTATGAATTCATCTTGTGGTTACTTGGTCCATTAATGCGACTTATTCACGTAATCTGTCAACAACAGCAGCAACTTCTGTTTCTTCAGCTCTTCTCTCTGTAGGCTCTAGCCTGAAATGATTTATTATAATCGATCCTTTTGGTTCTTTTGAGGTGATCCAGGGTCTGTAGTGCAAGAAAATAAAAACACATTTTGGGTAATCCTGCTGTCTTTATGTTTACCCAGCTGAATGCAAACTATTAAACTGGATAGGGCAGCAGCTGCCCTGTGGATATTAAGAGGCCTCAGAGTTAAGTAGAGCTCTTCAGAGAAAACATTTAACCATTGTTTGGAGTGGGAAAGAGGAGGAGATTTGTCCTTACTACAGGTTTACAGTAGTCAACTTTTTCCTTTCAAGAGAAATCTTTAGCGTCATGTTGAGTGCAAAGCTGCTTACAAACAATTTAATTGAAACACAGAAAAATATCGTTAGTGGAAATGCCTGGATTTTACAGAACAAACATTTCTTACTGTTTGGGAACCTGAAGCATTCTAGGATGTTTTTAAAATGCTTTCAGTGTCTTCATCCTGATAAGTAAATCTGTCTAAATATCAGGATATCTTGTGTGTCATGATGAAAGTTTCTCCTTGGTGGTAAAATATGAAATAGCAAGATAACTTCTTTGAAATTTAAAATTATTAGAGGTGTAAAGATTTATATTTAATATTTATATGTCGTGTGCAATGATACTTAATTACAATTTATTGCATTTTCAGGGTGGGTAAACAATAATGTAAATTGCAGTGTAGCAAATTACATTTGATTTAAAAGAACTCCAGTAGATTCCCAGTAGCTGTCATGGTTAACCCCATCCCTCACTCCCTGGTAGTTCTTCACCTTTCAGACCTCTTGGACAAGCAGGGCTGTTCAAACAGATCTTCTCAGAGCCTTCTGTGCCCTTTTTTTTCGACCTTCTTTCTGAATTGATGTGTGCCTACGGCCACCAGCTTAGCAGCTCTCTGCATACCTTGCAGGGCTGAGTCTGACCAGTTTACTGGTGGGAAATTAGAGCCAACAAGTAGCAGCACTGTGTTGTCTGGGAGTAAGGAAAGAGCTGGGCTATTTGAGGCTTCCTGTCGTTTGGAGGTGGAAGGAGAAAGGGAAGATGCAGAGGAAGGGAAATGGAAGGTGGCCTTTGTTTAGGAGGATGGTATTTCTAAGGGTTGGGGAGGTCAAGCTGGCTGGTGAGGCTTTGTAGGATAATACGATATCTTTGTCAAAGAAACCTTCTCTTCCTCCACTTGACAAGGCACGAACTTCTCTCTTGGTCATCCCACTACCTCTTCCTTTTCAGTCGCTAGGAGAAACGAACCATTTGTTTTGTCTAGACTTTGGGCTGAAGTTACTCAGTCTTTCAGGTGGGTGTCTTCATGGTGAGTCAATACCACCCCACAGCCCAGACTGCCTGCACAGAATGCAGTCCCAGAAACTCACCCCACTCTTTCTCCTACAAGATACTAAGAAGCAAACTCCCATGTGAAGCAGCTGTTTGGAGTGAAATCCTCATGATGGGCTGCTACCCATCCCCATTGCCCAGGCTTTCAGCTTTCTGCTGAGCCACCCATTGAATGCAGAAGCTGAGAAGACACGTGGCTCTAGGCAAACTTAAAACCTGTGTGGGAGGAGTATCTGCACCTAAAAAGAAATGTGTCAGACTTGAGTCTGTGGAATTGAGTATGAACTTAGGAATTGATGGTATTCCGCAGCTGAAGATGGATGCCAAAGGATGTGCTTTTTGTTGGGCTGTCTTCAGTGATGATTCTGCATCCCAGGGTGTTGGATGTGCCCCTGTGTTTTAGGTTCATTACTGTGCACTTGATCTTGAAGTTCAAGATCTCCATAATAGGGGTATATTTGCCGTGTTACTATTGAATTATCTGTTGTCTCTGGCCTTCGTCCTTCATCCTCTTGAGCTAAGGTGATACTGGTTGATATTGCTCTTGTAAACTACAGCACTCCTGAGGTTAGTAACCTCTTGATTCTGCCAGTTATTCTGCTGCTGGAGGAGCTCTTGCTGACAAGAACCCACCAGCCAAGTCTTCTTGGAGACTGAGATGGTTGACCCTGTTGTTGGGAGAAGGGCTGTCTGGAGTGGAACATTGCGAAAAGGAAAGGGACTGGGGTTCTGCCAGAAGAGAATGACCACAGAAAGTAGGACGTTTTCAATAATAATAGTAATACAACAGAGATGGAAGAAATGTTGGGTAGATGCTGAATGAGTAGCAGAGTTTGAGGGCAGGAGGTTCAGAGCCAACCTGAAGGCACTGACACTGTTGTTTCCTTAAACTAGCATTTCAGGATGTTGTGGGATATCTTCTCGGCTTGGGATCATCTGTGCTAGGTAGGTGCTTGGGGGCATTGAAGTGGTCCAGCCTCGGATTCCAGTGTCTGTACTGGGGGGAGACCTACATTAGGTGTGTCTCTGAAATGTCAAGTTTGGATTAATATAAATGGAATCCAATCCTACTAAGTAGGAACAACTGGGGGATTTGCTTTCAAATCACTTCTGCAGACAAAAATGCTGGTCTAAGTGCACCCAGTATGGCTGCTAAAAGAACAAGCACCCAAAGGGAGATAGATTACAACTTTGTAGAATAATTTAGGTTGGAATGGACTTCAGGAGGTCATCTTAGCTCAGTCCTGTAAAGCTATTTGGGATAGTTTCTGATTTGTCAATGTACATTTTTGGTGTGGAGTTCTAATTACTGTGGTTAGATGAAGTTAAAGGATTCCAGACTGAAGCATGAAGCTTGTATTTGAGATGATACGGGGCCTGATATGATTTAGAAGTTGTGTACAACCATATTTGTTGGGAGGTGGTGGGGAGGGTATCATTGCTATAAATGCTATATTTAAAATGCCAGGGAGTAGTTTGATCTCAGACAGATTGCTTCACATTTTGTTTTGGAATTAGAATGTAGAATAACTTCAGGCAGAACAGGTCTGCAGTATGCAATGATTCATCTAAGGTGAAGTTTTCACATACTTAACAAGCAGAACTCTTGTTTGGCTCCAGCTCATATTTAAAGAAATTGGTTTAACACTTAGCATTCAAACTCAAGAACTTGCTACTGCAAGTTACATACACTTGGATCGTGTGTATGGGCTCCCCTGTTACAAAAATTAATCTTCTCGGGGATTATTAATGCGGCATTTGGTGGAATTCTCATTTTAAGCTATATTTCTGTGAATTGCTGACTTCTGTGGTAACAGGAGAAGTCTCAGGGTGGGTGTGTATAACTTGTTCATGATATGAGCTTTGAAGTTTGATTGCTTAGCTGAGCCTTTGTAACCGTTTCAGAAAGATACCGGTAAATTACTGGTTACATTTTACCAGGTACTCAGTGTTAACAATTCTGTTGTGAAGTGAGAATGGTGCTATTTGACCATGGTCAAAACTAAGTGTAAGAATTAAAAGTGCATATTTTTGCCATTGTTTTCTAGGCAAGTTCTCTTTGGCTGACTTGGAAGTGTGGTAGGGAGAATTCTTCTTCAATTTTTTATTAATAGGACAAAGTCTAGCTGAGGTTTGTTTCACACTGTGCTGGTTCTAGAGGTAAAGGCAAGAGAGATAACTCCATTGTAAAGAACAAATCCTCCCCCATTCCCCTTCAAGCAAGCCAACCAATTAATTTTATAATTAAGCTTGAGTCAAAATTGTGGACCCAGCAGTGCAATTACAGGTATGCAGATATATCCTGTCAAAACATTGCTTTCCATTACTGATCTTGGAGAAGTTGTTCCCGTCTGTTGTGAAGGTGGTTTCTTACTGCCTTTTGGAGGGTGTAACTTGTCAGTCTTGGAAAAAGAATTTGAAAAAAATCCTGTAGTAGGAGATCCTACACGTAATATTTACATCGGTGCCTATGCATGTGAGGGGTAGAAAATGCAATGCCAATTTAAAGTACTGAGGTTGGGAGCAGTAGTCATGGAAGATCAGGGAAGAAGGAAGGCCTCTAAGGTTGATGGCTGCACTGGACAAAGGAGTAGAGACTGTAATAAGGAATATAGTAATTGATATCTGGGTAAACATTATATAGCCTTGGAAAATTACATGCCTTTTGAAAGGAAGGTTACGCCTCTTTAACCAAGAGATCAGAATATTTGAGTAAGGATTATATGGTGTTTCTCCCTAAGACTTCCAGAAAGCCTCTGTCAAAGTTTCTAACAAAACGCTCTTGAAGTAACTGAAGCAGATGTGAGACTTAAAGGAAAAGGTCCTTTCACAGATGGGTAATTGGTGAAGAAGTAGGAATGAGGGGATGGGACACTGGTCAGTCCTCACCAGGGAGAGGAGTCACCTGTACTGCCCATAAGCAAATTGGAAAATGGGATGAAGTGTAAAGTGGCATTTCCTTGCTGGATCAGCGAGGGCTGGTGCTAAATGTGGAGAATTATGGTAAGCCCTAACAAGATTGGGTGGCTGAGTGATAAAACTGCACATAAACTGCTGTGTAGATAAATGTAATGTATGTAGAGAAAAAATTTGTAACTGCACATGTACATTGATAGCCTCTGAGTTGAGTGTATTTCACAGAATCATAAAATGATAGGGAGTTGGAGGGGACCTCTGGAGATCATCTAGTCCAACCCCCTGCCAGAGCAGGTCCACCCAGAACAGGTCCCACAGGAACGTGTCCAGGTGGGTTTGGAATGTCTCCAGAGATGGAGACTCCACCACCTGTCTGGGCAGCCTGTGCCAGTACTCTGCCACCCTCAAAAGAAAAAAGTTCCTCCTCGTGTTTAGATGGAACTTCTTATGTTCCATTTTGTACCTATTGCCTCTTATCCAGTCACTGGGCACCACTGAAAACAGACTGGCCCCATCCCTTTGACACCCACCCTTTAATTATTTCTAGGTGTTGATCAGATCCCCCCTCAGTCTTCTCTTCTCCAGACTAAAAAGATCCAAGTCCCTCAGACTTTCTTCATAAGAGAGGTGTTCTATCATCTTTGTAGTCCCCTGCTGTACCCTCTCCAGCAGTATTTCCATGCACGTGGAAGCATATGAAGCTATGAGTAGCATAGAAGCAATGAGGTTTGATTGTTCAGCATCTCTCTTAATCTGAGCCCTAGGGAGTTGCAAGTCTTTGAAACCAACAGAAGCTGGTTCGAGATAAATGAAAGGTGATGTTTTTTCATGCAGTGTAGTCAGGCTGTGTGTGAAACACTGTTCTGGGAGCTGGTACAGCCAGTGAAGGTTTACTGGGTTTTACCGGGGAGCTAAACAAGAACATGCAGAGAATCACTGAATATGTAGAAATCACATTTGAGTCACATCCACGTCTGGAAGTCTTTGAGTATGAAAATGGGATAGTCTCTGAGGGAGTAGTGTTAGGAAATATACATGATTGTCCTGTTTTTCACCTTCCATGAACACACGCTTTTGGCCGTTGTCAGAGCCAGGATGTGAGAGATCTTGTGAGGCCACGCTTGGGTTGTTCTGTAGATCAGATACAGCTCTGCCTCTGAATGTCAGTGCCGTGACTTAGAGAAGTTGATTCATCCTTTTCATGTCAATAAGAATGCATTTCCTAAAGGAGTGTCTAGCATTTTTAAGGTTTATGTTCCAGGCAACAATAAATAGAAATAGGACAGAGTCTGCAATCCTGAAAGAAGCCTTTGGTCCTCCCTTAAAGTCCTTTGAATTTTCTGACATTGAATTTTCTCAGAAATCTTGGTCTTTAGTTTTCAAGATGGTGTATGTATCCTGTTATCATTTCCCCAGAAAGTAAGGCTCCTGTTCATGGTTGAGAGGAAATATTTAGTACTCCTGGTTGCAGAAGACATGCAAATTTACCTTTTGGTCACAAAATATGGGGTGTTTTTTAGTGGAGGCTGCTATTTCTGTAAAAAGAGACAATTTCCTCTGTCTTGAGGACTATTAGCCTCTCTTTATCTTCTCTTTAAAGGAATAATATGGAAAGTATGGTTTGGAGCCATATATTAAACAAGCTGAGATTGTTTTCTGAAGTGAGTTAGACTGAGTCTAGTCACAATTGCTCATAAGGTCTCAAAAATATGACCTGCTGCTGAAAAAGAAATTGATTACTTGAGTACATATTCATAAATCCATCACTGTAAACACTCCAGTAATCTTGCTCAGAAGATTATTGCAAGTCAATAAATTAGAAGCCGCACTACCCGGAGGCTTAATGCAAAATTTCAAAGTTTATGTATGATTGACAAATGTCACTTTTATGGAATGGTTGAAGACCTCAGTCATTCTAAAAGACCCAAGAGCAACCATTAAGATGAAGCTTGTGTTCCATACAGCAAAATCCATACCTGTTCCAACAGCTCTACTGTGTGTTTGTACATACCCGCAGTGGTTGTTTCATAAATTAAATTATCTCTGAGGAGAAGTTTGTCACCAACAGAAGTGTTCTTTGACCTAAGCAGTAAATACCCAGTAGTATAATTATCTTTGGCCAAATTAAAAAGAGCAGATGAACCAGAGCAACAAATAATGACTTTGCGGATGCTGCATTTTGTCCTGTTATTCCTGAGACATACTTTATTAATAAAAGTTGTATAGAATTAAATTGCATATTCTCTCAATGACATATGGGTTCAAGAAAATGGCAGGAAAAGTTAACTGAAAAAGGAATTTCTGTGCCATCTACTTTTATCGTAACCCATTAAATACATACTAAAATCGTAAATACTTTCTGTAAGATTGAATGTAAATACTTCAAAATATGTTTAATTACATAATCTGTGGATTTAAAAAGTATAAATAAAAATGATCTGAAAAGCTTAAATGGTTTAGCGAGCATCATATTTTCTATATTATGTTTTATCTATTTAATATCAGTATGTATGGCACGAGCCCTTAAATGTTTTTAACACCATACAGTGTGATAGCAGATTTTTTTAGTTTGGGAAATTAGAGGGAAAAAGTAAGGAGCAAGGTAAATTTAATTACTGTAAGAATTTAAAGATGAGATCGTTGGAATTTTAAGGTATTTCTGGCAAATGGAAAAGAGCCAGAGGAAGGAGGGAAGGAATAGGAGGATGGTGGCAACTAAAGGAATATTTCTTTACTGCTGAGATATTTTTCTAGTTTTCATAAATTGCTTAAACAATACCTTTTCTTCGAGAAATGACAAGCAACATATGCTGCATTTATTTTGGAAAGGATGGCTTAGGTCAGGAAACAGAAAATTCTTCGTCTGCTTTCGTCACTTTAAATGTAGAACTGTTAGGTTTATCTTGAGTAAATCTTGTGTTTTGCAACTATTTAACACAGCACAGGCGCGATGTGATGCTGGTGATTGCTGTGTTACCAAAAGGCACTGGATGTTCTTGGTGAGTTTTTTAGGTAAAGTTGCCTAAATTTTTTCTCACTGTGGATTAATAAGCACGTAACAACTAAAAATTCTTCCTTTGCACGCCTGCAAATGACTCTTTTGCAGTAGTCATGGTAATTCTAATTTTCTCCATTGCCCTGAAAGATACTCTGGTAAGGAAGGGGTTAGCAGGGTGGCCCTCGTTATTAGCTGAAGGATGAACAAATTGTCAGCTTAGTAAACCAAAGCAGATAATAGAGGAGACCAAATCTCTAATTTAAAAGAAAATCGCTCCTGGTATCTTTTAGTTCAAGCGCATACCCTTTCTCTTAAGCAACAGATATTCCCTTCTTGATTTTCCTGTAGGTCACCGTGATGTGCTTTAATCTTTACATAACTTAAATTTACATTGGTACTAAAGAACGCAGTGTGCCCTTGCAGCCCAGAAGGCCAGTCACATCCTGGGCTGCATCAGAAGATGTGTTGCCAGCAGATCCAGAGAGGGGATTCTGCCACTTTGCTCCCATGAGACCCCACCTGGAGTCCTGTGTGCAGGGTTGGAGCCCTCAGTATAGGAAGGACATGGACCTGATGGAGCGGGTCCAGAAGAGGGCCACAAGAATGAGCAGGGGGCTGGAGCACCTCTGCTCTGAGGCAGAGGGAGTTGGGGTTGTCCAGCCTGGAGAAGAGGAGGCTCCAGGAACACCTGATAGCAACGTTCCAGTACATGAAGGGGCCTACAGGAAGGCTGGGGAGAGTCTGTTTCCAAAGGCCTGCAGTGACAGGATAAGGGGCAAGGGCTTTAGGTTGGAGAAGAGCAGATTTAGATTGGATATTAGGAACAAGTTCTTTCCTCTGAGGGTGGTGGAATGCTGGAACAGGTTGCCCAGGGAGGTGGTTGAGGCCCCTTCCCTGGAGATATTCAAGGTGAAGCTGGATGTGGCCCTGAGCAACCTGGACTGTGGGGAAGTCAGACTGGTTGACCTTTGTGGGTCCATTCTGGCCTCGATGGTTCTATAACATGTTTCTGATGGGCCTTTCTGGTAGTTGGTACGGTGACTGTTGGCTTTTTTGTGTGGTGTCAGCCAACAGCGTGGATAACAAAAATACCCTTCATAATATTGTTTAAAAATGTTGAGATTATCTTAAATGTAGCTTTTATGTATGTCCTGTTGGTGTTTTCATTCATTACTGTGCTGCCTTAATTTTCTTTCTTCCATTTTTCCTTCAGCTAGGGAGAGATAATGAAGTATGCTAATTTTTATTTCCATTCTCGGCTTTTTATTATATGCAGTGGCTTGGTTACAGTACTAAGCAGTTTTAAAAGGGAGCAGCAAATAAAGTAGTGAAGCACAACTACCTCACTGGTAATGGAATTCATTGTTTCAGTCACTAAGTATTGTAATTCATTAGAGACAGCTAATATAGCCTGAAATGCTGAATTGTTACTTTTAAAACCAATAAGCGTAATTAAACTGCTTTTTTAATTTTCTTCAGAAATACAAGCCTGGTCGATGCGATGATATTTTGAAATGGAAGCCACCCAGCCTGAACTCTGTTGATTTTCGTCTAAAGATAACAAGAATTGGTGGAGAGGGGTATGTAGTTTCTTCCCTTTTTAAATGTGTGTGTCCCTGAGCTGTTAATTGCTCCTCTGATATTTCTTGACATTTTCGGGGCTAAACCGTTCTATATTCTGTGGAATTTGTTCATTAAAAACGTAGGCAACTGTTGTTGTCAGCTTTGTCCTGAAAACAATGGCAGATACTTACAGTGTAAATTTGCTCATTCTTAAGCAAGTTTCGTAGAACTTCTTTTAAAAGTCCTGTTTGGATTTGGCACTACCCCATATGTTTTTAGAAAGTAGGCAGGCTGTATTAGCTTACGTTCTTTTATAAAAATGCCTATCTTTCTTTGGTTTTATGCAAAATAACAGTGACTGAAGCTTTCTTCCATTTTAGAATTCTGCATAATGAGAAATGGCACTTGTTTTCTTAAAGCAAAACAGAACTTGACATTTTTATTTGATAGGTGTTCTTCGATCATCGTCTTTTAAACCATTTAAATCATCATCAAAACCAGCCAGTTCTAATGGCAGAATACGTGAATCTTTACATCAGTTCTACATAATACTTGCTTAGTTCAGTCACTGCGCATATTAAATAGGGAAGATTTCCATGTTGAATTGTGCCAGAGAGGGCAAGGGGAAGATTGAGTCACTAGATTAAAGCTTGCCTTGGAAAAGATTTTGTTTAAAACGGAGTTAATTGATTTTTAGGTTGCTTAATGTTTTAACATCTGGGACTCATTTCGACTGACAGTTTGAAATACTGACATTTAGCTTTTCTTTTTCGTGATGCCACGGGCAACTCAGTATGATTAAACAATTAATTCCTATATTGCTTACGTATTTCAGAGGGCTAATAACGGCCCGTGTAACTTTTAAACATTTGCATGTCATGCTAATGAATATATTTAGTGAACTGAGAGACTCTTAAGGACACGGGTTGATACTGCAAAATGTACTCAAATGTTAACTTCTGAGCATTTCATGAGGTCGGAATTATTGATTCCAGTTTTTCTGCTTGTTGTGAAGTCCTGAGTAACAGCATAACTATTTCAGAGAATATAAAGGAATATTTTAAGTTTGCCTTCATAGAATCACCTCATTACAAACGTTTGTTTGGCTTTTGTATTTAAGTCACAGAACAATGTAATACAAATGATTTCTGTAAATAGAAAATAATTTTATAATTACCCATTATTTGATGGGGAGATTATTTTTCTTACAAAATTCTTATGACTTCTAGTGAAGTTTATAAATGTACAGCGGTAGCCTGTGATTCAGAAACAAAACACAACAGATTCATCATTTCACATTAAAAAAGGAGTTTTCGCTTGATTAGTTATTCACTGATTTCAAATACAAAACTGCCAGTGCTATTCTGTTATGTTTAATATATTACATCATGGATTATTTGAGTGGAACATGAAAAGGTTATAAAATATGAGCCAGCAAAAAATTGTTTCTAAGAAGTTAGCAAATTATTATATGGCTCACCCATTGTGGAATTGGAAACACTTTCTAACATTTAGAAAAGTTCTCCCATATTCCAGCTGTGTGAAAATAAGTGTGTTGCTCATGTTCTGGAAATAATTATCTCAATTAACCTGTAAATACTGTAATACTTAAATACGTTAATGTTTGTGTCCTTCTCATGCATGAGGAAAAAAGTAATCCTGGAAATCTGACAGTTGATAAACGAAGTGCAATTCTTCCAGACATGTTTTACTTCATCCCACATGGCACTTGACTGCTATTAGTAATGTAAGTGCATTCATCCAACAAAAAGAAAAGTTCATGAAGCACAGGGTGGAAAATAATAATTTGCCATTGTTGGGAGAGAGGTATTTATGCTAAGTAATGACCTATGAAACAGGAGCTTCTGCCCGGGTAATCACAAACAATGAATAAAATAGTCCAAGTTTAACTGCTTCGGTTGTTAATTTGAGTATCCAATTTATCGCTTGGTAAAATCTCAACTCATTTGAGAAAACGTCAGAATGAGACTGATTTTGAAGTTGTTGACTAAAGATTTAAAAGAAGCAACTTGAATTTTGGGCTGTGGAAAGGCAGTTCTTGAGTTCTGAGCGCTACAATAATAAAATGCCTGATTTCTGGTATAAGTAAAAATTCTCTGTTGATGAACTGCATGTCTTGCTACTGGCGATTCTAACGTGACAATGCTGGGCTTCCTGCCTCCCCCCACCCCACGGAGATTAAAAACAAACATTGATACTTGTTTCAACCTTTTAGATAAAAAAAAGTTTTCTTCCTTTCAGTAGAAATCTGGCATTTGTGGCAGCAGAGTCATACAGATGTGGTCGAGATAGTGTGATAGAATTTGTGCCTTGGTTTTGGTACAGATTATATTGATGGAAATAGATGACATGCCTTTGTATTGATCTGTTACTGACAAATGAGCAGCTGAAGTCAAAGTATTGATCTCAAATACTTGACGGCTTGAAAACAATGAGAAAGGGGGATGTCTGTAATTTCCAGGTCTTCTCTTCTGATCTGCGGGGCTCATCTTTACATCGTGAAATGCGGGTGTATCTAAACCTGTGCTACAAGTGTGCGTGATCTTATCGCAGTTACAGCCTGAGCCTGTATCTCAACACTCCAGCCGTGCAGCCCGTGTACTTATTGTTCCCTGTTCACTTAAATAGTGGGGGGAGAAAAAAAAAAAAGCATATAGGAGCATTATTTATTCAGTAGCAGGAGATTAGAGTGCTGTCAGCTGTTGGACATGTCTTTTGGATGGCATACGTAATTGAGATCCTGAACAATTGTAAACAATCTTGTGCATTTTTCGTATGAATAACGGTGTTACCTCCAGGGAGTTTGCCAGATTTTCGTCAGTGTGATTATTTTCCATCCACCTAAAATTCCCCTGTGCTTTCAGTTGTACATTTCCATCCGTAGATCAGTCTGTGGTAGTAACGTTAACTGCAAAATAGCTGCTGTGTTTCAGCCCAGCTGTAGTTCGGTTACGGCTGAATGACCAAGTGCTTTTATCCAGGGTCCAGTTATTTCACTGTTGATATCGGAGGGAGTTTTGCCATTGAATTAGAAAGAAGGATTGGCTTTACGATCTATGAAGTGCTTTTAGAATACGCTTCCCTATAAAAATAGGGAAGACTGCATAACAAAGAAGAAATATAAAGAGAAAGGATACTGGTGCCATCCCCGAGAAAGGCAGGGTCTCTCTAACCTCAGTGACCTAATCCTGACACTCCTGTTCAGTGCACATATTTGAAAGAAATTGCATTATTGCACCTTAGTGAATTACATCTTATCAGCTGAGGCACGGTAATTGTCCCCTGTGTATTGTCATAGTCCAGCCTGTCCAAACATCAGGATGATGGTTAGATTAACTCCTTTTACGTTGTGTTTGCAAGGATTCCAGTTGACGCCCTCTCTATCTCTTCTCGTCACATCAATACCATTACTTTTATTAAGAAAAAAACCCCACAGTACCTTATGTTTTCCCTAAATTATGGTGATGCTTATAGGGGAAAAAAAGAAGAAAAAAGTTTGGAATTGGAAATAGACATGACCTCTTTGTTAGCAGCAATTCTGTGGTATGTTTTTTTATTATATCCATGATTAAGTAGGCCACATCGAGAAAACAAACAAACTGTTTAGGCGAAGTTCTGTTTAGCTCAGGCATGGTCAAATAATAAAAACTGGGAGATAAACATTAATCATACTGACAATATATATGATTCCAAATGACCTGCGAGTTAGGCGACCTTATCAGAAAAGAATGTGGAGGATATTTAATTGCTGTGCATGGTATCTCAGTTATGTTAGACAGAGGGCTGTTTTTAAGCAGTAGAGAGGCTTTTTCCCAAAACGGCTGACTCTAAGTATATTTCTTTTAAAAAAAATAAAAAAATTCTAAAAACCCTAAAGCAACTCTGAGCCTTATTTAAATGTCACAAATATCAACTGGGAGCATCTATTTGTGGTAGCTTCCAAACTCAGAATTTCTTAAATGTCCATACTTCCTTTTACAGTTTTTAATTACCTTGTGCAAGTCCCTTAATTCTAACTGAATCGGACATGCTGAAATCAATCTACAAGCAGAACTCTGGTTTTATTTGCTTTGTATTCATGTCTTACTGTGTCAATTCAATACTGTTTCAAATTATGGTATCATATAAATTTTATATAGAGCCTTGAAGTATTGGAAAGAACTAAGGATTTTACTCATCTTCTAAGAGAGAAATAGTAATAAAGGCTTGTTTCTTTAAATTAAAAAAAGAATCTGAAGTAGACATGAACCCTTTGTTAGTAGGAAGTCTATATCGCTTTTTTATTATATCTGTGATTAAGTAGATCACATTAATGAAAAAAAAAGAAACAAACAGCATTGAGGCAAAGTTCTGTTTAGCTTGGGCATTGTCAAGTAATGAAAAATGGGAGATAAAGTACGATACATTCAAGGACAGCGGGGCTTCAAATCTTGACTGCAGGGTGTCAAAATCTTGGATACACTGGTAATTACAAATCAACAACCAGATACAGACGTCATGACTACAGGCAAGTGAATGTTTTCCTTTTGTTGGATGTGATGTTTTTCTTTTTCTTCTGTAAATTAGAAAGAGCTTCAGGCAGAGAAGCTGCAGCTGGTTCAAAATAACCGTGGTGTTCCTGGATTTGTTCTCGGATAGTTGTGGTGTCTGTCATAGGGTGGCTTATCTGCTTTATAAGCTAGTCTTCCTCACTCTTCTGCTTTCAAAAATAATTAGTAGTTGGCTGAAGAATTATGGAAGTTATTTGAATCAGCCAAGATCTGTAGAACTGAGACAATAGTGTGTTTGGCCTGTGTTTTGATGCTCCCTCCTCTCTTTCCATTCCCTGTTTTATGTGACCCATATGTTGTCGGTCAGGGCTCTGAGCTCTTTGTTTTCTCACCCGTTTGCAGAATGCGCCTTGTCAAAGAGCTCAAAGCTGTTCTTACATGTGCCATCCATCACAGAACGGGAGCTTTACAAATAGTACCCTGGTGATAAAAACAATAATCCCATATTTCTCCAGCCTCCAAAGATCACACGCAAGGTGCACCCTCAGCGAGTTTGCTGCCGGCACCAAGCTGTGTGGCACGGCTGACACACTGGAGGGGAGGGATGCCATCCAGAGGGACCTGGACAGGCTTGAGAAGTGGGTCTGTGCAAACCTCATGAAGTTCAGCTAAGCCATGTGCAGGCTCCTGCTCCTGGGACATGGTAAACCCAGGCACAGATACAGGGTGGGCAGAGAATGGCTGGAGAGCAGCCCTGAGGAAAAGGACTTGGGGGTGATGGTGGATGAGAAGCTCAACATGAGCCGGCAGTGCGCGCTGGCAGCCCAGAAACCAACCCCATCCTGGGCTGCATCAAAAGAAGCGTGAGCAGCAGGTCATGGGAGGTGATTCTCCCCCTCTGCTCTGCGTTTGTGAGACCCCACCTGGAGTCCTGTGTCCAGCTCTGGAGTCCTCAACGGAGAAAGGACATGGACCTGTTGGAATGGGTCCAGCGGAGGGCCATGAAGATGCTCAGAGGAATGGAGCAGCTCTCCATGTGGTTGAGCTCTCCATTCTCCATGTGCTTGTTCAGCCTGGAGAAGAGAAGGCTCCAGGAAGACCTTCTAGAAGCCTTCCAGTACTTGAAGGGAACCTACAGGAAAGATGAGGAACTCTTTGTCTGGAAGTATAGTGATAGGATGAGGGGTAACAGTTTTAAATTGGAAGAGGGGAGATTTAGATTAGATATTAGGTAGAAATTCTTTCCCGTGAGGGTGGTGAGGCACTGGAACAGGTTGCCCAGAGAAGCTGTGGCTGTCTCATCCCTGGGAGTGTTCAAGGCCAGGCTGGATGGGGCTTGGAGCAACCTGGTGTGGTGGGAGGTGTCCCTGCCCATGGCAGGGGGATAGGAACTCTATGATCTTGAACGTCCCTTCCAACCCAAACCATTCTATGATTCTAAGATTGGGGCTGCCTTTCTGTTGAGCACAGTGGAGTTATGAGGCAGAATGCAGATGATGTTGCACAGCAGTTACAGAACAAATGAGGACAAGATGTTGTGAATAGATGGAAAGATGCAGAGTGCTGGGATGGCAGCAGGAGGAGTGCAGGTTTGAATATATTAACTGCATTTATGGCCTTACTGTTGTTGAAGGAAGCGTGTACTTCAAAGATGCTTACTTTTTATGGAATGTAAGAGTTGCGAACAAAAGTAAAGGAGTAATTTATTCAGCTGCTACCTTCAGGCACTCAGCTGTTTCCACAGTAGGTCTTACTAGTTCTGAAGAAGTGCAGGAGGCAGGGTTGTGCAAATTGATGGAGAGAGGATGGTACGAGTAGGAAGAACAGCACAAATATTGCCATGGTAGAACGTGGTGCCACTGCCACTGTTGACACCATGATGGAAACTAGTGTATGGAGAGTTTACCTGGGGACTCTGCTGTGAGTATTTATGCAATACTGCTTACGTGAGGATATTTATAATCTTTTGATAACACTTCAGTTTTCAAAAACTGTTTTCAAAGTAAGGCTTTGAATCGAACCTCTGTTTATACTCTGGTACACTGAACATAATGTTGTACCTTCCGCAGCTGATACTCAGGATGCTCGTGGAATTTCTAATGTTGGATTTCAAAAACGAACTCAGCCTCATCTTTTCATATGTTCAAGTGGCAGCCTTGGGCAATCTCCATCTGTCAGATAATTATTCTTCTTTAGCTACTCAATTTCTCCAGATTTTTAAAAGCCTTGCCTCATATCATCCTAAAATTATCTATATGCTTGCAAAATGGAATGTAAATGTAGCCTTGTATGTTTTATAGACCCTATTCCTTTTTCTTTAACTGGGTGCTGCCTTAAAGCAGTCTTTGCAGTTGCTCATGTCAGCTATCATAACGATTATCCACTCTGTTAAAGATCTGTTTCTATCTGTGAGATCAAGAAAAGCTCCCACAGACTGTATGCCTCTCAGATTTTCTTATCCCCCATGCACTTCTCTGCCCTGTTTTACATTTGGATAGATATTTTATTCCTATTTGAAACGTAGCTTAGATTTCTTGCTACTTGTGAATATGGAAATTGAGGGCTGATGCTGTCCTCAGCTGAACAACTGTAAGGTGGTAGAATCCAAGAGAGGAGCGAGAGAAGCAGCCAGTGGGAAAAGTCATCTCAGGCTTTAGGATAGCTGGCTTTGGCTTGTTCAAGGACCAGGTAGGTAGTATCTCATGATAGATGAGTCATGAGTCATAAAGTAAAGAGAGGCCCAGGAGTGCTGGTTGATGTTTGAGGATGTCCTCCTCAAAATGGACAAGGACATACACTTTTCCAGTGTGCAGGGAGACAAGCAGGTATGGTAGGCAGCTGGCTTGCTTGAGTGGGGAACTCCTGAGTTGTGTCATACAAACAATGGAGCGCACAAAAGATTTAAAACAGGGACAGGCCTTTGTGGAAAACATGAAAACGATGTTTGGGTGTAAAGGGAAGGAATTAAGAAAGCAAAAATTCAGCTGGAGTTGAAGATAATGAAGGACTTCTACAGGAAGACTAAAGAAAATGGAGTTCTGCGGATGCTGCAGGAGATGTCATGAGAAAAGACACAAGAAGGGCTGAGGTATGCAGTGCCACCTCTGCTTTGGTCTGGACTGGCAAGGTCTGCTCTCAGACCTCTGAGATCCTTGAACCTCATGGCAGAGAGCAGGGGAAAGAATTGCTACCAACAGGTCAGGAAGTTCGACTCGGAGACTACTTAAACAAACTGGACCTCAGGGTACTGGAGGCAAAGCTTTGAAACTAGGGCAGCAGATAGCCCTTGTGGCTGCCAGCTGATAACTGGAATAGCTGGGCTGCAGGTGAAAGAGATGATTCTTCACTTCTACTCAGCGTTTGTGAGCCTGCATCCCGTGTGCTGTGTCTAGTTTGGGGCTCCCCAGGGTGAGAAAGACATTGATGCACCAGAGCAAGTCCAGTGGAGGGCCACCAAGGCAGGGAGGGAACTGGAGAACTGCTTCCTAGTGGCAAGTTATAGAGAAGATGGAGCCAGACCCCTCAGAGATGCCTGTTGAAGGAATGAATAGCAAAGGACCAACACTGTAGCAGGCTGGCAAGTTGTAGAGGCTCCATCTTTGGAGATTCTCAGAAGTTCACTGGATATGGCTGTGACCGCCATGGGGTAACTTGGAAGCTGGCTGTCTCAAGCATGGGGCAGGTGACCTCTGAAGGTCCTTTCCAATCAGAGTTATTCTATGCTTACCTGTAGATCAGATGTTAAGTATTTTGCAAATAATACGGAACTATTAGACATTTTAATTACTAAATATATTAATATATTAATATATATTATTATATTAATTTTTTTGTATTTCTTTCTTCATGCTTTCTTTATTGTATGTAGAGATTTTCCAGAATACTTACTGTACTGACATTTAATTTCTAAATTGTGAGACTGTCCTTTTAAAGAAGCTTTTTGAGCTGCAAAGTTAAGTAATATGAATTTTTTATACAGAGGAACTCGACGTTGTTCTTTGTTACATGCTGTAGAGGCTTGCCAGATGCATAATTTAAAACCTGTCTAATTTAAATAGGGAAAATGTTCATCTTCCTTTGGCTATAGCTTGAACAATAGATAGGCTGCTCTCAGACTTACTGAAATTCAGTTGTGAACATATTTTTCTTTTGCACCAATAGAAATTAACTTTTTAAATTATAGGAGCTGTTAGAGAGTATTCTTGAACATCCTGTTCAAAGTGGTTTTAATGGATCTTATAAATTGATATGAGCTTCTTTGAAGTGCGTTTTTGCATGTAGCAACTATTTGGTCTCCTTCAGAAGAGGAGTTTTTGCTCTATTTTGTGAGTATGCTGTAAATGATAACTTAATTCAGAATATTTTTTCCTGCATTAATTGCCTGCAGTATGAATTAATATTCAGTTGTTGGGGCTCTTTTAGTTTGCTGCTTAATGAGTTTTTCTTGTCTGTTTTCTTGAGTTTTCAGATTGGTACATTTAAAACCATGTTTGGAAAAGAGGGTTGGTATAGAATTATTAGAGATCTGAATGCTGAGTGTTTTTCCATCGTGTTTGGAATTAAACAAACATGTATTTAAGGCAAAAAAAACCCAGCCCTCAGCTCAGATGAATTCCTTGCATGCTGGGCTGTATTTCAAAGAAGAATAAAGCAAACTAAGAAGGGGGAAAAAATTATCACCGTGGTAGAGTAGAACAAACTGGACAGCCAGAGATACTGTATCTGCTTTGTACTCTTCATCGCTCTCGCTCTGAACATTTTATTATTTAATTTTCTGGTAACAACAAACTCACAAATCATAAAAGAACAGATATAAGTACTAAATAATGAATATATTAAAGATAAAAATAATTCATGACAGTCGTAACTCCCATTCAGTTGGCTTTGATACCATCAGAATGTTTGGAAATTGCTTCAGGAATTAGAAGCCCGGCTTTTTGTGTCCTCCTTGAATTCACAAGTACTTTGGAATCAGCAAAACCTGTCAACAAAATAAATGACCCCGCTGCAGGTTGTTTGCATTTCTGCCCCGCCGGTGTTATCAAAGTGGTACGTGTGCAACTGTGAGCTTCTGAAACACTGGGACGTTATCAGCAGTTTCACCTTCCCTGTTCGATAGCCAAGAGAAACTCTTGGTACACGTGCTTATCTTACAACCTCAGAGACATTAAAAAAAAACCCAACAAACTCCAAACCCCTACATAATTATTTTTTAGAATAATTATCCAGCATCTGTGGTTTAGTAGGGATTCAAGTTGAGGTGATTGATTTAAAAAAAAAAAAAAATAAAAAAAATATATGTATAATTTCAAAATTAGCATTTTAAGGAACATTTGCATTCTGAGGAAATAAATTGGATTTTTTACTATCTGTTACTTTAATGACTTAGGATCTCCCATAGGCTTGGCAATTCCCACGTGCCATCTTTTTACCTAACACCCAGCCTGTAGTTTTTTTCCTGGGAAAAGATGCTTATCCTATTGTAGGAACACATTAAAATCAGTGAGGCTATAGGTGCATTTATATGTCTGTGAGATACCAGTTTGCATAATCAAGGCCTGATGAGTCCATGGTAATGAGAAATCCATGTTGATACTTACCTAAGAGATTGGGAAAAGAACAGAAACTACTGGGTATGGAGCTTGTGCACTTTGACGAGGAATATCTAGTGCTTTGGAAAAAAGCCTTTAATGGTTTTCAGTGGAGATTTGGTTTCATCTTGCAACAGATGTAAGCTTGTCATCCTGCTAGAGGATCTTAAAAAGGCCAGAATTTCTTATTTTCATACAGTTTTTATGCTTTCTTGCTTTTTGCAAAGCAGTCTTATGGCAGTGAGCGTGAAGTACAAGCAAGGTTTTGTACTGATTTGTATTCTGAAATCAGCTTCAAGGCTTTTATCTTAAACACGTGGAAGATACGTTCATATACAAGACCCACTTCATTTTTAGCATCATAAAAAACGTGAGAAATAAGCTTTTACTTTAACTTTGAAACACAGATTTCCAAGGTAGTAAGCTGTTTCAACTTTGTATTAAGTGAATCAGACTTTTTTTATTTATAAATATGTATATACCTATATGCATATGTTTGTGTGTGTACACACACAGGTGACAGCTGCTGCTTTATGTTGTAAAATTAAAAACACAAACAAAAACATAAAAGAACTCTCTCAGCTGTTATGAAGCAAAACAAAACTCCTCTTTTCCTCCTCATGTTTACACGTGGGAACCCTATCCTCCTTTTGTCATACTTCTTAATTTTAAAAATTATCCATTTGATTCAATCTGACCGTGCTATTTCCAATTCTCAGCTCTTTTCGTGTAAGCAGATTTCTTAACTGGACATTCGCGACTTGTCCTTTCTGTTGTAGCAATGTGATTTTCAATGCCTTGGTTTCATGGGTTTAAGATAAGTAATTAATTGGTTCTGCATCTCTACTCTATCAAGCAATGTTCCATGGCTGGCTTATGAGTGCTAGAAAAGTTATATAGGCCTAACAGAGAAATAAAACACCAGTGTGTTGCTCTGCTTTATATGTATAAACTGAATAATTCTTCAAATGACCTGACTGCAAAACTTAACGTGTGTGGAGATACGAAAGTCAGTGAAATATTGGGCGGGTTAAAGACAATTGGAACATTCTTGAAAAATTAAAAACATCCTGATTCAAATTCTAGTCGTCCTATCTGTTGTCAGACCTCCCCATCTCTGACGTTAAAAGGTTTTAAAGTTTTAATGAGGCCGTTATTACATACTCCCCAAAAGCAACGCGTACATCTGCGTCAGTTTGCAGGGTGGGAAAAACGAAGTCTGAAGTGAAGAGAAAGCTTGCTCGGGGCAGCGTGGCATGTCAGTAGGAAAGGGACAGTCCTCAGCTGTACCCAGCAGATGGCATTTTTCCCCCTTACAACAACTAAATGTTTTCAAAACTGTAATCTTTGGCTTTTAATGTACTCTAAAATAAAATTTTATTATTTTTTTTTCACAAAGTATTACAAGATTGCACTGTGAGCAGATTTATCCATTATATATATTATATATTTATATATTTGTCCAATATATTTATTTTATATTTATCCATCCATTGTCAATGAAATAGAATGTGTGTAACTTTAATTACAGGATAGCAAAGATTGGAATAAGGAGAATGAAACATTATAGTTAACTTGGTCATTTCTCCCACATCTGCATATCAAGCCAATTATCTCTCATAGATCTTTATAAAAGTGCTTAACTCTTGGTGTATGTTAAAGCATTAATCCCAAATCATCAAGTTTTTAACCTTTTTACTACTCAGAAGTGTAAAATTCTGCTTTGAAGTGGGTATTCGGTGGTAGGAGATCACTGGGTTTGGGGAGCAGAGCTGGGTAGAGGGAACCAGTAGTGATTTGGATACCTCCTGGTGAAGGCTCTGAACCGTTCTCTCCCTTCCAAGAGGGAAAATTCATTACAGGCATGGTTAACCCTTTTCAGCTAATGTATTAATAGCGTTAATAGCAGGTCTGATTGAGGACTCGCTGGTGTTCATTCTCCTCTCACGCAAGCAGAGAAGCAGAAATGACTCTCAGGCCTCACCGAGCAAGATGTTTGTGCTCAGCTTCTGCACAATGTTCGCTTCAATAAAAATCTTTGCATGTTGCTTAGGTGTCGAAAAAATTGTGTTTCCAAAGATAAATTGCATATCATAATAAACAAGATTTAATGTTTTGGCTTTAGAAGAGACAGTGGTATGGCATGCAGATGCTTCCAGCTGAGATGGGTCATAAATAACGGCCTGTTTTAGCAGCAGAAGTATGAAGCTTCAGTTATTTGAATGATGGCATTAAAACCAGATAATCAAACCTGGTCATTTTCCTCTTTAGCTTAGCCTTGCTACAGGATAGGGTGAATGGTTTTGGCACAAACAGTGGTGATTTCTCTGTTGTTTACCTTAGTTTCTCTTTTACACTAAAAATAAGAGGATGCTGTTAACACAACATAGAACAGGCCAGTTGTTTCTCTTTGTGACATTCAGGGATGTGCACCGTGGAGGAATTTTCTAAGTGTCTTCTGAAGGGCGATATCCTGCCTTTTTCAGAGATAAAATTCATTCTGATACTGTTCGGCAGGGGAATTGTTATGTTTTGGCAGAGCCTGCCTTTGCAAGAGGCACACCTGTATCCTGTGTGCTTTACTCATGTAAAACACCTTCATTTCAATAAAAATAAATTAGCACAGGCGGTGCCATGCTGTAAAGATGTGGGACAAATTCACTTAAGATCTCACATCATTGACAAGTTTACTGGACAAGCCTAAGGAAGAAGAATGAACCTGAGCTAGCGCAGAAAAGCTTTTCTTTTAAAGAAATCAAATTGAAATTCTACAGCGTGGTCTGTTCCCTTGCTTTCTGTTGTATAGACTCATTCATTTCCCAAAGGATTTTATGGAGCATTTGGTCCAAACGTTTGCGTTTGTTGCTGAAAGCTCTGTTGTGAAACTGATGATTCTTTTTAAGTGAAGGTTGCATACAGAAAGGTTTTTTAAGCAGTCCAGAAACCCACAGAATAAAGATACTATAGATGCACACTTTGCAGAGTCACTTCTGGCTTCTGTTATTTGCTAAGTGAATATTTAAACAGTGCAATCTAGTTACGCACTCTTGTTTAATGAAGATTTCTGTTATTGCTCAACCCAAATCATTCCTTTGATTCCCTAAAGTTGCAAGGCAGAAAGTGCATAAAAGATGTTTCAGACAGAAAACCAGAAATTGATATGACAAAAGGGCAAGAATGGGGTGATAATTTTAAATTAATGCTTCTGATGTAATTGCTCCCGGATATTCAAACAGTGTTTTCAACTTAAATGAGGGAGAGGGAAAACGGCTTCATACGGATTTGGTTTTGTTGGCTTTAATTTTTGAAACTGCACAATTTTCTGAAGCTCTAAAGCAGCAAGTCTGTTAACAAGAGAAGTTGGCAGTTTGGGGGTTTTTTGGACTTCATCCTGAAGTTTAATTACTAAGAGGACCTGCAAAAATAGAAGCACAGGAGTTAGGGAATCAGTGAGAAAGGATGAGCTGGAGAGGGGGAACCTTAATTCTTGAGAGCTTCTTTCTCTAACCCTCAGTTTAGGTAATCTTTTATTTATTTACTGATAGCTACAACAACTTCTTTTCAAGTTTGCTGAGGTTAAAAAGCCAAAACAATAGCAAAAAACCCTACAAACAGGTTCTGCAGATACCTACTGGTCTTCTATATAAGGAAAAACCACTGATAAACTTGTATGAAGGTGTTTTTTAAATAAACACTGTTGAATGGAGAAAGAATAATGTACAGTGAGGAGAATAACCATTGTTTCAACTGCAAGGGGAACAGACCAGTTTAGTTCTATGGAACTGGGTGGGGTACTGGGACAGTTGCAGAAGGTCTGGTCGTGCCATGTGTGCAAGCTTGAGAAAGTTGGGTAAGAAATAATTTTGCAGCTGTCTCAAGCTCTCAAGGAGGAGGTTGTACCCTCTTTCCTCACTCAGACTCTTGCCTCTTCAGCCTGGCTGTCTTCATAACAGCCGAATGAGCAAGAATTCTTCGGCTTGGCTAAAAACTCTTCTTCCTGCATTCTGCTCCTAAGGCAAACAGCTCTCTCTTCCTTATTTTTAGCTTTCAGATGTTAAATACAATGATTACATTCTATCTTAGCTTTGAGTGATTTATACCTGAATGAAGTGCCTGTTTGCTGTCTGATAATAGATTTTCTCTGCCATAGTAACAAGGTGGCGTTGAAAGTAGCTTCAAAGAAAGGAATGGGCTATTTAATTTTTAAACAGATAAAGGATTTCTCTGAAGGAACAATTAAAGCTTGATTTTTGCAGCAGTTGTAGTACTTGTTGTCTGATAGATGTTCTTTGGTTCAAGAAAATAAGTGTGTGCTTATGAAGTACTAGAACTAACTAGAGTTAGCTCTTTTTCTGTGCATTTTAAATCGATCGTGGATAAGTCTTCTTCCAGTGTAAATGCAGGATGGGAAAAATTAAAGCAATGTTGTGTATTTGAAATTAAATATATTAGACAAAAAATTGTAGAATTATAGGAACTGTCAAAATAGTCCCACTGTCACTAGTCTGTGCATGTAAAATGGAGCTGAGGAATGTCGAGGTTACAGCCCGGCATCCAAAAGAAATTTAATTCCTCCAAAAAGAGTCAGCCCCGGGGGCTGTGCGTTACTCGTGCTGGGACTGGTAGATCCAGAGCACAGATGTGCAGTAGCTGCGTAAACAGAAAACTTCTACCACTCCCAAATTGAATTTCCCTTAAGAAACCAGGTTGTAAAAAGAGATACGTGACACTTTGTTGTTGGGTTTCCCAGCTGGCATAAATCTTCAAGCAAGGATGTGTTAAATTGTAGGTTTCCCATCATCTGTTACAGAAAATATGTGCTCTGCGAGTTGGCCCTTTTCTCTCTTTGCTTCTGTGATACTCCCAGATAAACTTAATTTTGTCTTCCTGCTAAAGTTTTATTCATTCTCATTTCCATCTCTCATGAGGCTCTAGAGTTGGTTTCCCAGTAAAGGTGGTTATTTTTTATTTGCTGTCAGTTGCTGCTCCAGAGTGATTAAAGTCCTGGTTAAAATGCATAGGATTCCCATGAAATGGCTAAAATTGCATTCCTGGTTGCCCGTTGATAAGTTTCTCTCTCTGATGGTCTTAAGATGGAGGGAGGTAAGACTGGCTATATAGCAAAATGCAATAGCTTAGCTTATTTTGTTATGTTTATCATATATATTTTAAAATAGCCAAATTTCGAGACATTAAATCTTTATTCAAACTCGAGATTAACTCACGTGCTCCAGTCCTTGTTTTTCCCAGCTACATCACTTAGTCTAAGAAAACATGCTACCTCCTCTGAGAGACTTTGTCTTACATTAAATTACACCTGAATTAAGTTAGTAGTGTTTATAACCAACAATGTAATTTTTATATATATTTTTTTTTCTGTAATACCTGTAATTAATCGCAGTTAATTGTATTCCCTAGAAAGGCTTATTAGCGGTGCAGGGAGTTTGTAATGAGGATCTGCTTGGAAAATCAAAATGTAGTGAACCACATTGCACTAATTTTTTGGTGAGGGTAAAATATAATCCAAAAGGACTCTGCAAAATTCCATGCAGTAAAAAATTATGTCTTGGAGGCATATTGCAAAGAGGAAAAAAAATCCCACCCTGCTTTACTGTACATTTGTTAATTAATAACTTAATAATTTATGTTACATAAATCTTCTCAGAAATAGATGAAAGAAGAGACAGAGCAGGTCATCCTGATACCAGATAAATCAGTAGTTATCTGCCAGGGACTGGAAGTAACTAATTTTTTTGTCCTATGCAGTTAGCATTTGATCATAATTGCTCTTCCGCTTGTGCCCTACATAATAAAAATTCATAATTCAGGACTGTAAATGAAAAGATGCTCTCTTTCTGTAATAATAATACAGCAATTTTTGTGAAGAATTCAATTATTTTTTCCCACCATTTATAGGAAAGATATATTTTTGCAAGTTGCTCGTCACCCAGACCTCTGCTTCTTTGACTTTTTATAGAGTGTGTCACAAAATAGCTTAATCATTTCAAGTAAAGCCTAAAAAGCTTGGAGAAAAGAAGAGACTAGGAATGCTCACAGCCTATGAAGAGCTTGCAAAATGGTTATATTGACCCAGAATTCTGCAGAAGCAGCTCCCTGAGATGATGATGCTTCCTGGTCCTCTTCCTCAGCCCGTGGGCAGGCAAGCGGGGAGGGTCTGGATGCGTGGGAGTTGTTGGGGTGTTTGTGAACTCAGGTGTGATCATACCCCAAGTGCCTGGGAAGAGGGGAGTCTGGGCAGTGCCCTTTGTCTTTTCTAATAGTTGCATCGGGTTTGCATGGCTGTGGACATCCTGGCTGCTCAGGAGACACTGCCACAGTAGTTCAGCCTTCCAGTGTCTGAAGGGAGCTCCAGGAGAGCTGGAGAGGGACTCTTTGTCAGGAAGTGTGGTGACAGGACAAGGGGTAATGGTTTTAAACTGGAAGAGGGGAGATTTAGATTAGATACTAGGAAGAAATTTTCTCCTATGACGGTGGTGAGGCACTGGAAGAGGTTGCCCAGAGAAGCTGTGGATGCCCCATCCCTGGAGGGGTTCAAGGCCAGGCTGGATGGGGCTTGGAGCAACCTGGTGTGGTGGGAGGTGTCCCTGCCCATGGCAGGGGGCTTGGAGTAGTTGATCTCCAGAGGTCCCTTCCAACCTCATATCATCCTGTGATTCCCACTTCCCTCCTGGCAGCTCCAAAAAAAGTATGTTTCCCCTCTAAAAATTTGGGAATTGGGATAAACGGTGCTTAAGTTTGGAGAAAGAAGCCCAGGGACAGGGGAGAATGTATTGGAGGGAGAGAGTCGTCTTAAAAAGCCTGTACGGAACCAAACCAGGGGGCCGTTGGGTGTTGAAGTCAGAAGTAAAGAAAAGAGAGTAATACAGAAGAGGGTTGCTGGAGGAGATGTGGCACTTCCAAATAGAAGCAGAGCAGTGAGTTCCCTTACAGAGAAAGGAGCCTTACGTGTGAGGATGCTGATTTCTTTTTAGCAGAGCAATACAGCAGAAAGACAGAGCAGCTTTACTGCAGGTGCCTTCTAGATTACAGACCAAATAATCAGTTTTACAGTGTTGGTGGCTGGTATTAAAAGGTAATAGTCCTTTCTTTTGTCACACCCAGGAAAGTACTTCAACTCCTTTTCTTAATACTTCAAAATACAGAATACTTCATTCTGTGTTTATTACTACCTTAAGAATTTCTGTAAAAGAAATTTCATTAAAAAGCTCATATAATGAATATGCCGAGGGACTTAATTTTGTCATCAACAGAGGAGCTAAGTCTCGCACCACCCGTGGGGGTTTCAGAAATGAGAGTGAGGCATTCAGAAAAGCTCATGAAATCCCTGACAGCCTTCCCTGCCTTGTTTTGGGTGGCAGATTCCTTCCTATCAGGTGGATGTTCATGGGTTCTGCTGGTGGCACTTGTGTCTGGGTAGGTGGCATCTGAGTGCGCATCGCTCCCAGTCCTGGACAAAGACCTGGATGTTCATTATGTGCTTCGCTCATGAACCTGTGCCTAAATGGTTTGTAGACTGTGGTTGCGCATGATTAATTAATGAAGTATTTATTTTGAATAAATCATTAAAGTGATGTGGTGAAAGAGGAAGGGAAGGAATCGGTTGGAGGGGGCTGGCAGCGCACGTGCATGTGGCCGAGGGATGCTCTTTCATGGTGTCTTCCCAGGGAGGATCTTTAATCAGGAGGTGGGAATTTTAATACTGATTGTATCTCCTATCCCTGCAGACAAGTGAATTTTATATTCTTTACTAGCTTTTTTAAAAGAGAAATTATTAATTTTCTGGATATTTTTGTTAAGCACCTGCACTTTCAGTCCACGTTTCTCTCGCACACCGTGGCAGCGTGGATGAACTCCGCACTAATGGATTGTTTCATGATGAAGTATTTATCAGCTCTGAATTCTCCCTCAGTCAACATAATTCAACCACTCCTTGCTCTTTTGTTATGAGAAATGAAATCCAAATCACCTGATCAATCTTTGGTGTGCCTTGCATGGTCAAAAGGATACTGGTGCCAACTGGTTTACTCAGGGCACCTCATGCTGGGCTTCCGAGTGGTTTACAATATTTTCTCTGGAAAAACTTTCACATCCATATTTAATCAGATTTTTGATATGTGATAGTCATGTCTATGGGATAGTCACACCTTGTCCTTGCTGCGGAGGAATTCTCTTTAAATTTGGCCAACCTACAGAGTAGCCTGTTTTCTTCTGCTTGGAAGGGTAAGCTGCCAAGTCAGGGGGTGTCCTGAGGTCTTGCCACCATGGGTGCAGCGTGCAGGGCACTGGGAAAACTGGAGAACTGCTGGAGCAGCTGTGCTGAGAAATGAAGGGCAGGATTGGGGAGGTTATGGCTAGATGAGACCACCCCACCTTAGCTTTCCTGGCAGTTCTTTGTCATGGTTTTGCTACAGTAACAACCTGTGTTAAAATTGCTGAATATTTAAATTGCCAACTCTGCTGTGATGATTTAGAATAGAAATATTTAGAATAGAAGTGATTGCAGAACAGAAGTTTGGTGTGGGTTTTTTGGTTTTTGTTTTTTTTTTTATTTTAAAAATGGAAAGACCAAGGACAAAGGAATGACAAAACCTCACGTGGAAGAAAGTTCAGTAAGCTTCAAAGTCAAGCCTTTGAATGTCAGGAAACTGCAGATTTCCAGTTGTCAGGTTTATATTTACATTATAATACATTCCTTAATTAAATGGGTAAGTACCTTTCTGTAAGTCATACACACAGGAGCACAGATCTGTCACTGCAAAGGAAAGTGGTGCTGAAGTTGTAAGGGCGATTGTAAATATGGCATCAGCTTCCTTTCAAAGTGATGAACTTCATAATCAAGCTAAACTTGCCAGGCTTTGCTTCATAACTTGCTTCATCGGCAGACTTTCTCTGCTCATGACTTTTTCAGATTCCTAATAAATACATTAATCAGCCTGTTTCATAAATGGAATAGTCACTTGGCCTTTGCCAAGATGAAAACTGACCATTTATTCTCCCTGTCCAGTCTCTTAATCAGGGTTTGATCCATAACAGTGAATAACCTCTTCCATATAAAAGTACTTGCTGCCTAGTTTTATTTTTTAAAAAATAAATTACTGTGGGAGACTGTAGCAGAAGCCTGTTGGCCGTCTGCATCGATTGTGTCAGTGTGGTGCCTCTCCCGTCCCCGACTCCTTTTTCAGCACTCTTTCATTAAAATGATCAAAAGAGAGGCAGATGCAGCCCCAGTGTGAATGCAGGGGATGTGCAACCTCCTGAGCAGCTGAACAGGGCTCTGCTAAAGGACAGGTCTCAGAGAATCTTGCCAAAATGACCCTATTTAGGTGTTAAAAGATTGACCCGGTATTTTTTAATAGCAGTTCAGACTCTCCGTGTTAAGGAACGTCAGAAATCTTGGGTATGTTGCAATCGGGGTTTAGTGATTTATTATGTCTTAATTATTAGTATATCCTCAGAACTTTTCATTTATAATACCTCGATTTTTGCAGGGATTTCATTCTGGTAAATAAAAAAACCCATAACCAAATATGTTCGTGACTAGGTCCCGTTATTTTTTCAGTAGGAACGAACAAATCCACTACCTTTTCAGCAGCCTTCCTGTCTTCCCTCATTGCTCCTTGTATTTCCACATGATCAAGTGAATCTACTGAATTTTTTTAATCAGTTTTGTACTTGAATATACTTAAGATATTTTTGCCATTATTTCATTTGTTTCTCCCACGTCTTATTTGCTGTTAGAGATTCATTTTTCTTAAGTAGCTCCCGAGACTCTTAAAACGTCTTTTTTTTGACTGTAAAATATCTGTAATTAGACTTCTTGTTTTATCAGAGTCTCCTGATAAAAAGCTTTGCTTGCTGGTGTCAATTCTTCATTGAGTTCTGGATGCTGAATTTGCTAGCATCTGTTATATTTTTAAAAGATGGCCCAGGTGAAAGGACCCAACGAGCTCCTAGACTAGAAGGTGGATTTACCATGTTCCAGTGAGTCTGCTGCAGGGTTTTGTGGTATGTGGATAAACCCGGGCAGAGATGCTGCACTGCCTGCATTCAGCAAATGGGGACTAATTCCTAA
Source organism: Thinocorus orbignyianus (assembly GCA_013400375.1). Lineage (NCBI taxonomy): Eukaryota > Metazoa > Chordata > Aves > Ciconiiformes > Thinocoridae > Thinocorus > Thinocorus orbignyianus. Next base: position 372,810 of record VXBW01003926.1, on the reverse strand, counting down.
CTCCTGTCCTATATTTCAGTGAGATGAAAGGGATGATATTCAGAAAGAAAAATTGACGTTTACTACCAGAAATAGATTCTAATAGTGGAATCTCTCAGACTACGTAATAATCTCCCAAAGGAAAAGGCAAGCAGCTTCATTTTTCAGATAATTTATGGCCAGCCTGGCCAAATTGCCAAATTGCTCGTTATACTACAGGGAATTATATTCCATTGGTGGAGGAATGGGCATGATTATTTAATGGGTACTTTTTGTTTTTACTTACTTTTCCTTTCTACTTTTTATGGGTAACTTATATGTAAATGTAGTCAAGATGCCCCTTTATATGATTTACCTGTAAGGCAAAACCTGGACAAACATTAAAATATTAGCACTATATATATGCACTAAATAAATGCAGGAAACAAAAGGAAGTGCTTTTGGGAGCATCCGGTGTTGTGGGTTTGTTTTTAAAGTCCCTGTCTCTAGGAAAGCGTTCTTGTAGAAGTGTCTCCCCAATAAGAAACTGCAGCCAAANTCCCACTCTGACAATTCTGTGATAGTCAATGACAGATGTGATTTACTGTAGAGCTTGAGGTAGTTCCATGAAGCCTTTCAGGTATTAGGCATTAGAGGCCTTTCCTATGAAGGGCAATTAGCACATAACATTGGTATTTTTGGCCAAGTTGCATGCGTTTCAGAAAGCGGTGTGGGAAGGCTGAGGGTGTTAAATTCGAGTCTGCAGTGCGTGCTATCCACTGAGTTTTTCTCCATGAATATTACCTAGAGTACAGATTTATGTTAATTGTCATCACCATTAGCTTGGGATATTCTGCAAATTGAGAATTCACTGAATGAAAAAATTTTGCTTACATTTTTTGTGGGTTTTTTTTTTTTGATTGCAGAGGTAAATTTAGCATTTTTAAATTGTTTACCCTCTCTTTTAAGTATTTGGTTGTATCCCTTCCCAACCTTCTTGAGTTAAAACCCAGGTTTTTTTGCATTTTTACTGTGTAACAAGCTGTGCATAGTATCCCTTCCAGTTTCCTTGTAGCTTTATTTCAATTTGTGCTCTAATTTGAGGAAGAGCGTTCTAAAGGAGACATAAAGTTTAGTCATCTACTTTTTACCATGTTGACTCTACTAGAATAGCTTGCCTTGAAAAGTACTCTTGCATGACTGTTCCTGTGGAAATTTAAGGAAGAAGTTACATGTTCTGTTCCATCGGGGTAGCAAAGAACTGAAGTATAGCTGTAGGCAGCTCTTCGTGCCCACCACCACCCATTTCACAGCAGCTTTCATCCTGAAAAACCAGACGGCTCAAGCCCATACATCTGTTCATTGGGCATCATTTTCCTTCAGCTCGTTCCACCTTTCCAGCTCCCGTTCCTTTTCAGCCCTTCTGCTGCAAACCTCGTGTTTTTCACTCCATACTCCCTTCTTTCCTTGTTGTCATCCCAGACCTGTGAGTCTTGGTCTGCCTTCCCTCACTGTGTGCCACCAGTCTTGCAAGAGAGCAAGCACAGGAGCTGCCGCCTCGCACAGGAGCAAGTTACCGCGTCCCGCTCACCTGCAGTAACTTGCTCCTGTGAGAGGCGGCGGCTCCTGGCTCCATCCTGCTCCTTTATTTCTGGAAACCTCCTTCCATAGTTTGCTCGGCAGCACTAGGATCCAGATAACACAGAAGGAAACTCCCAGCGGGTGGGTGTATGACTGGTCAGAAGTTACATTTCCACCTCCATGGTTTGCATGGCCCCATCCAATAGCCCAAGCAGATGTTCAAGGCCATCCTTGGAGCCTGAAGGGGTCAGAATTTGGGGTTCAGGTCAGGATGAAGTGGTGTCCTCAATGCACACCTGCCACAAGACGCGGAGGAACTGTTTGACACCTACTTTCTACCTTCTCAAAGTGCTACTTAACAGTTGGAACATTGGTGTGTTGGGTAGCTGTGCCTGAGTCTGTGTCGAGAATATCTTGAAATACCCACCTTTGTCTTAAAACAACAGCACTTTGCGAGTTACTGGGACCAGGCCATGTGTGGAGGAGAGGAAGTGATCAGGCTTCTTTGAAATGGTGCTGCCCTCAGGAAGCCCATAGCTAAGGGTCACTCTCTTTCCCATGGCCGAAGGCAGCAGGAAGGGGATGATGGTACTGGGACTGTCCCACCCCAAAAGCAAGGCCATCTGTACTTGGGGATGATGACCTCTGTGATACATTGGTCCCTGCTGCTCCCGTAGCCCTAATCCACCAGTCTTCTCCAGCCCACATCTCTGCTCCAAAGCTTTCCAACTCAGGGGGCTGCTTTGTCACTTCTTTATACCTCTCGCCCCTTTTCTGTCCCACATTCCATGCTGTCTCACTCTGCCTTATTCCAAGTTTCCTTTCACCCAAGCGCTTAATCCTGCCCTATATTTATTTGCATTTGCCCTCCTCACATCACTGTTGCCTGTTCTTTTTCTTGGATTTAAGGTCCCACAAAGATGATCAAAGGTTTGGAGCACCTCTCCTCTGAACACAGGCTGAGAGAGCTGGAGCTGTTCAGCGGGGAGAAGAAAAAGCTCCGGGGAGACCTTCTAGCAGTCTTCCAGTATCTGAAGAGAGCTCCAGGAGAGCTGGAGAGGGACTCTATGTCAGGAAGTGGTTTAAAATTGAAAGAAGGGAGATTTAGATTGGATATCAGGAAGAAATTCTTTGCTGTGAGGGTGGTGAGACACTGCAACAGGTGAGTTGAGAAGAAGAAGTTGTGGCTGCCACATCCCTGGGAGTGTTCAAGGCCAGGCTGGATGGGGCTTGGAGCAACCTGGTGTGGTGGGAGGTGTCCCTGCCCATGGCAGGGGGGTTGGAACTCAATGATCTTGAAGGTCCCTTCCAGCTCTAACCATTCTATGATTCTGTGACCATGGCCACTCCTGCAGTCAGCTTCCCCCACAGGCAGGCAGTGCCTGCCTCCTGCAGCTTGGATTTTGGAAACACATGTGTGTTTCGCATCCCAGAAAACACCAAATCTGGGATTCTGAAGGCAGAAATAGGGCATTTGGTGGTAATGGTGCGGCAGTGTTTTCTTGGTACTGGCAAGGCTTTTAAGACCTTGACATTGTGTTGACAAAAGTCAGAAATTATTCCTTCTGATACTTTTTGGGGTTTTCTGCTTTTTGCATGGAATGTAATGATACAGCCCAAAATAGGAACATCAGGCTAGAAATCTGCTCTCTTGGGTATATGGGACAGGAGTAAGGGGAGTGAAATCTTCCATATGGACACCCAGTTTTAAAGAACCACTGATTCTTAGAGTGATGTTTCTTTCATTCTGCTTACAGAAAAAAATGGGAGTTTTGTTGGTAATATATTGAATGGAAAAGGTATAAATAAAATACACATCAATCTGTAAGCTAATGTTATTAGTTGAGGTCACACCACATATCTGCCCTGATCCTTACTGGATTTTACTGGTCTTTCCTTCCCTTGGGTATTTCTGTCAATGCCCAGAAGATTTTTGTACATGGTATTAATTACAAAGGGATTTTTGGAGGCGATACACAGTTCAACACCACTTCTTTCTTTTATTTCATGTATGTGAATGTTTCATCTTGGCCATTTTGCCAAGTTATGCCGATTCCCACTCTTGGGGAACCAGTTTGAGGTCGTATATACCATGTTGTTGTCAGAACTGTGAAGAATCAAAATCATGGCAAGATGTGTACGTTGTATGAACTGAAGGTCAAAGCAATGATTTACTGCTGTCTAAGCTTTGGGATTGTTTTTTTTTTTTGTTAAGAAAATAGGCCTGGAGTTGATGAGATATTAGTTAGAAAATGACAACCAGTTTATAGAGGGAAAAAATATAACTTACTATGAATTGAAAGTATATAAAGAAAGAGATATCTCATTGTCAGACTTCAGCAGATTGATGTCTACAGTCCTACTTATTTTCTTGTTATTTCTAGTTAGGGGGAAATTTAATCCATGTGTGAGGTCACAGTGCTTATGGGGATGGGATATAAAATTGAAGGAAAATACAAAATAGCAAATGTTTTATGAAAACTTGGAGCTACTGAAGAGCATGATGGGTTTTGAATGCCAGTTTCAGTCAAAACTGAAACTCTCTCAGTGGTCTGTCATTGATGACTTCTCATGGGGTGCCCGTACTTCAGTGCAAGGCGTTTGGGGCTACTGAACTGGAGGAGGTGACCACTGTGCCTTTGCTTAGCCAGGAGGAACATTGTGGTTGTCTGGTTTGAACACCATGGTGCTCTCCTAACCTTTGCACTGGCTGGTGATGTTCTCATCCACTTGTTGATATCAGGGGGGCACCCCAAAGCTCCGCCGGGGTTTGGAGTTTGTCTGGTAATGACACTGACATGCATGGTTTCTGCAGAAACCCAACTAGCTCTTTCTCAAAAGTACCAACAGTTATTTGAATTGACTCATCGCACATTCCCTCTGGATTTTTGTAAAGAGTTGAAGAGAACAAGAGGCCCAAACTGCATTGTTTTGTTTAGAAAGCCGTTAGACAATGTGGCAGAGATCCTCTGTTATTTCTTTAATCGTAGTGATGCCTTTTTTGTATTACTGTGCCTATTTTTATTTGCTCTAATCTGTTTTAATTTTTACGCCTGTTGCTCTGGATGTGTGTTTACTCGTCTTTCCTCTTGCTGTCCATTTGTTTCTCATAGTCTCTCATCGACAGCAAAGACGCCTACCTGCCGTTCTTCTGTATTGCTGACATCCCTCATGAAGAAACCTGTGAAATAATTTTGGTGCTTGTGCCACAAACACAAATACCTGATGTGCACCCACCTTTAATGCCCGTCTTTCCTTGCTTGTAGCGGTTCAAAATAGAAAAAAAAAAATAGAAATAGAAAAAAAAAGTGTCACCAACTTTCCAAAGGTAGCTCTTGCTGTCGTGATGAAGCCCGTCACCCCGCCGGGCTTCAGTGACACCTATTGGAGATGCAAAAAAACCCCAACAAAACAACAACAAACCCTTATGGATGTAAAGTGATCTCTTAAAAGATTTTTTTCATTTTTTTAGGCTACTCACCCAGAATGTTGGTCTTCTTTATGTTGGAAACTTTGACAGACCTTTTGCACAAATTAAGGTATGATTAATAAGCTGGGAGGGGAGGGAAGGGGAGGTGGCTATTTAAAATTATTTAAGTTCTGTATGATTTAAGTCTTGATTTAGAGAACTTCAAGGTAGTGATGCAAGTTCAGGAAGAGTAATGGGAAAGAGTGCTTCTTTGGTGATGTTTACCGTATTCTGGGTTCGCTTTAGTTACATCTCCATACTTAACGTGTCAAAGAAGTTAGTTTTTTCTATCATCTTTTGATTAATTTAGACTATGGTTTATCAGAAGGAAAATGTTAATTTTTAATTTTATTTATTTATTTTTTTAATTTGGGTTACCTTGTCAGTAGCATTTTAAAACAAAGCCCTTTTGGAACTTAGTAATTCTTTTAAGTTACCCTTGACAGGGAAGATGCAGCAGTAAACAGTACGGATTGTTTTCCCACTATTATTAGATTTATTATGAAAGACTCATACAGTTGCTGGAAAATCGTTTGTCTTTTATGACTTACTGTTTCTTTTCCTTCAATCGAACTATAATAGTTTCCCATTTCTAATTGCCGGTTGCTAATTAGTTATTGTCATGTCACTTGCAAACAAAAATGTTTTACAAGGATGTATGGACTGGTTTTGATGAGTTTCATTGGGATTATTCTGAGGAAAAAGAGAGAGAAGCATTAGCATGTCAGCCGTTACGCTGGACGTGGAAATGTGGCGTCTCTTTTAGAATGCTGCAGTGTTTCCCTGTCCCAGATGATACCTGTAATTACTGGATGTTCTACACTCCTGGCAGCGCTGTTCCCTCCATTGTGTTCACACGCTTGTGCCCCTCAGAATTTTAAAAGCCTTGGTTTTGTTTTACATCTAAATGAAACTTGATTTCTAAATCTCAGATGTGTTCCTTTGCCATTCCAAATTACATTACTAAAGAACAGTATTCCCTACCGTATCTAGCTAATACTTGCTTTTTCTAACTGAAACTTTAGTACTGTTTTAAAATCACTTTGAAAGAACGGATGCATGCTTTTCATCTTCCCTGTTCCTTGTCTCCCATCTCCCCAGTTCCTACATGTATACCATTCACTTTGGCTCATAATCAAACAATTTAGATGTTTCTTGCTTGAAACGTTGTGCTGCAAGAAGTTTCATCACAATCAATCTTGTATATTTTGGGGGCTAACCATTCAGAATACTGCTTAAATGCTTTATAAAACTTTTTTTCACGCTGTTCTTCCCTTCCACATGAAGCCGCATCCCCGCCTTGCCCTACCCCATTACTGCCCAGTAACAGGCAGCAAAATGGGGAGGTTTCCTCCTGTCTGGGAAGAGTTTTGTAGGTTCACTGGGTGGATTTTTGAGAGAAGAGGCGTACACTGCACTCATTTTCAGCCGTTGGCAGTCAGCAGTTGTACTCTTCCTATCACATACCTTTTTTTAAGGCAGAGAATGGCACAATATTCAAGATAGGGGCATAACAGCATTTTCTGTTCTGTTGGCTGTTCTTATGTATGATACGATGTTTGGTAAGTATCTGACATACCTTTAATTTGAGGAGGTTAACATTAAACTTTCTGACGATACATTGCTGGTGTAGTCTCATCCTAAATGTTCCACAGGTAATGTGAATATTCAAAATAGCCTTCAGTTACTACCCAGGAAAAACAAAGCTTATTATCCACTAAATTACTGTAGATTACATAGACATAAATAAACTGATTCCACAATCTGTACTCTCTAAGAATTAGCTTTTATTTTTTGGAGCTGTAGTCATATATATGGGCATATATTTGCCATTGCTTTGCTTTGTTTCTGAAGCTAAAGGTAAACCTGATGGTAAGTGGGAAGCTAATATGTCTCAGGGTCATCTTTTCTGTGCCTTGTATTATTAGCTGCAACTGGGAAATGGCATACAGTTAACAAAAAAATAAAAAATAAGCTTTTTTAATTGAGGCTCCTATCCGATTGCTTGGAGCTTCTAGAAGGTTGTTGGCTTCATGACAGCAGGAGGAACTGGTATAGAGTGGTGGGGTCGCAACTTCATAGAGATTTTCAGCACCAAAAGAGGGGAGTAATAATGCACATTAGGAGCTGATGCTGTGAAAAGATATTTCATTACTCTGGATATACACCATGGTCTTCTGTAACTGTTGACACAAGCTTCTTTGACTCTTTCTCCAGCAGTTCTTCAGGTGTTTTTTTAAACCTAGTTGCTGCTGATTCCACCAGTTGAGACCTGTGAACCACACTTGGTCCTGGAATACATACAAAGCAGAGGTTTTGTCACCTTTTTAGTTCAGATAGGCTTGTGCTCACTGTGGGATGGATTGGTCTCTCGTTATATAAATTACCTACTCGTGTTCATTTGCAAACATCCCAAATGTTAAGGTATTCTATTAAGATATGGCCTTTCTTGCCAAACCTGTGCATTAAGAACTGCCCCAAACCACTACAGTCATCTGTCGGTGTAATTTATTACTCAAAGCAAACCGTTATTATACAGCAGTACATTTTAGTGCAATTCCAGTTGGACGAGTAGGAATGTTACCAGTCCTTTGAAATATTCACAGTAAACGTACAAACTGCCATGCTGGTACTCATAAATTCGTGTTGGAATTTATGTGCATTTACAAAACTGCAGAGACAGAAACTCCTTATCAATGTTACCCTTCCCAAAAGCAAACAAGTTTCATTTTCCACAGTTGTGCAGGAGATAATTGCACCAGTGTCTTTGATGATGGAAGACTGTGGATGGCAAGTGTGGGAAAAAGATTTTGAAATCCTGATGTCTCTTCTAGGATGATTTTTCTATGACTTTCTTTCTCATACATGCAAAAATACATTAATATTTATATATATTTTAATATTTAGAATGCTTCTGAGGCATAGATGAACTGGTGAGATTAACTAAAATTACCTGATGGTCTTCCTCCTGCCTGGCTTTCAGTGGTGTCAGTGGTAGCTCTTGACAGATGTTTGATCTCTGCACTTCATTATACAAAACAACCATGAAGCATTCATTCAATCTTTGGTGGGGGGAAAAGAGTGTTTTCCTGACTAGGAGGATCTGGCTGGAACTTTCCTTTCCAATAACGTGTCAGTTTGTAGATATTGCAGTATTTTGTATGTTGCTACTTTGAGACTGCATGGTGTTTGTGATTGCTCTTTTCCTAGGGTAATACTCAGTGAGTTTCAGTAAGTTTGGTGGCTTATAAAAATGATAGCTGTTTCAGCTGCTGAAAGTTCTAAATTAATTAATGATCTGAAAGCCAGTTTTGCTGTGGCAACGAATTTTTCTTTTATTTCCAGGGGACTGTTCTTCAAGGTTATATTGAAGGAATTAATTTTATAGAGGGTAGTTCTTTTTAATAATTTTATTTTGTTTCTAAATTGAATTATTCTAAAATAGTCTTTAATTCTAGTGTCTGTTTAAAAGTGGTTAGAACAGTTTCACCATAAATGCTTACTTTTTGTGTCTTTTCACATTTAAGTAGCTATGTTTGTAGTAGTAGTTGCTGTCATGTACTTCTGCATTCATTCAAGGAATTTGGGGGCAATTCAGTGATATGCTGCTTTCTTTGGATCTTAAGTGGCTGAGTTTATTAAATATCTCTTGAAAACTGGGTGAAGCAAAAAAGGTTTATGTAAGTGACAGTCTTGATCAGCAAGATAAAGTATTGCCATCAGCTGGAATTAACTGGCAAACTTTCTTAGATCTATTATAATAAATACTGTTGTTAGTAAAAGAATAATAACAGTATTTAATAATAATAATGAAGGTATTGAAGCAAAAAATCTATCATAGAAACTTTGTGTTTATTCGAAGTAACTCCAATCCCTTGTCCCAGCGTATGTAACACTCACATGAAGTAAGGGTATGTTAGGGAGTTTTTAACCTACTCGCAGAACAAGAGATCTTCATAACATGCACGACACGTTTTTAAAGCAGAGGTTTGATCATTGTGGGTTAGAAGGGAAACTTTAGCTACGCTGCAGTCACTAAGAATAACTCTAAAGAAAATGATATTGCTTAATCAGTTTATTAGGATTGAAAGTTTTTGCAGCTCAGTTCCTAGTTGCTTGTGGGATTAGGGGAAACTGTTCAGTACACTGTGTTCTCCATTATTAATCAGTGATGAAGCTTCTGGCAGTCTTTACCATTGAGCTAATGACTAGCTTCGTTTTGGGCTCTTAACACATTAAATTACCATTTAAATAAAGATTAATTACTGCTATTTTATTTTTAGCATTTTAAGAGTAGTTATTAAAAAGTTTCATTATAAATACTACTTTGTTCAAAATGGAATTGTTTGATTTGATAGAATATGAGGACAGTTACGGTGGAAAGAATATTTTGGAAATAGAGATGTGTTCTTAGTATTTTGTTTCAATGGTAGGAGCCCGGTGGAAAGATTCTGAAAGTTTTAAATTTACTTCTGGGGAATTTGCTGCTGTAGTTACCGCAGTCTCGCTGTCAGGGCCAGGCAAGTAATCAAGCTCTTTGCTCTGACCTGCAGCTCGGTAGCCGTTGTCTGGGATTTTATTAAACCTGAGAAGAGTATTGCTGATTGCTGAGACAGCTAAACCTGCCGCCCACGCTCCGAGAATGTGCTTTGATTCTAAGCTGTTATTTGTCCAACTGCCTCATTTTCCCTCAGCAAATACGCTTTTAATTTAAAACACAATAAAGTGTAGTAAAGTTCTGCCAGAGAAAGGCCTGCCCTCACCCCAGAATAATTTCACTGATCATATCACATCAAAACCAGTAGAACCTCCAGCTACAAATCCATCCGCCTTTATTTCAAGATTCACAAGCAACTTCTCAGCGCCTCAAAGAAGTTACTGTAAAGATCCCAAGAGCTGAAACATCTTCAACGCGGCTGCTTTGCCTTCCTCCAGGCACAGAGGCAGAACTGATGGCTGAGAACCAGGCTAGACCTCATCCACCCCTCCTTCAGCCATATCAAACATCTGGAGATGATTACTGAAGTGATTGGCCACAATTTACCAAATCATCTTTCCCTGAAAGAAGAGGGCACAGGCGTGAATTAGTGAACTTGCTGCTTTCAAGAGCTCATTTCTTAAATTAGGATTAGGTGCTGATTTCTTGGCTGAAGCCAGCAGCTTTTGCTTCTCTGAGTGACAATGACTTCTACTACCAATTAGTGATCCCAAAGCTGGGAGGACTGATACCGTCTTATCACAGAGGACAAGTTTGGAGCACCTCGTTAGGGTTCAGCTCTTCAGACTGCTCCACATTTGGGAGGAGAATTAGCCCAACTTTCCCCTCACTTTTCCACTCAGTTGCTGCTTTGACAGATCTCCACAACACGTGTGTTGTCTGCACAGTCTTTTACATGTAAAAGTTTTTTCCTCTGCCTTTTGACAGCCGGTATGAGTATGTTGGTGCCCTAATTATTCAATGCTTTGCTTATTGGCCTTTCCAAAATATTTCCAGAGTTTTTTGCTTTCACTGTCACAGCAGGGAAGAATTTCGAGTTTATCTTGAAGTGATACTCTGAATTTTGTTTCGATTGCTTATCTTCCCTTCTCATTATTTTGTGCTGTTAGTGTATTATACGTGATACAAAATGCCATGGGATGGAACATAAGGATATCATGCCTTCAGCTTGAATAAGTAATAGTATTCAGCTTGAATAAGTGTTGAGGTGCTGGAGTGGGTCCAGAGAAGGGCAATGAAGCTGGTGAGGGGTCTGGAGAATAAACATTACAAGGAAAGGCTGAGGGAGCTGGGGTTGTTCAGCCTGGAGAAAAGGAGGCTGAGGGGAGACCTCCTCGCTCTCTACAACTCCCTGAAAGCAGACTGTAGAGAGATGTGAGTTGGTCTCTTCTCCCAAGTCACAGGTGATAGGACAAGAGGAAACGACCTCAAGTTGCACCAGGACAAATTCAGATTGGATATCAGGAAAAATGTAGACACTGAAAGGGTTATTAAGCCTTGGAATGGGTTGCCCGGGGAAGGGGTTGAGGCACCATCCCTGGAGGTATTTAAAAGTTGGGTTGACATAATGCTTAGTGAAATCGTTTAGAGATGGTTTTTATCAGGGTTATGTTGATGGTTGGACTGGATGATCTTAAAGGTCCCTTCCAACCTCAACAATTCTATGATTCTATGAAGTATAAAGCCCTACTGTCTCTGTCTGGAGAGAGACATCCCTGAGAAAAAGGAAATATGGGTTTATCTGGAGGTGTTTGAATCTGGTTGCTCACCTGAAGACAAATGATTTCAAACTGAAGGAGACACTTCTGGGATGAACAGAGGCCTGTCAAATTATAGAAAAATAGTGGTAACTTGCTTGGTCAGTTGAGCAAGACAGTGTCAGTGAAGGATTATTTCATCTTTCCATTAGCAGGGTTAACACGGGCAGTGAAGGGAAGAAGCAGCAGGGAATATTATTTTAAACTAGGAAAGGAGTGATTGGAGAACAAATGGATTATGCTGGACAGAAATAATTTTATTCTGAAAACTGAAGAATGCTTTTGAGAGCTTCAGATCTGGATCCAGCTTCCACTGGGAACAAACACCTTTACAGTGTTGAGAAGAAACATGATAATTACATGATTTGACGACTGAGCATGTTTAGTTTGGAGAAGAGGAGGCTGAGGGGAGACCTCATTGCCCTCTACAGCTGCCTGAAAGGAGGTTGTAAAGAGGTGAGTGCTGGCCTCTTCTCCCAAGGGAATAATGACAGGACCAGAGGAAATGGTCTGAAGTTGCAGCAGGGGAGGTTTAGACTGGATATTAGGAAGAATTACTTTACTGAAAGAGTGGTCAGGCACTGGAAGGGCCTGCCCAGGGAGGTGGTTGGAGTCACCATCCCTGGAGGTATTTAAGAAACGTATAGATGTGGCACTTCAGGGCGTGCTCTAGTGGCCGAGATGTAGGGTTGTTTTGTGTGTGTATGGTTGGACTCGATGACCTCAGAGATCCTTTCCAACTATGAAGATTCTGTGATTCTGTGACTGTGAAGGAAGAAAATAAACTCAGTCTAAAATCCCTGTATTTCATTAAACACAATCTCCCTGGATTAAAATACACAAACCGAGGATAGAACTGTATAATATTCTACCTCGTCTGAAACTTAAACTGTGCCTTTAGATTAAAGTAATCAACATTAATAATATATATTTGTTCTTGTGAACAGTCTCCAAACAGAACCAGTGGGTGGCTCTAATGTTTTAGAGTGTTACGGGATTTACAGCAGGATTTTCTGGATGTGAAATCTACACTGGGCATCATTGGAATTGATCGTCTTGGGCTGTTGAGGTGCTGCATAAGGAAATTCTTCTCTTCCTTTTTCTTATTCTGATTGTCTTCTGTGGAAACCACCTTTATTTGTGTGTCCCACAGAAGTCAAGACACAGAAAGAGTTTTAGCTCCAGCATTTAAAAAGTGGGGCTGATTACTAGCTAATTTTCAAAATAAATGTCTCAATGGAGTGGGAATTTAAGTTTTATTCCTGATGTGTATTGTTACAAGATGACAGTCTACAGTTTTCTTGTGGGAAGTCATTCAATGCTGAGGTAACGCCTTCTGGTGCCTGAACCTGACCTTCTTTTTCCAATCTTTCCTTTCTTCTGAACTTCACATAAAGGACTGAGTCAAATTCCATATCTTCTTCATTTTTGTCTTCAGTGTACTCACGTGGTGTGGGATAGATTAAAAGTTACCTGGCATAGGCTGTGGTTGCCTTCCTCAGGAATGCAGAAAGGTTTTACATTAAAAATGAATCTCAGCAGAGAGAGGGTTTTCAGGAGGGCAACCTAGGGCTTGAAGTGAACCTGACTGGATCTGGAGTGGCCACGCATCTCACAGTCTTCTCTCCCAAGTTCAAGGTGACTTTCTTTGACTTCATGCCTCAAGCAATAATCTGAATGCATTAATAACTAAAATCCTGGATTTGTGACAGCAGTATCAGAAACTCTGAGAGGTAAAAAACTGCCCTGCCCACACAGTTTGTATCTTGTAAAGATGAGGGCGGTGCTGGAGAGAATTTACTGAACAAACTACAAGTTAGACAACGTTGTAAGGTGCCAGCAAGAATTCACTCACTCCTCGTTCCTAATTACATGTTTGTTGAAGGTAGCAAACATAGCTCATTTTGAAAATAGGATGCTTTTGAACCACTACTTTGAGAATTAATTTGGAAAGAAGCAAAGCATATGGCTTAATACTTTATCCTTTGACTTCCTTTCATTTTTCTACATCTGGATGTTTTTTGTGGCGGCTTTTATGAAAGGCAATTGCTATTTCTTAAGGACAAGGGGTCCTGACTCCCTGTGGGGTTGTGTGGTCCCTGGGCTGTTAGAGCCCTCAGTCCTGCCTGTGAACGTTAGACACCAATAGTATGTATGAATAATAATATATTTTATGTGTGCATTTACATTACAGTAAATGCCAGCATACAGTGGGCATAGTTACTCTCTATAGACACATTGAGGGAGAGAAAAATACTAGAAAAAACTATAAAAATCATCTAGCCTCAGTGCTGGTGATGTAAAGGGAAAAAGAACATCAAGTAGAAAATCTGCATGAGCGCTGCAAAAACTGGAGCAGAGATTTTTGTGTGCTCTCACAATTGCTGCCCCAAAGAACAAAATGTTAATGAGCTATAATTTATAAATCCGCTCTGTTCTGATGGTTCAGATAGTCCCCATTTTGCTTTTTGTCATGATTATGCCTATGAATTCAGTTAAAAAATTTGTTCTTTGTAAAGCATGTGGTGTTCCATAGAAGTCCACAGAATTAGGAAGATTACCTCTGCAGTTTTCTGTTGTTGCTGCCAATAAGATAGAATAATTAGTGCTTGGTTTTGGACTATGCTTTTTTTCTTTTTTCTTTTTGGGGGAAGCTTTTGTTATTTCAGCTCCTAGTAGCTCTTTTTGAAAATCAATCCAAGTTTGTTCTTGCTAAGCACAGGGTAAACTAAGACTTCTGGAAAGGTTAAAATAATAGCTAATTGATTGTAGATCTTAATTTATTGGGACTTTTTTTTTTGTTTTCTATTTAGTTCTGTATTAACTGTTTAAGTAAAAAAACCCCTTCAAATGCTTTTCATGAGTATTGTAAAAACGAACAGATTGCAGTTTTTTAAGCCTTCCATTTCCTGGGCTTTGGAATACAAATACATCCTAGCGATAGAAAAATCAGTGTGATAATACCTCATTACTCAAAAAAGCCTAGAAAAACAAGTGCTGACTGAGGAACCTTGTGAAGTCCAAGAGAAGCAAACGCAGGGCTGTGCATCATGGACAGAGCAAGATGGAGCATTACCAGCTGCGCCACAGCTCTGCAGAAAAGTACCTTGGGGTCAGAAAAGGACCTTCAGGTCCTGGTGGCAACAAGTGGAACGTGAGCCAGCTCTGTGCCCTTGCCCTGGTGAAAACCAACCCTGCCCTGGGCTGTGTTGGCTTGAGCGTAGTCAGCAGGTCAAGGAAAGTCACTCTTCTCTGCTCGAGCCTTTGTGAGACGCATCTGGAGTAACCATGAACTGTCTCCTAGAATCACAGAATGGTCAGAGTTGGAAGGGACCTTCAAGACCATCGAGCTCCAACCCCCCTGCCCTGGGCAGGGACACCTCCCACCACACCAGGTTGCTCCAAGCCCCATCCAGCCTGGCCTTGAACCCCTCCAGGGATGGGGCATCCACAGCTTCTCTGGTCAGCCTGTTCCAGTGTCTCACCGCCCTCACAGGAGAGAATTTCTTTCTAATATCTGATCTAAATCTCCCCTTTTTCAGTTAAATCCATTGCCCCTTGTCCTGTCACTGCACTTCCTGACAAAGAGTCCCTCCCCAGCTCTCCTGGAGCTCCCTTCAAGTACTGGAAGGCTGCTAGAAGGTCTCCCTGGAGCCTTCTCTTCTCCAGACTGAACAACCCCAGCTCTGTCAACTCATCTTCACAGTAGAGGTCCTTCCTGTGTTGAGGACTCCAGAGCTGGACGCAGTGCTCCAGGTGGGGTCTCACAAGCACAGGGTAGAGGGTTTGGAACTCCCCAGCACAAGAGGAGTCACCCCACTGGAGCAATTCCCATGGGGGTCAGGACGAAAGGTAGAGCACGTGTCCTGTAAGGAGAGGTTAAAGAAATGGGGTTTGTTTAGAAGAGAAGGGAAGAGGGGTGACTAATTTCAGTCTTCCATCACCTAAGGTAAAATTGCAGGCAAAAAAAAAGAGCCAGCCACTTCTCAGGGCTGCTCAGGTAGGGAGAAGAGGGAAAATTCCAATTGAATGTAAGGAAAAAATAATTATGGTGAGGAAGCAGGTTGCCTGCAGAGGGTGTAAAATCTCTGTCTGTGAGGATTCTCAGAGTTTAACTGGAAAAGACCATGAGCACCCTGACTCATCCTTGGAGGTAACCCAGCCTAGAGCAGGAGGTTGGATTGGATGGTGGTGGGATGTCCCTTCTAACCTGAGTTTCTCAACTTTTGTGAGATTCTGGAGTATAAACAGTAATCACTGTGAAATATGACCCATTCTTAAGGATATATGAAATTGCATCATTTATTTTATTTGTTGGGAAAATGTACAGTTGGATGTTTCTGAGCCTCTGCCATTACTGATTGAATAGAGCTTAATTTCAGTCCATAATATTAATGTACAGTGTGTCAGTCAGTTCTTCCTCCTTATCTTTTCTTATGGCTGCAACCATGACTGCATTCTACAAGTCTTTCAATAGTTCCATTCTTATGATCTTGGGGTTTTTTTGTTGTTAAATGTTTACCTTTGTAAGTGGCTGGTTTTCTCGTGATATCAAAAATATGAAAAGATGCATCTTTTTTCCATTAAGAGGTAGAATTGCATTATCTTCCGGAGATCCTATGGTCCTCTGTCAAAGAACGCGCTGTGTTTTCTTCACTAAAATGTTTATTGAAAAGAAGAAAGGGCTTTGTGGCGTGTTTTTTTTTGGTTGCTTTGAAGTCATCCCACAGCTATTTTCATGTAATGAGACGGTATGGATTTTTTAAGAGAGTGTGTTGTGTATATGAGAATAAAGAGTCTTCGGCTTTATTCTGTGGGCAAAACTGAGGGAGAGAAGCTGGGGTCCTCGGGAATGTCTCTGAATCTTAAGAGGTTTATAGGTTATTCACAGCCATATAACTAATTTTAAAAGAATTATAGTAAAGAAGAGAAGAAATGAGAGATTGTCTAGGTTAGTAGGAAGGCTCAAGCTGGAAGAAGAGCAGCTGGTGTGGTAGCTGCTGGATGGAAACTTGCAGAGGAGACTTTGTAGATGTGTGAAACAGGGTCTAACTCTTGTGCATAAAGGATATTAGGAAAGGAAGATGAACACAAAAGAGTGTAACATGGGACACACCGAGTACTGCAGAAACAAAACTTGCTGGGAAGACGTGGTCATGCTGTCTGACACTGACACCTTCCATTCCTGTCCAGTCTTCTCTGTGGCCCCTGTTCCAGCGGTGGCACTGACCTACGGTGACTACAGCCATTCATGTTTTCTTCTTCAGTTCTTTCTCTTGGAGTACTTTTGTCCTAATACCTATGAGATTAAGCCAACCAGCAGTTTTCTATCAGGTTAATGATGGTTGGAGTTTCCTGTTTAGTTTCATTTGATAAATAATGAGATTGGAAACCATCAGTAGCTGATGTATGTGCCATCGCACTTTAGGTTTCCCTTATTTTCTTTTTTTGCCTCTTTCCTTCTTCTGGAATTCATTTGCTTTCTTACCTTCCTGGTAATATTCCAAGTATTTGCTGATGACCCCACACAGATACTGTTCTGGGAAGGGTAGTCATAGAGAAAACTGGATTTTCAAAGCGATGAACACATTGTGCTTCCAGCAGCTTTCCTATGCCCAGTGGTATGAAAATGTACTATGATAAATGTGAGTGTTAGGGCATGCAGATGATGTCTCATTAAAATAACACATTAATAGGCAGATAGAGTGGGGTTTTTTTCCATATTGTGGAGAAGGCAAAGCAAAAGGGTTAAGCTACATCTCTCCAAACCACAAAGTTATTGCTCACCACCGACTAAAAATCGCTGAGAAAGATACTGGGAATGAGAGGTTTGGTTTAGCAATAAACGAGCACGGATATTGCAGATATTTCTCATCTGCATTGCATTGAGCCCTCGTACTTGTCACAGTGGAATAACTGATCAGGTCATTGTAAAACTGCCAGATTTATCCTGCTGTCGTGCAAGTTGTGCTTTGCTATTGTCCTCGTCCTCTTTATCACATTGTTCTTTCCCAGGCTCCAGCGTTTGAGAGCGTTCCGGCTCCCGTACATGGGTGATTTGAGGCTGGCACCATCTTTTGTTTCTCTTTCTTCTGTTTTACAGAACTCATTTTAGGGAAGAGGATGGTTTGTCCGTGATGATTTTAAGCTCTTGAACATGGTAATTTGTTGCTGCAGCTGTTCCCGTGTTGTATCTGCATTGTAAAACCTGGCTTGGGTGTGCCTCTGCACACAGAGTGTAATTTCTCGTGAGTAATTGAGGACACCTTGATGACAACAGCTGTTTATGGGGCCAGGTCCTGTGCTCCACTGGGTTGCAGCAGGGACTGTTTTTTCCCTTTGATGTAGACATCCCCACGCTTACTTTCCATAAATGCGATTGCATTTGCATTTTCTTTTGACTGGAACACAATATTCAAACAGTATAGCAGCTTCACAGAGTTTTAGGCAATCTGGGAAACTGGCTGTAGATAATTGTCTTCTCAGGGAAAGCGGTGTCCTAAATGTGGGTGTCTGTATTGTTTCCTTCAGATATTATTCTTTGCATTTCATATTCATTATCATAATTGTTCTTTATTAATCTGTTCTGCTTTTTTTAAACCAGTCTTCATCTTTTTTTTCTGTATTAAACCTTTCTGCCATAGAAGCTTCTGTTGGTACTTTAGGCACGTGAAATAAAGGTGGTAGAATCGATAACAGTCAAAGAACAAAAAAACAGATACAAAACCCGGTTTCCAAATAAAATTATAAAAATCAGACGCTATTAGAAATTTATTCTAATTGAATAAGACAGTAGAATGTACTTGGGCAAAGTCTTTTCAATCTGTTTTTTAACCATTTCATGATTGTTTATTGTTTTAAAGTATCCTGAGAACATCAGCCAAGATCAGGCATGAGAGGGGAAGAGAAAAAGCGAATTTTTGTTGTATACGATCCATAGGCAGAGAATATCTAAATTTATAAAGCTTTTTAGAGGCGAGTTATTTTGAATCTAAACTGAGCAAATGAGGTTGAACTTGATAAATGAGGTTGAACTTGTAGTACCTTTGCGAAATGCAGATGATAATGTCTTTAAAATAAATTACTCATGAATAAATCAAGATGTTGAAGTTGTAAAGGGTGAGAGATGGTATAACAGGGAAATTCTTCAGCTAGGAAATTGTTTCTGGGACCTTTCTTTATAGTATATATAAAATGCATGGTGAACATCATGAATGAGAAATATTTTAAATGTCAGATACTGATAAGATTGGAGAAAAACATTTGACGGCAGAAATGGTCGTATTGAGAGGTACTGTGCATTTTAGGGCTGGTAAAAGGCAAATGCAGATTAAATTTAGATAAATGAAAAAGAATAGGCCTGCAAACAATAACACAGAAGGTAGAAGAAATATCAAACGAGATAATTATACAGGATATCAGCTTACAAAGGAGAAGGGGTTGTGGATAATATCCTGTCTAATTATAATATCTATAAAGGAGGGTGGTCACATGAACTAATTTCAGCCACCATATACCCCACAGACTCCCTGTATAGACAGTGGAAAACAGTCAAATCCAAGGGTTGGTCTGGGAACCTCTAAGAAAAGCACCTGGGAGTTGCCTCACTGGGTCTTTCCAGTTGCTTTCTGGAGGTGCCAGTATTTCTTGGAGGATTTCCTCCTGAAACGAGCTCCTCAGTTTTAAGCACCTGAAGTAATGGTGCAAAGACTCATCTTGCCTGTCTCTCTGGGGTTTTCCAATTACAACTGGAGTCAAACCAAATTCTTATTGTACAGCTCCTTTAACTGGAAGTGAGCATTTCCAGTGTAGTATTCCCCACAGACCAGCATTGTCACTTAAGCTACTGCTAATAGATTTCCAGAGATCTGGTTTTTCCACCATTTCTACCCTCAAACATAATTTGTAGAACCAGATAAGTCCTGCAAGCTTGGGCTCTCTTAGACCTCTGGTGGGAAGGTTGGTGGCTTTTACAGAAGGTCAGCGAATAAGGAGGAAGGCGGAATTAAACTAGATTGTGCCCACCAAAGGCTGGCCTGGGGGCAAAAAGGTGAGATTTCATAGTAGTAGAAGTAGGTGGATGCTTATCTCCTACACAAGGAAATGATAAATAGCATCTGTACAATTCAAAGAATGCCTTTGATACCCAAAAAGCAGTAATTCTGGGGGGGATTGAAGTTGTACGTAGACAGTAAAGGTAAGCTTGTTTCTTTTTTGCATTCTTAAATCTTTCCTCTATTTCTGTGATGTACAGAGAAATACTTACTTCAATGATTATTACATTTTTCGTCGAGTGGGCTTTCATAATTTTCCTTGCAAGGGTTGCGTCTACCTCTGCTTGGCGGTATTCCAGAATGATTATAGTATTTGAAAAATTTCATGTTTGAGAGAGAAATATGTAGGAAAACTCAGTTGAATAATAGTGCTGCGGTATCTTGTTATGTAATAGTCAACAAAACCATTATTTATTTGCTTTTTGTTTGACAATAGTAAAACCGCTGCGGTTTTATCTTTCGAGCCTAAAGTGAGAATAAAAGTGAAGAACAACAGAGCTCAGTGGTGCTATTATATTTCAGCAAATTGAAGTTTTCAAAATGCCACTTCTGCTTCTCTCCAAAGGGGGAGGGGGGGAAGAAATAAAAAAAAAAAGGTTGATTGCAGAGAAAATAGCATGTTATATCTTTGGGAAAAAATAGTGTAGAAAGATTTGAAAAGGAAAGATCATAGATGTGGCAGCATTGTTAGAGCCATTGTGCAGATACTTTATTTGTATTGCTGAGAACTGTAGATGTTTTCATTTACTGGGGAGAAAACTGTAAATATGCAATATTGCTTTTTATGTTACTGACTTCAGTGAGTTACTGTTTAATTGGTACACAGAAAAATCTCTGCCAGTGACTTTACAACCGAATGGTGTAATGAAATGTCACTTCTTTTCAGAAAAATGTTACTTTCTCTTGATTAGCTGAAGTATTAAACCCGTTTCAGTAAATGAATCTATTGATTTTAGCTTAATTTCCTGTAATAAAAAACATTTGAGTATGCTCTCAGTTGGTAGATTCATGAGATGAGGGGCTGGGTCCTGTGCAGGCGTCAGTGTGAGGATTTTTGTCTATTTTTCATGCATGAAGCAGGGAAGTCAGAGTTGGTACAGAAGGGAAGCAAAGACATGGGTTCTGCCGGGTGATGGTTCTCTCACTTAAGCTCTGCAGAAGTCATCCACAGGCTTTCTCTGCGTCAGCCAAGACCTTGGAGTGCTCTATGTGGGAGGGAATGAGGCTATAGCAAAGTAGTGCTGTAAAGCCTCTGGATCCAGCTGCTCAGTCTGCTGGGACTCGGGCGGTCTTCCAGAGGTGGTTGAACATCCACCACAGTCTTCTCTGCCTCGGGGACCTGCCCATTGCCTACATATTAATGTTGCGCCACGCAAGAAGTAAGATGCCCACTTAGAGTCATATGTTTAACCTACCCATTTGTAATTTAATAGTAACACAGACAATCGCAACCCCAGCTTCTGCTTCATTTCATTAGTGGGTCATGGTTATCCACGCTTGGTTGCTGGCCATTGCAGGAGCAGATTAACTAAGTGTTGGAGCTCTTATGTTATACAAACACAGAAGCACAGATTGGTCAGGGTTAGAAGGGAACTCCAGAGATCATCTAGTCTAGTCCAACCTCCCTGCCAAAGCAGGTTCACCACATGTCCAGGTGGGTTTTGAATATCTCCAGAGAAGGAGACTCCACCATCTCTCTGGGCAGCCTGTTCCAGGGCTCTGTCACCCTCAAAGTAAAGAAGTTTTTCTTTATATTCAGGTGGAGTTTCCCATTTCCTCTTGTCCTATCACAGGGCACCACTGAGGAGAGCCTGACCCCATCTTCTTGACACCAGCCCATTAGATATTTATACGCATTGATGAGGTCTCCTCTCAGCCTTCTCTTCTCCAGGCTAAACAGACCCAAGTCCCTCAGCCTTTCCTTGTAAGGGAGGTGTTCCAGGTCCCTCCCCATCTTTGTGATCGTCTGCTGTACCCTCTCCAGCAGTTCCCTGACCTCCTTGAACTGGGAAGCCCGGAACTGGACACAGTGCTCCAGATGTGGCCTCACCAGGGCAGAGCAGAGAGGGAGGATGACTTCCCTCAACCTGATGACCTTGCTTTTTTTCATGCAGCCCAGGAGACCATTGGTCTTCTTGGCCACAAGGACACATTGCTGCCTCGTGGTCAGTTTATCCACCAGGACTCCAAGGTCCTTCTCCGCAGACCAACCCTTGACCTGCACCAGTGTATGGTGTTATTCCTCCCCAGGTGCAGCACCCTACATTTACCCTTGTTGAACTTCATCAGGTTCCTTACCACTCAGCTCTCCAGCCTGTCCAGGTCTCGCTGGACAGTGGCACAACCTTCTGGTGTGTCAGCCACCCCTCCCAATTTTGTGTCATCAGCACAAGCTCTGCAGAAACCTGTGGAAGAAACCTGCATGGGATGCAGGGAAGAGGCAGTTCTGTAGTAGAAGTAGTGAAAGGAACATGCAAAATCAGAATTAGCAATGAGAAGGTTTTGTTCCTTTAAATAATAATTCAAGGTACAATTACTGTATTTTCCTACATCTTTACATTCTCCCTCCACCTGTTACTGTTTGGATGCCGTTAATGCATAGAAAGAGGTTTCAAATAGCAACTTTACTTCAACAGAAGGAAAACAAAGGACATCTCTGAATAATTTAGAAGGACATTTATAGATCAGTGAGTCAGAGGTTTTGGACTTACAATACTGAAGCTGACACTGAAGCAAACAGACTCTGAATTACTTAATTACTAGATTGTTAATATTTCATTCAGAACTTTAAGAAAAAAAAATCTGTAATTAGTACTAATAGTTACAGCAGGAAACTACAAATCAAGGCTTTCCGTTTCATTTCATGGATTTCCCGACTGTGGGTGCTCTCACCTGACAAATCAACTCCTTCTTACCTTGGGCTTTTCACCTGTGGAATTATATACCTAAAACTCTTTTATCTAGAGCAAACTAATGATGTTGTTTTAATGTATAAGAATAGACTTTGGGATTATCAGGCAGCAGGTTACAGAGTTGCCATTGCCATTACCTGGTTTTTCTTTCCCTTTTCTCCCTCCAGCACTGCCTGTTCTTCTAGAGAAGAGCCTTTAAGAATGTATTTTTTCCTGGCTAGAATTGCTAGTGAGGTTGGCTGGCCCTGGAATGGGTTGATGATGTTACTTTTAAAGCTGTTACATCACGGGACAAGGAAACCAAATATTTTCAGCTGTATTTGTTGGAGAACAAATCCTGTTTCAGTCCTGGACCTCAGGCAGGGGAGGACGGCAGCTCAAACACAAGTGTAGCACCTTGAGCAGAGCATTCTTAAATTCTGGAGAATTTAAGAATCGGCCCATACGAAGGTCTTTGCAAGCCACAGCTTTGTGACAAGGGTTTGTTTGGAGAGGTCACCTGCTTGGAAAACTCAAGAGGCTTTTCTTGGCTTTGCTTGCCATAGCTCTTGCAGACCATCTGAGTGAAGTCATTTTGCAAAATGAGAGTGAAGGCTAAATATTGCTGCTCGCTTATTTTGTTATTGATCTACCATACAATAATAAAGGGTATGAGCAAAGCCATGAAAATTGTACTGGTGTACAGTGGGCTTCCCCAGATTTCCTGTCTTCCAGTTGGTCTTTTGCAGGACCAACTGTCAAACCATTAATTAACTCCACTCACCATTCAAAGTTGTAATCCTGTTTAGTAGAGAGTAAAACACAAACGTGGATAAATCCTTATTGATTGGCCTCGAAATGCTGCTGCCCAAGCAGACCAAGAAGTTCACGGATTTGTCAGACCACATCTGGCGAGACCCATAAAGTCCTCAGAAGCCAATTGTGTCTTCTTCCAAGTCCACAAATATTGTCCATTCCTTTCTGCAGTCCATTACTGTGGTGTCCTGAGAAATCTGGCTTCTTAATTCTGCAGATTCATTAATAACAAGGAATGGAAAGGAAAGAGGGATTTGCAGTGAGAAGCAAAGCAGTAAGAAACCCCTCAATTGCCTCATTCACCGACAAATTTGTGCCAACGATAGATTAGCCCTCGCTTCCTCGCTTACCTTTCTTTTAGAGGACTGACCTCATCAGCTGGCAGGCACCATAAACCCATTTGTGGTGTCTGAGACACAATTAACTTCTCTATCTGGCCCCTTCCATTCTGTAACCCCACAATGATCAAGAAGACCTGTGTGCTTAGCTTTTAGATCATGGGTCAGATTATACTGCACGCCTTTAATTGCTTTTGAAGAGGGAGGGGAAAAAAAACTTGCTGTGATTTAAGCCTCAAAGCCAGGTGGGCTTTGAAGTTTAAGGCAAACTGTTGGAGAAAGGGAGGGAGTTCAGGCCAGTTCAAGGCCAGGAAGGCAGTTGAGAAGTGAGTTGGGGCAGTTGGCTTTAACTACAGCAGTTGCTTTGATCAAAGCTAATTTTTGCAAGCCTGCGGTAAGTCAGCAGCCGTTAATCTTTTTGTTGTGATGTATTACCAGTAATGGGGAATAAAAAAAAAAAAGAAGATTATTTTCCTTCTTATTGAAATCTTAGAAGGATGGAAAGTACAATGAAAAATCCTTGACGTGGCTTTCGCAGCTTTTTCCCCAACACATCTTTGCTTTATTATTTGGATTTTATAGCACTGCTGAGTGGATTTTTGTGGTTGTTGTTTGGCTCTTCCCGGCTTTGTGTTTCGTGTTATTGCAGGGTTTCATCGAGGCATTTATCAGCTCCCTCGCTTAAGTGGTTCTGGCAGACACCTGAAACTCATCCTGTGCCGTTAGCTACAAAAGCAAAGGTTGAGTCAGCAAGGTTGTGAACTCCAGTCTCAGCCATCAGGTGTAAAGATGCTCCCCCAAAATGCCGAGGTTTTAAAAATCATGGTAGTTTGACTGTTTTTTGGTCATCCCACACTTGAAAATTCAAAATTCCTGCTTTCTTATATAATGCAAGTACAAAACCTGAGTATTTTCTTTAAAAGATAAGACCTGCTGTAAGAGACTCATGTCTGTCACTCTTATAATGCTATTAAATTAACTTAAAATATTAACTATTGCCCAGACCATATAAAAACTTCAGTGAGCAAGACTGATGTCTCTCTGCCTCGACCCTTTGGTTTGTAGGAGACTTGGTTGATGACAAACCATTCGGTCTAGTGAAGTGTGTGGAGATTGTCTGAGTTTTTATATCCCACAAGTCCCATAAGCCTCTGTATCTTCTAGTACCGGGTTTTTGAGTGACTAAGAACAGCCTCTGAAATGTAAGCAGTAAAAAAAAATAATTCACTACTTCTTTTCTAAATATGTCCTAGGCAAAAACTGAAACACATGTTCCATATAGGAGATTAAAAGCAAGTTTGCTTAGTTCTGGTCTTAGTTTATGCACACATTCTCTCTCTACCATCTCAGTGTTTTCAAGTATTCATAGGATTTCTAGGCATTGAAAACATTTATAAATTTATAATCTTGCTCCCTGCCCCCCACCCTTTCTAATAATGCTTGCATAGCATGTTTAATAATTTACATATCACTTAGATACCAGTATTTGATAAGCTGGTGTGCCAAATTCGGCGTCCAATGTTATACGTTTCTTTGTTTGCCTGCTATATAGTGAAGAATACAAAGTCAAATTTGGATCATCTCTTTCTTAACGTTGTTATTCAGCAACACTCTGAGGCAAAGAAATTGGGAGCAGAGGGAAAGCAGAGCTTCTGACAAACTAGTTTGGGCTTTGTTAAGCAGTGGAGTAGACATATGAATATATTACATATGATTATCATAAAATTATGGCCTGGAAATTGAACAGTCATGCTGCTGCATTTTAGACAGTACATTTATAATAAGCTGTAATAAAGTAAACATTTTGAACGGCTGTAAGAAGAGGCATTACTTGTGATCACAAACGTGTGTTCAATGCATGCTTTTGAAGCTCAATTTAACAAAGCAAACAAATTCCCGTGAAGTGTTAACGCGGTTGTTCTCAGTGGTGAATTTCCATTTATAGGGGGGAAAAAAAAAGTTTTAAGTGTATAAAACTGGCTGTTTGGGATCTAAATGGAAGAGAAGAATATGATTCATAATGGCTGTAATTTGAAAGCTGTGTGCTGTTCCCGCAGAGTAAGTAAGAGTGGGTTTAAAAGGCTCGCTTGCAATTACTTGCTACTTCAGGCTGTAGTTAAAATTTCTTTTGGTTTATTCGGGTATCGTTTGGTGTTTTTCTAGAAGAGTATAAAATCAGGGTTTCTAAGAACATTTCAGAAGCTGGATAAGCAACGAGTAGAATTAGGTTTAGGACCCCATCCTGATAACCCTCGTGGGGGCTAATTGCTCTTCTGAAGCTGCTCGGAGGTGTGTAACTCACAAGGAGAAGAGTTTTTAGGGCCGGGACCCACACGGGAAGCGATCAGGTACTACATGGCTTGTAAAAGTAGTTTTCCTTAGACAAGACAGAAAAGGGAAGCTGGGAAACTCCTGATCGCCCAGCCCCAAGGAGTCCCCTGTAACCCACCCCCAGTGGGGTAACAGCAAAGAGACAGGAGCCCTCGTAGGGTGTAAGTACAGAGAAAATGAGATTAAATTAGATTCCTGCAGTAGCAATAGCTCGGTCACAAATAAGAGATGAAAAACAGTCATATGGGAAAGTAGACTGCAAAACATACGTGATAAACACAAGCATTTGTCAAGAGAGCCATCGCAGCAGAGGTGGAGTCCAACATGTGAAAGGCAGAAAATGTCAGAAAACCCGTTCATCCCTTTCTGACACAATCAGCTAGGTCATCTTTCATTTATTTTGAGGTATAGAAATAGCGTTGCCAAAGGTTGTAGAATAGTGATGACGTAGCTTTGTCTCCAGAAGATTTGTTCGGGTTTCTGCTGATAAATTTTTAAAGAGATCTCAGCTGCCCCGTGTCACAAGATTTCTTGATAGTGTAAGTACCTGAGGGGTAATTAAGATCGGGTTTAGAGAACCTAATGGGGGGTAAATGCTTTCCCTGTTGTGTGACCACAAACCGTCTCTCTCTGTTTCCCCATTTGCAAACTGTGAATAATAAGCCATATGAAATTCATAATTTATGAATGAACTAAGTGGCGTTTTCAAAGTGTGTTCTTGAGTGTTGACGCGCAACTTGTTCTGGATCATTGTGTCTCAGCCTTCAGTGCTCTCAGTTTGGGGCTAATTCACTCAGCATTTCGGAGTGAATGAAAGGCAGATGAGGATTAAGACTAGCTTTCACAAACCAGCTCATGTCAAGCAGAAATACAGTCTTCAAAATATTTCAGGCTTTGGGTGAAATGTTTCCTCCCAGAATCATTTCCATGTTACGATTACAGCTGGTTTTTTATCAACTTGCACTGTATATCCTTGCTCCATTTTATCCTTCCTGCTGAGGGGTGGCTTTTTTCAGAAACTTCCACTGGATTCCTTGTCCTTCATTGAAAGGATTATTATAATTTTATTATTTTTTGCTTATTTATTTTTGCATAACCTGCTGAATATTTCTGTGCTTTGCTATGCCATTTTACTCCTTTGCTTGCATCTGCTTGGTTTTCTTTGGTACTTTGACAAACACCCTCAGGTTTCGGTTCTGACCCCAATTGGTAGCACAATTGATTTTGGTGTGTCAAATCCATGGTGGCTGTTCTCTGGTCTCTGCAGAGTTACCCCAGATACTTGTGGTGAAGCATCATTCTCACCTATTCCTATGAATTCATGAGCTGTGGAGCAGCTGAAGCTCTGTTCCCACCAAATATGACAGTAAGTTCTCACCGACGCTTGCTTTGGGAGCTCTGTCACTGCTCTTTTACTGCCTGGGTGTTTACTGCGGTTCTTCCATCCCCTGGAGTTTCTCCATCTTTAATCAGCACACGCTGAGGGTCAGAATTATTCGAGCTGCTTTTTTAATGCAACTTTATTTAAGAACTCATCGCAGCGGAGGTATGCCAGGTGCCTGACACCTCAGCACAGAATCCTTCCATTTCTCTGTTTTTTATGGAAGATGTAGAGGGATACCCTTTTTTCTTTAGTCCATCAACCTGTAATGATTGGAGTGCCTGGGCAGGGGATATTGACCAAGGAGGACAATCTTTTATCACTTTGTTTCATTTAACTGTTCAAGATGTGTATGGATCCTCGGATCTTTGCTTCCCATTCTTGACAATGATTAAGAGAAACTAGGTTTCTGAAAAGCTTTAAAGTTCCCTCAGGAGATAGGCGGAGGTGGCAAAGTCTGACAGGAAGGTCAACTGCTCTTTGAGTACTGCAGATGACTGAGTTATAACTCCCAGAAGCGTTCAAAGGGTTTGTTGGTTTGCTGTGGGTGAGCAGATTTCCTCGTCCAGTGAAAGGAGATGTACAGAAAAAGAATATCTTGAAGAGCGTGCATCATCCAGCAAAGCTTTTGTGCAAGCACAGATATATTTCCACATCACGGTCTTCAGTGATTACCAGTTATCTGCGTTCTTGTAGGTATCAGTGTTCCCCTGAGAGTCCCAAACAAAGCTCAGAGAAACATCGGTTTCTTACAGATAGTTCAGATGGTGTTGCAAGGTCAGGTGTGCAGGAGACCTTCCAGGATACATCAAGAAATCCATTTCTAGCTGGCACCAAAAGTCATTAAAACTTGCAACACCGCTGATAAGAGGAAGACTTCTTATTGCTGATGTTTCCATCAGTCCACTCTCAGGAAAACCCCAGGACTCCAACCCATTCTGTGTATCAGAAAACAGTATCCATATTTGAAATTGCTACATGCAAGAATGGGAGATTCTTTGAGAAAATATTATAGGATAAAAAGATAGAATAAATCATGAACTGTGAGTGCTGGACACTGGAAGTCAAAAACACCAAAAAAAAAAAAAATCCAGTTTAAAAAAGCCTCACTCTTGTTTTGAAACTTGATTTTTCTTTTTGGCTGTTTCCGTGATTTTCCAGTGCTTGGTGTTAGCACTGTGGTTTAATTTGGTGTGGACAAAAACATTGAAATTGTTGTGTTTCTTGATGTTCCTTTCCAGGAATGAGATCTCAGAATTGGAGCATTTCCATTTCCTATGTACAGAAGCAGCAGCGTTAGTTACACTTAGAAGGCTTCTTTAATGTTAAATAAACGCATCAGCTGCATTGCATTTACTCAAGCTGATAACCATTTGTTGGGTAATACAGTACTTAAAAGGAAATACAGCCAGTGTGTTTAATTTAGCAACAGAATTGGTCACCAGTCTTGTTTTACTTTTGACAAATCTGTGTTCTTGATAAAATAAGCTCTTAAATCATATTAATAAATGGATATGAATCTACACTACAAAATCCATCTTGGCTTGAACAGAAACCGAGCAGCAGGTTATTTAACTGATTAACTTTTGCCGTTTGACAGTGTGACTGTTTGTGGTCCTGTGTGCACTAATGGTATGAGACAGCATTTATGGAATCAGGGAGCTGTCAGAGTGGGAAGGGACCTCTAGAGATCATCCAGCCCAACTCCCCTGCTAAAGCAGGGCTGCCCAGAGCACAGCACTCAGGGCTGCATCCAGGTGGGGCCTGAAGGTCTCCAGAGAAGGGGATTCCACACCCTCCCTGGGCAGCCTCTGCCAGGGCTCTGACACCCTCACCAGAAAGAAGTTTTTCCTCATCTTTGGATGGAACTTTCCACGTTCCAGTTTGTGCCCGTTGCCCCTCGTCCTGTCACTGGGAACCACTGAGAAGAGTCCAGCTCCATCCTCCTTCAACCCACCCTTCAGATGCTTGTAAACATTAATAAGGCCTCCCCTCAGCCTTCTCTTCTCCCGGCTAATGTGTCCCATCTCTCTCAACCTTTCCTCATAAGAGAGATGCTCTCATAACCATCTCTTAAATTTTTATAGTTCTTTTGAGAAGTTTTATGGTGGAAAACATGAATTCATTTATATGAATGTGGAAGTTCTTTAAAACCACCCGAACAAGCTGGTCGAGAATTAGGAAGAAGCACTGAAAGAACGATTTGGAATCTGCCTTAGGTGCTGCATTGTGCCCTTTAAGTGTTGGGGGCTCTAATAACTACACGGCTGCTGACTCTGTAGATGTTCTTAATCAAATCGTTAAAATTCCTTATATTCATGTCCTCATCTGTAATCACATGTAAGAGCACTTTTCCAGGATAGTCCTTGCCCATTTGCACATTCCTCTGGGAAGCTGTGTGTGCACGAAAATCATGCACTTTAGGTGTATTCTCAAAATAAATGAGAGCCCTGTTTCTCACACCTCATTTCCTCTCAATTGCTGTGGTTTGACACGAGGGTCCTTGAAGTTTTCTTGTCACCTTTAGGTCTTCAGTCTTCAAAAAGACCTCATTTTGAGTTTGACTTACCTTTATACCTTCAGAAGCTGGTATTTTGTTACTGCTGCTGCTTTATTTTTTTCTGTCTCCATCCTGTTCCTTCAGGAGGTCTTGACCCTCTTCCTTTCCTTGAATTCCCATCTAGTTGTTCTTTTTTTTGTTCCCTGACTGTTGTCATTACTTCTCCCTGATCTTCAGATGGTGCCCTTACTGTTACGGACTCATAGTACCAGTGAGCAGGTTCATTCTCTCTGTTTTCTAGATCATTCCACTTTGCTTGTGAAGTTTAGAGATAAAGTCCGTGGTACTTGGCAGTTGTGGGCCATTGCGGCATTTGGGAGTTGTGCAGAATCCAGGATTTGAGATGTGCTATGACACTAGAGAGGTTTTATCTCCTAAACTATCGTCTGTGGCTGAATGTATCCCAATAAGCCTCAGGACAGGGAGCTCGCAGATACCACGTTTTGGGGAAACTTCTGAAAATGTGGTTTAATTTTTGCAGGGTGGCTGCCTGGAGAAGGTGTGGGTTCCAGTTATCCTGCAGCAGGAGACTGGGAAGCAACCAAAAGTTTTATCCCTCGTAAACACACAGCTAATCATTTGTTTTGGGAGGTGCTGCTTTCCCTTGTTTGTTTGCTTTGGCTGTGAGGATGGGTCCTTAATGGAGAAAAGTTAGTTCTGAGATCAGAGACAGGAAAAATTACTTTCCAGGCCTAAAAGGGCAGCTTTAAGCTTTTCTCCCCTCCAGGCGTTGGAAATTGTGGTTAAAAAAAGGAAACAGTTTGTGTGCTTGAGCATATCAAAAAGGAATGCCTTCATTGCACACACCAGCTATAAAAAGGCAGATTCTTCTTAGAAAACAGAAAACCATTACATTTAGATTCTATCTTGCCTGTGTGTTATGGTTCCTTTTTTTAATTCTGTATTTAGAAATAAAGATCTTCTTAATTTCAGAAGATTTCATTTGTTCTCTCATGGAAGTTAATATTTTCTGCCTCTACTGGTACAGTCATTTCTTCTGGGATCTTAGAAATAGGCTGATGACGAGGGACGTGGAATAAGCGATAGAAATAGGTGAACTGAAGAATGATTTTCCTTCTATAAATATTTAGTAATAGA
Organism: Thinocorus orbignyianus; assembly: GCA_013400375.1. Taxonomy (NCBI): domain Eukaryota; kingdom Metazoa; phylum Chordata; class Aves; order Ciconiiformes; family Thinocoridae; genus Thinocorus; species Thinocorus orbignyianus. The sequence goes on along the minus strand of VXBW01003926.1, from coordinate 342,078 downwards.
GGGGAAAGTGCAACAAAAAGACATTTAAAGAGAGAAAGGATTTGAAATAGAATGTGTTAAGATTTTGCTTACAAAGATCACTTTCTTTAAAGGGGATTATTTACTGAACCAAAACAATTTCAATCGCTTTGGGAAAAAAAATGCATATGGAAACGTAGGGCTTCTTTCAGTCAAGTCTCCATTTATCAAACAGCTTACCTCCTTTTTTCTTTCTAAAGAACTTGAATGTGGGGAAGGTAGATATGTTTGTAAATTGTCCATTGTAGACATGCTTTCCAAAATACTAACTTAATTACCTTAAAATCTAAATTCTCGTTCTTAATGCCTCTTACATAAAGTAGCAGCTTGCCCAGGAGCTTCATTCTCCTTCAGGATTAAGGGTGGTGAGACTAATGTTTGAGTGAAAGCTTCACAGAAGATGGGTATCCTTCAAGTAAATGAAGGGCTGACTCAACGGATGGAGTGATGGACCAGTCTGATGTCCAGGTGCACTGTGGAGATACACAGAAAGGCCTTGGCCAGTGGTAGTCACCAGGGTTAGTTACAGACATGTTCACAGGACTAGAGCTAACTGCATTCAATGTAAATGATTTCTCCTCTTTTTCAGCTGGATATATTGGGTTTTTTCACATTTTGCTCTAATTTAACATAAAATGTGGCTGCACATAAAAACACTTGTTGTGATTCATCTTGAAATGGTTCCATTATTCTGCCAGGTGAGATAATTTGAGATAATTTGAGATGGGTTAGATATTTCAATTCTTAAAATATGTTTAAATTTCTTTCAGAACATAAGAGATAGAAGGAGACTGGAAAAACCTTAACTATCAACATTCTTAGGAAAAGGAAATAAGCTCCCCTGTGAAAGTTTTTCCTAGCAGATAGCCCAGATGATGGCAGTGGGAAGCCTTCCTCTGCAGGGAGAGGAAGACAACTGTCATCTTCATGTAATCTGACGTTCTTAGGCGATGGCCTTATACTACATCCAGTCTGATGTGATGATGTTCTGTTGCTGAAATGGGGGCACAGCTCTTTTCCCGTGCGCATCTTGCAATCTAGCAGTGAGGTGGTGGATCAGCTTCCAAGAGAAAGCTCATCTGTATTTTTGGGGAAGGGATTTCTGTTGGCAAGTAGGTTGATTCCTGACAACTATGGAGTCAGGAAGAGTTGAGTGCTCCTGCTGAGTAATGATTTCCTTCCTTTTGAAAGACGAGTAGTGGAGAGGTTGGTGTTCATCCTTGTCTGGGACACAGTTGTGGCCCAGATCAGAGATACTGTTCTGATGCGCACCGACTTTGACAGCCTCATGTCCGAGACGTGATCCTCTGGGCTTCTAATTCTGACTGGCTGCCCAAAAATAGACTAGAGAATAAATATTTAATGAAGGGAGGCTCCATGGAGTCCTTAGCCTGGTGGGAGTTTCTGTCTTGAAATTGCTGAGCGCTGCTTTAAGGCGTTGTATCAACAGTGCGGCAGCAGCTTTGGCACCGGACCAAAGGAGTTGCTGCTGATAAGCATTTTGACTGGGAACTGCCATCGTTCCTAAGATGCTTCTCCCATTTCTAAGAAGCACTGACTGAAAGAAAGATCTCTCAGGAAGAGAAATGATGGTGCATTGTTCAGATCTTCCTGTGAACTGAAATACCGAAGAGGGATAAGGAGGGATGAGCCCCAGACTGCAAAGGGAGAATCAAGAAGACACTGCTCTGAGCAGCTCAGAATGAATTCCCAAAGGGAAGGAAACTCAAGACAGTTACATTTGACAGTCTTCATGTCCCACTTTGACACTGAAATACCAGAGAGCAGTGTGATAGGTAGATGTAAGGTGTGAATTGTGGATACAAGGGTTGTTGTGGGCTTGTTCAATGCTGTGCATAAACAGTTCCCTTTAGAAGTCTTCTAAGATGCAATAATAGAAGTGTACTTTTAATGCTGAAAAGTGTGTTTTCCTCAGAGTACTTGTAGTCTCAATCAAAAGCCCAGCAGTTCCTAAAATTTTATTAGTATTACAATAAGTGCATTTAGAAGGCTGAGATCGCTTAACAAAGTACGGGGCAGAGTAGGTGCTGTATTTTTTCTTTTGTAAAATAATTACTACAACTTGCAGTTGTTAAAGACTATGATCACCGTTTTTCTAATGGGAAAATTCATTTATGTCAGTGCTTTGGCAGGTGTTCATATTCTGTGGAAAGATCTGTCTTCCAGATTGCTAATGAATGGCCAAGCAAGTATCTAGATAGTTAATAATACTGCTTAATTGCCACAGTCAGATAAAGCTGCCATCTAATTTATTGCTATTCTGAGCATCTGAACACTAGAAGAATGATAAACCAGGAGAAAGCCGTTCAAGATGGTCGGTTAGTTGAAGTCACTGGCACCAGTTTTATACATTTCTCTCTCTAGGAGGTGATCCTTCAAATATTTCCCTGCCTTTGGCAGAAAATCAGGCACGGGGTCATACCCCCTCCCCGCGGCCCCCGCTTCTGCTGGGCAGCTGTTTTCAAAGGAATATCATAGAATGGTTAGACTTGGAAGGGACCTTCAAGATCATCCAGTTCCAACCCCCCTGCCCTGGGCAAGGACACCGCCCACCAGAGCAGGTTGCTCCAAGCCCCATCCAGCCTGGCCTTGAACACCTCCAGGGATGGGGCAGCCACAGCTTCTCAGGGTCTCACCGTACACACCTTCCCACGGCACTGCGCGGCCAAGAGTTTCTTCTTGGGTTGTTGTACCCACAGTGTGCTAGAAAAGGCTGTTGTGTTTTCCCACAGGCACCTACTGGAACATAAATACATCCCCAAATGTCTGTCAGTCAAACATCTGGGCTGTGTGTAGCTTTTCAAGGTGGATGGGAAAAAGTGATGTGCTGTGCAGAAAAGATTGCTGATCTGGGCAATCGGCTGATTTCATCCAAGTGATGAGCAGCAGCCACGAATTGCACTGCAGGATTAAATGATTTGAAGGAAAAAAAGCTCTTGGCAGGTGATGGAATGGGTGAGGGAATAATGTGTGACACACAAACCTGACTCTGGCTCTGTCAGTCCTGCAGCAGGACGGGCCTTGGCTGTGAGAGGATTTAACAAAATTGTCTTCTAGTGCCATTTTCACTTGACAAGGAAAATCCCAGGGCTCCCAACCTGGGAATGAACACAAGGATTCAGGGTAAATACTAAGAAAAAAGTTTGGATTCTGCTTAAAAATTGAGGATAAATCCTGTAGCATGTAGTATAGTAGGACTCGGTCCATGCTCAGGACATTTTTGTGAATTAATTGTCTTTATCTGGGAATTAATGGAAATGAGGTTCACAGGCTTTTCCGCTCTGTGTGCTATTAAGCTGTCTGGAGACAGTTATGGCCTTTTTCAAATCCGCGTCCTTCTGACAGTAGTAAATTCCCGTGTCACCGCTGAGGAGCAAGTAGACAACGGAGGTGAAAATTTATGCTAATGAACTGCAACAACCAGTCCCTTTTCTACGAGATGCTGGATCCAAAGCGTTACCCATTTCTGTTGGTAAACTCTAGCACGCGGGTGGTTAAATGCAGCTTTAGGCTTATGAAGAGGCCCTCTGGAACAAAGTGAAGTATATGGGTAAAAATTTGTTAAAGCCTTAGACAAGGTTCTCGGGTTACCATGGTTACTTGAAAATTTTTACATTGTGTCATAGATTAGGATGCACAGGATGAAGTAGCCAAAACAACTAGGAAGTCCGATGCATATAAACTACGTTTCCGAACCACGCGGCGTTGCCAAATCAACAGACAAATCGCTGGGGATATTGGCTGCTGACAAATCTAGGGATCAATAAAAAGAGGCCTGGAGGAAATTTAGAACAGATGCGATTTGAAACCCTACATTATTTTGGAGTTAGGATCTTAATTTTTAAAGACAAATTAATAAACAAAAAAAAAAAGAAAAGAAAAAAAAAGATAAATCCTCGGTAATGTAAAGATGTAAAGAGCAGAATGATTTCCCATGAGCTCTTTCTGGTGTTGAAATCTGACATTTGGCTTTGAGACCTTCAACAGAGACGGTTGATGAAACCTGGATAATACATTTTATGCACTTAGGCTGGCGGTAGCACTTACACTGGAAGCAGTTTATTCCCATGGAAACCTATTTGCATTTGGGCCAGAAGTGACTTCCCCCCCACCCCGCACTGTTATTGCTGCTGATGTTTTAGCATAACATAATTGCTGTATATTGACAGCAGATTTGAAAAGTATTTTTAAAATGTTGAGTAGCTGAGCATATGTATAATGGAGATGTAGCTTGGGCAGCTTTTTTTTGTGTAGGATGGAGGCATGTTGCTGAGAAGTGCAGGGCAGCTTTTGATCTTCTGTTATTTACCCCTGAAAGAAAGGAAAAAATGTGAATTAAAATACATTTATCCCAAACATTTATTTATTTTTTAAACAGGTGACAAAAGAACTGAAACAGTATGACAATAAAATTATCGAGTGCAAGTTTGAGAACAACAGTTGGGTCTTCATGAGACAGAGAATAGACAAAAGCTTCCCAAATGCCTACAGCACTGCCATGGGTGAGTAGAGTAATTTGCTTTCAAAGTTTTTCAGGCTCAAATTTTAAAAGTTGAACTCTGTTCTAGTTTGAGGAGGAAAGGCACTCTCTGTTCTCATTTCTGCTTGGAGTCCTGGCTCCTCTAATTTATTATAGTAATACTTCCAAATGCTTCTGTCATGTTTAGCTTTTATATAGCGTGAATCCTTCAACTTCGGGGTTATTTGAAGTCAGTTAAACAAATATTCTGATGCAGTATTTAACAGATAATGCAGAAGCAAGTGCCTAAGTCTTTGTGGAACTGCAAACTCTTGCTCAAAGAGACTCTGAATGGCAGGACATTCCTTTTAAGTGAGACCCAAGAAAGTTTTTATTTATGGTACCATTGCAGCAGCAGCAGTTAACTAACCACCTCATGTTCCTCATGTTGTGTTGGCTTCTGGGGATGTCATGCAAACTGGCACGCTGTCAGATTAATTTGTTGAACAAAAAATCAGAGAATCACAGAATGATATGGGGTTGGAAGGGACCTCTGGAGATCATCTAATCTAACCCCCTGCCAAAGCAGGTTGCACAGGAACGTGTCCAGGTGGGTTTGGAATGTCTCCAGAGATGGAGACTCCACCACCTCTCTGGGCAGCCTGTTCCAGGGCTCTGCCTCCCTCAAAGTCAAGAAGTTCCTCCTCATGTTTAGATGGAACTTCTTATGTTCAAGTTTGTGCCCATTCATTCCTGTCCTGTCACTGGGCACCACTGGAATAAAATTGTCTCCATCCTCCTGACACCCAATCCATTATAATTTCACCACTATCCAAAACACCAGAGCCGTTATTTGGCAGATGGGCTAGAAAAGGAATAGGAGAAAATGTAATTTTAAGTTTCTACAGTAGTTGTACAAACAATGAAGAGGGAAACAAATGAAAGGTTGTGGTATATCCCTTCAGAACTGGGAGACTTTCCTGTTCATCTACCAAAAAACCTTTTGCCAAGTATTGTAAATTAAATGATACTTTTAGCTTTCAGGTGAAATAAGAGTTTGAATAGAAGTGTGCAAGGCTGAATAACAGTAGTCATGTTGATATTGACTTTAATGGTATTTAAGATCATGCTGTTTACTGGGGCATGCACAGATGATGTAGGAATTTCTCTGAACCCTTTTAATTGTATTTCTGCCTGAGCAGTGAGTAGATTTTCTTGAATGAACAAAATAGGAGATAATAAATCTGTGGGCCCCTTAGGGAGCCAGCACAGAATGTATCTGAAATTCTTGCTGAGCAGTCCTGTCAGGAAAGAGGAATGGGCCACAAAAGTCATACAAGTATGACATCTCTTTGTCACCATGGATTAAATTTCTCCTCTCTGTTTCACCTTATTGCTTCAGTAATTTTCCTTGGACTTTTTTTTTCTTTGAGTGGTGTGTTCTTCTCTCCTTTGCTCTTATGAGCATACGTAGCTGCCCTTTTTCCCTTCTTGTTTTCTCCCATTTGAAGAGCAGTTACATTAGTCCTTTTTTTTTAATGCCAAAACTTAATGAACTTCCTAAAAAGAAAAAGGAAATTAAATGCTATGGGAAGACCCGTTTTGTAAAGAAATACTTCAAATTTTTTATGAAAATTTTCAGAATGGAAGGTTTTCTTTTGGCTTGAAATTTTCACTTTTGACCACTTTTCCAAATCTCCAAAAGTTGTATTTTCTCATTTGAGACTTCCGTTGTCCCCTGCTCTAGATCCTTTCTCCTCTGCTTGTTTTCTCTTGATGAAAAATGCTATTTATTTTTCCCCTGTGTTGAAATAGCAACAAAGCAAGTACCTGCCTCCATCTTCCTTTTGGACTTTTATACCTTTCAAATGAAAATGAGAAGGGCTTTTTTTTGCATGATTAAGCCAGGACAGCCCTTAAAAGTTGCAATAAGAGTTGGACCAGCTGCCTGGTGGCACAGATTCTATTCCCAAACTACCAATAATCGTAATGCTTTCCAACTGCTACGGTCACCTCCAGTACAACTTTTCAAGTGCCTTTTCACCAAAAATAAATGAGGTAATTAAAAAATAATTCTAGGAAGGTGTTTTATTGATTGTGAAGTAATGTCTTGAATGGCTCTGGACTTCTGCAGGAAAGAAGAGAGTGTGTTAAAGAATCATTGTTTGTAACAATGCTATTTTCCTAGTACATTTTAAAGGCATCTCAATGTTGTTTAATACTCTGGGGGGTCAATAGATTGTTTTGCATGGAAATTGCATCCACACTGTGGCCAATCCTTGCATGCTGTAAATTATCCTCTAATCATTTTGCACTTTCTTCCAAGATAATTGTAGGACTCCTACTTAATTTCTTGCTTTTTAATTTTCCCTCCTCCCTGAGTCACTCGGGAGGTTTAATTAGAGGAATATAAATTCACATAGGAAAAGTATTGAAAATATTTCATTTGTTTGAAGGGAAGTAAGCCTTTTTTATTTGTTCCATAAAACCCTATGGGCTGTCGATGACCCAGGGAGTCACGTTGAGGGATCCAGATGTGGTTGTACACACCTGCTGTGGCCTTTCCTCCGTCGCAGTCTGGTGTGCCAGACGTGTAGCTTCTTTGGTGTTAAGTCTTTCTGCCACATAAAGGTATATGGGTTAAAAATAGGTGCTGTGCATGGGAGGGTTATGGTATTTATAGTACTTAGTGGTAAGGAAAAAAAAAGTTACCTTAATTCAGAGGTTTTCAATATTAGGCCAGTCTTGTTTCAAGGGATTTGGATTTTAAAGTCATGTCTCACAAGGCCTTTGGTGGGATGTCAGTTCTTGGTGTTTTCATAGTTGCCCCATGAAACCTACACACACCTGGCTTTTTTTTTGTTTCAAAAAGAGATTCCCATGAGGCAGGGGACCACTAATGCTGCTTTGCTTTGAGATACTTGAGTCCTGACACAACCCTCCTGTGAAAGCCCCTGTTTAAAGCTGAGCCAAATTATGTTATTTTATTTTGCAAAGAGGGGATGAAATTACTGAAGTGCCGAATACAACAGAACCGGTTTATTAACTTGAAAACAACATTCTTTGTTCCCAGCTGTATGCAACAGCATCCAGAATCCGGTCACGAAGGAGATGCTGTTCGAGTTCATTGACAGATGTGCAGCAGCTGCTCAAGGACAGGCGCGGAAACACCACCTCGATCCTGACACTGAACTCATGCCACCCCCACCACCCAAAAGGCCACGCACCATAACATAAGACCTTGGACCCAGCAGACGAGTGTGTTTACAGCCCTGCAGAAGGGGAAATGCAAGTGTGAAGGCTGGAAAAAACAAAAAAGAAGGAAGAGAGAAAGAAATCTGAATCGCTGTAAATACTTGGGCGTGGTTTTTTGAGTTTTTTGGTTTGTCTTTTTTTTTTTTTTTCCAAATTCCACATATGAATGGACATTGTTTTGTAACTGATAAATTCCAACCTTACCTTACGGTATTTGAAGATGAAATTTCCAAAGGTTTAGACAAGAACAGTACAATGAAGTCAAGGGAAAGCTGCCTTGTTTATATACGGATCTCTTTTCACCTTTTTATTTATAATGTCAGCAATCTGGGACTGAGAAAACATTGGGATGCTGTACTTTTTAGAGGCTGTGTTTGGAAAAAAAAAAGCAGAAGTGTTTTTTTTTTTAATTATTGATGTTCAACTGGTTGCTATTTGTCACCCATAGTATAACTGCTCCTGGTTTCCCTGCATTTCTGAGACCTGTGCTTAACAGCAAACAGCGATGTTGTTTGTGCTGCGTGTTGGCTAAAAATTAAGCCGCCTTAGATTTCACGGATCTCCAAATCAGCTTGGTTTTTGTTGCTGAAATATTCAAAAATCAAAGTCTTCTTGTAAATAGCAGCCCTTTGAAAGGGAACATGCTGGGTGTCTGTTTTCTCCCCCTGTTCGAACTTCACACCCCAAATGTATAGTGCGCTGATTTTAGCTTTGCCTTTTGGAGTTCAGCTGTAGATAAGGAATACACCAAATCCTTAGTATTAAGGTCTCTGTTAAGAGACTGTTTCTAGTACAGGGCTTAGTTTTCTCCCACAGTGATACCGTTGTAAATATAACTAAAAAAATACACATCACTGTGATGTGCAAGAGTAAGAAGCAGCGCTAATCATGACGTCTTAGATCCAGGCACAAAGTGGCAAAAGAAATGCCAGACAACTCCTGTGGCAAAGGGAAGGTAGTTCCAGTGGAAGAGCCACATCAGACAGAAAGTTTCCCAGTTCAGGTAATTGCAGGGTGAAAAAGAAGCCGTTGAAGGGGGTGGGTGAGTGTCTCGGGAAGCAGGATGCTCGTTACCCAAGGTGGGGTTGGCTGCCCTGCGGCTCCCTGCAGGGATGACCCTCTCTGGTACCAAACGGAGGAGCACACGGGTGGGTGGTCGTGATACTTGTTTTGAGAAGCCACTTTTCTGGTTGTCTGAGGGAGGAGTTGTCCTGAGCTGGGATTAATTGGAAACCAAATGCGGGTTTTGAAGTTTTACTGTGCATTCATCGAGCAGGGATCGAACTGGCTCTTTCTATAGTTTATTTAGCGTGTGAGTCATCCGTTCATTCAGCAGTCTGATTAGTCAAGCTCATTAATTTCTTATAACTTAAATGCGTTTCTGTTTAAGTGAGTTTTAATGTTCGCAAATTAACTCCTGGGTTTTTTGTTTGTTTGTTTTTTTGTTTTTTTTTTAATTTGGAAACTTCACGAGTATGCTTCACGGTGGCTTCTCTAGTCCTTTCAACCTGTTGTATAAATGCGCACGGCATCATTTAGATGGCATTCCCAGTGTCTCTTTCTGGGATACTCCATGTGTTTTAGAGAACTGAAGGAGTTATGTAAGTTACTTTTTATACTATGGTAAAACTTGAGGGGAAAATAAAAAAAAAAAAAAAAGAAGAGTTCATCAAAGTTCTTATTTTCAACTGTATATAGTTTCTGGGTATTATCTATAGAAAAGATAAGAGTATCACCTATGCAAGGTTGCAAAATTATCTCCTAAAAAGAGCCTTATGAATTTGATGTGAAAACCTATGCAGCCTCTGTGCATCTCGCATTGAAACATGCGGTCAATTATTTCCTCACTCAGTAGAAATAATTTCCCCCAGATGATACTTGTCATTGAGATTGTCGTAACGTACACTTTGTCACTGATCTCCACGGTTCCGTGGCAATTGCAGTGTCTGTGATGATTACAGCCTTCTCCACGAGGTTAGGACATTTCATTCTTCTATGGATGTGGCAAGATTATTTCCATCTTTCTCCTTCTCAGCCCTCGCTTCTGGTTTACCTTTAACTTCAGAGCTGCAGCCCTGCAGGCTGTCGTCTGCATCCCTTCCACCAAATCCATGAATGAGTTGTGGCCCTGATATTTTGACAGTGTCCTTTTTTTTTTCCACACTTGGCTTGAAATGGCTCCTTTGAAAGAGACATGACTCCAAAAAGGTTTAGACCTCCACGTTCCCGTTTGGTTCTCGAGCTCTCCTTGCACTATGACCTGTGTTTTTTTAGAGAGGTCAATTGCCTTTGCTTTTCTGGAAAAGGGAGATACTGGGGAGGGGTTGACTGAAGAATAAGTGGAATTTCACTTGGTCCAGAGAGATTTAATATTGTGAGAAATGCAAGCCCCCTTTCTCCGCAACTAGACATTCAAGAGGTTGAAGCTCAGAAGCAAAGAAGAGTCTGTGCCAGGAAAATAGTGATGATAACACACACACACCCCTGTCCCCAATTTGCCTATTCCTTGGTGTACAGCATGAATTCATCCACTGTTTTGTCATTTGTTAAATATATAATTAAGATTTGGTTTCAGTGGAGTTTCCAGAAAATGTAAGTACATTCCTCTACAAACTGTGTATTGAGTATTTTAATAAAGTCAATGGTTTAAAATACTTTTCCTAAGGATGTGTTTACTTCTGGCGCCAGTGCAAGCAGAAGGAGACTGTGGTGGTCTTGTTGTTCAGTTCTCCAAGAAGATGATCTGCGTTTTGCAGAGGTCAGTGGCTTTTCTCTCAAGTAGGAGTCCCCCAGCCCAGTGGTGGCCATGAGCCATTATGCCATTATTAAGTACATTTTGCTCTTCCTGTGACTAGAACTGGAAAGAAACCAAACGTGCAGTTGCATGAAAGGTTGTGCAAGAGTTCTGCATGGGTCTTTCCTGCCAGTTTATCACCCAGCATGACCCTAAAGCTGGTAGAGCACCCACTCAGACCAACTCTTGGACTTGTACTGTAATCGGGCGGTTTCCTTTTTCAGGTTGCAGCTGTGGAGAGTGTATCTTGCAGGAGCTAAAAAGCCCATCTTGATTTTTGAAAGTCCTTGTAATTCAGGATCCTTCCTCCACTGCTGGTATGTTCCTGTTACATGTGCAATTCCTGTGGTGCTTCTCTCAACCGTGTCTGATGGGCTATTGTTTGAGTGTGATCCTTCAGGATCTCTGCTCCTCAGCATAGCAGCTCCTCGGGGTTCTGCCTAAGAGGTGTGTGATGCATAATTGTATCTTACCATCTCAGACTGTTCCCAAAGATGTTGGCTTCCTAGGATTCACCTGTGGTCAACAGGGAGAGAATGAGATCAGAAGTTCTGTTTGTTCCTCCTGCAGATGTCCAACTCTTTGTTGTTTCTTCTCCACGTGATGTATATCATTTTATGTTACTCCCCTGTGGAATGAGGATTTTGTGTTAAATATTTTTATTGAGGGTAAATTCTGTAGCATCAAAGTTCTTGCAGTGGTAATCAAATTTATAATCTAAATTATATTCAGTTAGTTGGGCAAGAGGTGTTTCTTTTCCACAGATTATATTGCTTTCCTTTGGACCTCCCAAGTCAGATCCTAAGTCCAAGCAATTCCATTAACTGGTGTGGGAGTGACATTTGGCTGAAACACCTTAGGGAGCCCCATCACTTCTGCCCTCCTCTGCAGTGGCACAGGGTTTGCTCTTGCCTTCCCTGGGGACCGCTGCACCTTCCAAGGTTCACAAACCCTACAGGGTTTAGATTTCACCTGTATCCCTTTGTTTTCCAGTAGGGGAAAATAACCTTCTGTGCACAGGGAAATCAAAGCAGCATCCACCAACCGTGGCAGGATTCTTCTCAGGAGCAAGGAGCATTTCCCCCTTCCCTTCATCATCACCCCGTCTCCCTGTTTCATGTTCAAACAGAGGTAAGTCACACTCTTTGTGCTGACATCTGGATCAATTAGTTAACATTTGCAGTGGGAATATAAATTAGCTGTCTTTCTGCTTCCTTGGTGAGAGCACTCTGAGCTTCCCAACAAGCCCAAAGGTCTGCAGGGATCTGTAGGGCTGAGGCTGGAGGTAGATCGGGACCTTTACAGAACAGTTTTCCCTTGGCTGGGGCTCATTTTAATCTGGTTTATTTCAATCCACGATCAGCAGCAGGGAGGACACAAGCAGGCTGTAACCAGCACTAGTGTGAGAACCTTCCAGTGATGTTGGTGCATCCAGAAGTTTGGAAACGGGGAAGACACTCAGTGAACTTGATGAAGGAACAAGAATCTTTTTTTCCAGTGTCGCAAAAAACCCCAAAATAAAAATCTAAGTGCAACCCATTTCAGCTTTTCTTAGAACACATTGGATAATAAAAATTTTTAAATAAGATCAAATTATAGTCAGATCAACTCCCAGGATAGGAATTTATTTAATCAGAAATACTGTTCATGTCCCCTTTCTCCCTCCTCCTCCTCCCTAAGTATCTTTGTGTCTATTTGACTAGCAGAAAGCGCACAAATTGGGTTCAGGAGCATTCATCTATGATACTTCGAGAAAATTAAATTTTGATTAACTCTTCTACTCAGAACTTCCTTTAATGTGAGGAGGCGATAACGTTATCATATTAAATAGGTCTGTATAAACACGGAGCATGTAACATTGGAGGAACAGAATTTTGTTGTTATCAAAACATACTTCAAAGAGTTTCTGAACTAATTTGATCATCAAAGGATGGAAAACTTTCATCCGAAGGGTAAAAAATTCCATTCAAAATGTAGGATGGTTCAATAGAGAAAATGTGAAGAAGATGAGTATGGACATCCATGGGGAGAGTGTTCCAGGGGTGTGTGAGGGGATGTTCAGTGTGTCTGTCACCTGCAAATCAATGGTGAGGTACAGTGAGGGCAACTGGAGACCAGGCAAGAGTACAGAGGACACCACACAGATGCTACAAGTTTGGTCTTGGGGAATAACGGGCATGAAAGGCAGCCAGAACTGGTCTCATCTTGTGTGCCATACGGAAAGGGAAGAGGTAGAATCATAGAATGGTTAGAGTTGGAAGGGACCTTAAAGATCTTTGAGTTCCAACTCCCCTGCCATGGGCAGGGACACCTCCCACCAGACCAGGTTGTTCAAAGCCCCATTCAGCCTGGCCTTGAATGATGGTGAAGTGACTCTCAGAACTCCAGTGGAAAGGAGAGAGGAGAGCAGACATCATTGATGGTGGGTTTTTATGTAGGAGAAGATGATGATGACCAAAGGAGATAGAACATGTGAAGGTAGCAAGGGCTAGCATGAGGGGTGAGGACCTACCCTTCAGCCAGAAGACTCAGAAGGGCTGCCTCACGAGGGGGCAGTAGCAATGAGGTATGATAGTCACAGCATGTGGGATGAGGTCCTGAAAGAGCAGAGTAACAGGTCAACCATATCTCCTCTCCCAGCAGTTGTGCGATGCCTGGAATCTGAAAGCTCTGGTGGAAAATTCTACACTCAGCAATGTGTATGGTCCCTGGGAGCTACTGGGAGCAGTGGGTGTGTGAGACACTGGGGAATGAAGACACTTTTGAGCTCTTTTTAGGTAAATCAGTGCTGAATTAACCCACACGCACTGGTGGAGTGCCAAGAGAGCTCCCGATTATGGACTGGGGAGGGACTCATTATCAGGGAGTGGCAGCAAGAGGATGAGGGGTAATGGTTTTAAACTGAAATAGGGAACAATTTGAATTAGATATTAGGAAGAAATTTTTTGCTGTGAGGGTGGTGAGACACTGGAACAGGTTGCCCAGAGAAGCTGTGGCTGCCCCATCCCTGGAGGGGTTCAAGGCCAGGCTGGATGGGGCTTGGAGCAACCTCGTGTGGTGGTGGGAGGTGTCCCTGCCCATGGCAGGGGGTTGGAACTCGATGATCTTGAAGGTCCCTTCTGACCTAAACTTTTCTATGATTTTACTACTGCAGAAGCCCTCGGCCTTCCTGCTACCTGCCCTGTCAGCAAGCTGCATAGGGTAGGGCAAATTGGGTTCCAAACTAGGGTGCCATATGAGACCAGGGCATTACTCGCTTCACTTTCTTCTTGCTTCATATCCTGCCAGTAGCAATACACACATTTTACAGCGTACATGTTAATTTAAGCTGAAGGGCTCCAGGACTGGTGAGGGGAAAGTGTAAATTTCAGGCAACTGCCTCTGCCAAAGTTCTGATGAACTCCAGAGTAAGAAGCCCCAGAAATGGGCCAAGAATGTAGCTACACAATATTTCCATTGAAGTGGATCATGAGAGAAGCAAGTCTGCTGACAATACAGGGACACGGGGACAGATCTGGAGTGGCACAGCAGGCGTGCAAAACCAGAAGCACGTCTCTCTCCGGGGTAAACAAAAACTCTGACTTGTAATAAGGTAAGATAAGAATAGAAAAACAATCTTAGTTTGAATTCCCTCTGTCAGTTTTCTTGGCAATCTGTGCTATTTCATTGTGTATTTTAGTAGCTATTATCTCCTTCTTTGGTTCAGTTTATAGATCATCTTATGCAAGATCTTTTTAATGAAGGATTCTGGTTTGACAGTATGGAGGTTTGAGACCCATAAAACAACTCATCAGAAAGCACTGAGGAGGGAAAAAGTCCCTTTTCTCCATCAAGTAGTGAAAAACACACATCTCTGAAAGGTTTTTGGGTCTTTAAAACAGTGGGCTCCTGGAATGATTTACTTTCTCCTGCCACGACAGTTTGTTCTTTTTGAAAGAAAACATTTAGTATGTTACTGTTGGGCTGAGAAATCAATCGTATGAAATCAATGATAATTCTGCTGCCAGGTAATACTTGGTCGTGTGAGTGCGACCCACTGGTGTTCTGCACAAATATTCCGTGGCAGGCAAATGCTGAAGTTCGAAGCAGTCGTGTTTGGCTTTGCGCTTTTCGCTATTTGCTGCTTGCATCAGAGCTGAGCGTTTTATCCCCAAAACCAAGAGGAGCCTGTGCCAGCCAGATTGACTGGCGGCTGGCCATTCGCTTCGGCTTACAAGGGGAAAAAAAAGCAGAAAAACACAATCTCCACTGGTTCTGGTATCATTGCAGACTCATTTTTTCAAAGGTGCTTGTAGTTCAATGAGGACGGTGATTCCCAGTTGCTGAGCCCAGTGCACCCATTAGAAGCTGGACTCTCCTCCTGCGTGGGGCGAGCTGCCTGCTGCAGCCTTGCGGGCACGGTGAGGGGCTGTGTTAGGGAAAAGGCTGGTGTTGCACCCTCCTTTGCTCAGATATCTGAAATGAGCCTTTTGGCATCGTTATCTGAAGGGAGCTACAGGAGAGCTGGAGAGGGACTCTTCGTCAGGACATGGAGTGATCTGACAAGAGGTAATGGTTTTAAATTGGAAGACGGGAGATTTACATTGGATATTAGGTAGAAGTTCTTTACTGTGAGGGTGGTGAGGCACTGGAACAGGTTGTCCAGAGAAGCTGTGGCTGCCCCATCCCTGGAGAGGTTCAAGGCCAGGCTGGATGGGGCGTGGAGCAACCTGGTGTGGTGGGAGGTGTCCCTGCCCATGGCAGCGGGGTTGCAACTTGATGATCTTGAAGGTCCCTTCCAACTCTAACCATTCTGTGATTCTATGATTATCCCACCCAATCCCCTCCAGCATTAGTAGCAGAAAAAGTTAAAAATGGCTTGAAACTGTTATTGACCCTCCCATTGCGTGGCTGGGTCTGTACCGCTGGCTCTGCAGGAAAGGTGTTGCTCTGTGTTCCCTAAATCCCTGACCCCAGCGGGGAGGATGGAGAAGGCAAGAGCTGCTGCTCCTGCAGGGTTGTGGCCGCAGGTGGGCAGGCCCACCACCTCCCCATTTCTGAGAGCCTTCCAGTTTAACTGTGTAATCATACTGGGGATGGTCATGAACTTAGGGCAGTGCAAGGGCTGGAGAGACTGGAAATGGCCTTGCCCTCCCCTAAGCTCGGCCATTTCTAGTATGGCTTTAGAAGAGCGTTGCCCCCCATAGTCTTCAGGGCAGGGCTGAAGGCTTTACAGAAGAAAGAGATAGGTGTCTGAAGGGGGTGCTTTGGTCTGATGGGGTGGCCAGACAGCCCTTTTTCTCTCTCTCCTCTGAGGACACTACTTTATCAGCAGGGAAGGCAGGTTGGTCGCAGGGCAGCCAGGGAGGGTGTTGAGCTCCAGTGAGAGGCAAAGGGCATGCAACTGAGCCATCCCACTAGTAAAAATTGGCCAGCAGTCCATCAGTAACGAACAGAGAGGCACACAGGTGTGAATCAAAAAGAGCTCTGGCTTTGTAGTCATTAACTCCCACATCCCTTGCATCCCTCCAGTTTACAGGAGCCACAAAACCCCTTGGCACAGAGTAGGTGCACAAGGACCAAAGCCTTGTGTATTTGTGTGTAATAACTGTTGTCCTTTCGGAGTCTGGCTGCACCACTGAGGCTTCCTGGTGCTGTACAGAAAATTACAGCCAGACACATTAAGGCTTGGAGGAGGAACGGGAAGGGATGAGGAGGCTTGCAAAAACAGAATGAGAACAGCAGCCTGCAACACTGGGATGCGGAGACGGAGAAAAGAGTTTAGCCCGTAGGCCCATGTCTCTGCTGAGGACTGTGCAGCAGATATCAAAAGCCTGGAACGTTTGCTAATGATGGCTTCAAAGAGGAAAAAACGAAGGGCTCTCACCAAGTATAAAATGCAAGATTTACTGCGTAAGGTAGCAGCTCCCGATAAATCGATAGGCAAAATATTTTCTGAGTTTGTGAAGACTGGAGAAAAATACCCATTCCCTAAAGCCAGTTGTGAGTGCAAAACATTTCTGCTTTCACACAGGGTTTTGAGAGGGAAAAGAGAACAATTCCTGTACAGGCAGCTGGGTTATGAAAACTGACAGAGCGTCGCCTGTGTCGAGAGAGTTTAAATGATGCACGAGGGACTGGTTAGCGTGTGATATGCAAATGCAAATCTATCCATGAGGCATTACAGCTACAAAACGTCTCACAATTATGCTCATTTCTCGAAAAGTCATTTCCTACTACAGATTCCTCCCCCTCAAAGCAGCAGGGCTTCATTCTCTGAGTGAGCTGGTGTTAGTCCTTTACCCCCTCCCCAGCAGGCTCTTTTGTTTAAGCCAACGGACTGACAGCCGAAGAGATTGTCACCTCTTGCAATGTGCCTTGGAAGCAGAGAATCATGGAATTCTTTAGGTTGGAAAAGACTTTTAAGATCATCAAATCCAACCATTAACCTGACACGGCCAAGTCCACCACTAAACCATGTCCCTCAGCACCATGTCTCCCTGTCTTTTACATACCTCCAGGGATGGTGATTCCACCACTTCCCTGGGCAGCCTGTTCCAATGCTTGACAACCCTTTCAGTGAAGAAATCCTTTCAGGTAGTTGTAGAGATCAAGAAGGTCTCCACCTCAGCCTCCTTTTCTCCAGACTAAACAATCCCAGCTCCCTTGGCTGTTCTTCATAAGACTTGTTCTCCAGACCCCTCACCAGCTTCATTGCCCTCCTCTGGACACATTCCAGCACCTCAATATCATTCCTGTAGTGAGGGGCCCAAAACTGTACACAGTATTTGAGGTGGGGCCTCACCAGTGCCGAGTACAGGGGCATGATCGCAGGGCAAAGCTCACGATGAAGTTGGTGCTGTGGCCGTGTGTGGGTAGAGCCATGCATCTAAACAGCTCTTTCCAGATTCCCTGATTTGAAAAGAACCAGCAGTTTAACTTTCTGTATTGCCTAACGTGGCTATGGAATGGTTTTCCTTGCGAGACCCAGGTCCTTCGTGCTGCAGAAAGCATGTGAGGACTGTTTGCTTACAAAATGCTGACCAGGTAGTCTGTGGGGTAAGGAATGGTTGGTAATGGCAATGCCATGTCAAGATTATCCACAAACAACATCTACTCTTCAGTGGCAACAGTCAGCTACCTCATAGCAGGTAGAATCTACAAAATCTTTCCTGCACTTTTCATAAATTATTTTTTTTTCAGCTTTGGTAGATGTGCCTTGAAAATGGCTTGCAATTCTCTGTGTAAAATTACTTCAGCGCTGATACTAGAAGTGTTAAGACTCTTGTTTTCAAGTTCCTGGACAGATTCTAAGTGACAATGGAACTCAATTCACATCCAAAGAGCGCCTGTTGTTCGTTAAAAGAAATGGTATCAGACATGTCACATCACCCAGCCGCAAGTCGTTTAGTGGGAAGATTCATTCTGACATTCAGGCGAGCGATCAGTGCTCCGACCCCGGCTAAAGGTGGCTCCCAGCACAGGAGCACACGTATTCTATTAGACCACGGGTTGCCGGCCAAGACGTTTCGAATCAGACACCAGCAATTTTGTTTAACAGAGATAATGGGAGGTTTTGTTCGGACTTGTTATCGGGAAGAAAATGAACTCCATGAAATGTTGATGATGGTGTTGACATAAAGTTACAGCACAGCAAAAAAGCTTAGGAAGAAACAACCAAGATAACTTCCAATAAAAGGCCAGGCTGGATGGGGCTTTGAGCAACCTGGTCTGGTGGGAGGTGTCCCTGCCCGTGGCAGGAGGGTGGAACTCGATCTTTAAGGTCATTTCTGACTCTAACCATTCTATGATTCTAAACTGCAGAGTGGTGTGTCACAGGCTGATCTCTCACCGAAGTGGTCCTCATGAAGCAGCAGGGCAGCATGAGGTATCTTTTTGGGACATTGGCCCAGGGGCTCAAGAAGACAGGCAGCTGTGAGTGCACGCATGAAGATGCTCATCCCTAAGCCCCAAGCCCCATGTGCTTTTGAATGGCAGCATGGAATTTTCTTTTAGTTCTTTACAGAGGAGCACGTTCCATGAGCTGGTGTTGAGTAAGGCTCAGAGGGGCTGGGGACCAGCTGAAACATATCCAGGTGACAGCTTTTGACACCTGCTTTTCAGGAGAGATGTTAACGCATTACGTGGAATTAACATCTGCCTGAGCAAGTGAGCCTCTGACATTCACATTTTGTAACAAAGCGAAGGCATTTCTAATGCCATGAGACAAAAGCAACTCACTACGGTCCTGTTAGCGTTGCCGGCCGTGTTGGTGACTCAGCACAGATGACAATACCCACCAACCCCCAAGGCTGTTGAAAGACTCCAGGATATTTTCACAGAGTCACAGAACTGCCGAGGTTGGAAGAGACCTCTAGAGACTGCCTAGTCCAACCCCTTTTGAAGGTGGCATTTGTCATTTTTTAATTGCATATTAAAAATGAAAAAAAATGGCAGAAAAGGAATGTTAAAGAGTCCCGTTCCTCATTAAAACGGGACAGCTAATGTATATACAGTGTGTGCAGTGACAGCCATTAACCAGTCAACAAATCATCTTCCAGAATACCACAATTACTCTCCAGCACAAATGAACGGCTGTTGTGCGGTGTCAGGGGCGGCAGCACGCACAGCAGCACGGGCACATACAGGACGTTCAAATTAAATCTGAAAGAGAGCATCATCACGAATGTCCGTCACATCTTTTAGAGATTGTTGGGTTTTTTTAGTTGATATCACAAATGCATTAATTGGCAATAATACTTAAAGTAAAATTCTGTGCTTCTGGAGTATCCCCCCATTCTGGGCTCACAAAGGCACTCACAGCCACTGGTATCGGACTGTGCTCCCACAAGATGATTCTTGTCCTGTTTTGCATACGGGGATAAAAGGCCAGAGGAGTTACTATATGTAATGCCATTCCCCTGGGAAAACCTACAGCTCCTCTCTGCTGAACTGTGCTCCTGTGGCATCATACAAGATTACCCTCCCTGACAACCCAAAATCTTCTCCTGCCTTTTCGCAAGGACACAAGGACTGAACGACACATAAATGCGCGGAGCCTGGGGTAATTAGAAGATGATTATACTAAAAATATCTCCATTCTCAGCCTTATATTTAAAATACTGTGATTTTCCAAATAGGAACCCAGCCTCATTCCTTCATATCTGTCATGCCTAGGTCATTGCCATGTCAAACTTTCCCTAAATAGGAACTCAAAGCTTCTGGTGGCTCATAAAGAAAGCCTGTTTCTGTTTTGCTCAGTATTGAGGAAAATACAGCTGCTCCAGATATAACCAACTATCCAAAGTCAAAATACAGTGAAGTGAAGGTGAGACATTCTGTTGCCATGTTTTGGATTAGGGCTTTGATGACCTGAAGTAAGGAGGGCTGTCACAAACAAGGTGACTGTGAAGGGTCTTAGTTGAAAGGATGATCATTCAACTAATTTCTAGCTGTGATATATTCCAGACAGGATTAGAGGCACCTCATGGTCCACCTTTCCTTGGTTCCTCCTCTACTCCTGTGGATAAACAGGAGTTCAGCTTGCTGACATCCATGTGGTTGGGTATGAGGGCCAGCGTTTTCTACTGCTGTAACTCTCAGTGCATAGATCTTTGCTCCAAAAGGCTGGTGGGTAGATGGAATGGTGTGTAAACTGGGATCCAGGGAAGGAGTCTTTGTGCAATAACTAGGAGGATTGCAATCGAGTTTGTCTGAATAAATGCTTGCCAGTACCATTGTTAATTCCCTGAACTTGCTGAAAATGAAACAGAATACCAGCCCAGGCAAAATGTGATTGAAGTTAACCGCTTTGATGTTTCTTAAATAAATCTTTGGGTAATTTCTCAACCACATCTGTGCAAACTGTATAATTTAATATTTTTGACAACTTTACTGAGTTGCAAATTTCTGTGACACTTGGGTTACAAATTTCACTGGCGTGGTTTTGTCACTCTTTAAAACCAGAGCATAATTAAACTCCCTTTCGACATATTCCATGTGCCTGGTTCTACCTCCATTTTGCCAGTGAATCCTATTTATATTCTGTTCTCTGATGTACTTGGCCAGCTAATCATTCAAATAGCACTCCTATCTCCTTCAAAAGATTAATAATAGAAAAAAAAAGATTCCTGCTGTCAAGAGATTTGGTGTGAGTTGGTAACTTCGGTTATTGCAGATTGTGACAGGAAGCTGATCTCTGGGTAAGGAAGTTTTTTTGCTTGGCACTCTGTGCTGTAAACAGAGCTGGTAATAAGTCACACCTATGAAGTGGATCAAATTTTGTTATATCAGAAGGAGCTGTCAGAAACTGATAGGAGTAAGTCTTAAACTGACTGAAGATCTGAGCGGACCGTTTCCTCCCTCCTGTTCTCCCTCACAAGTATTGCATGTGAGAAGAGGCTGTTTTGATGTCCCTGAACCCTCTCGCAAAGCCTTTGATTTGCTCAATTTCTCACTGTTCTTCCTTTTCATTTGATAACCATGTAAGAGGTTAAACTAGGACATTTGGTTGCCTCTGTGTAGCAGTCTGCATTTCAAAGATAGATGGAAATAGACATTAGAAGGTTTTACTTACCCGAGCTGTATCTTAATCATCTTAATAGCTGATTTTTCTTTCAAAGTGATCACTAACGAGAGGAGACTTTATTGTTCTAGACATGAGTGTTCATTAGAGATGAGGGGGGGGAGTGGTAGGACCCAGAGTTCCCTGTGTAAGCTGCTCTGCAGATCTCTAGTAAGACATCTAACACCTCCTCCGCTGTGATACAACTGTCACTGGGTAGGGACGATTTGAACAGCAACTTGCTGAGAGGCCAGGCCATTGTGCCTCAGACACTGAGCTGGATGGATTTTTCACAAATGAGGAACAGAAGGACTTAATAAAGAGTTTGATATATTAATTTTTCCCCCCTAGGCTGTGTAATATCCTACTCTGTAGCTTCCTGTGATAAAAGGAGGTTTGGATGGAATCAAAATCCTTTTCTGACTTTGTATGGTCTCTGATTAAATGATTCATTTAGATTCTTTGGCCTCAACTGACTTGGCTTTTCCAGAAAATATAAGTCATCTCCTTTCATCTCCCCTCGGTAGGACTTCAGCTATGCAGAACCTCTAGAAAACTCAGCTTGAGCAGTGTTTGTATGGCCATAAAGATGTAACAACTTTTTCACATCGACCGAGGATAGTGCTGTGTTGTTAAAACCATCTTTCCTTGCTGTCTTGCCACAGGATTCTCTTTCTGGAAATTACACCGTTGGCAACTGGACAATGGGACTTTGGAAGAGTCATTAGCACAGCCTGCCCTTCCTGAACAAGTATCCCCTTGCAAGCCATCTGCTCATCTTGGAAAAGCTTTGCTCTCCTCACTGGTCATCTGAGGATTTGGGAGGAAAGAACAAGATCAAAAATCACCCAGGCGCGGGCCTTTGTGCAAGGCTAACAACCAGCCCAGACCTGCCCTCAGAGATGCAGGAGCAGGGACCTTTCAGAATTGGAGTCAAACTGAGCGGGGTGGAAATAATGTCTGCTGCCCACACAGACTTCATAGGGAGGATCAATTGTCCATTCAGTTCACAGGGAAGCACCAGCCCCTCAGAGAAGAGCCAGACCCTGCAACAGGCAGGTACATGAAGCAGAGAAAAATGTTTTCAGTTTTTTAAGATATGAAATTTGGGTTTGACGCGGGGATTAAAAAAATTATTATTTCAGTTGTGCTCTTGCAAATAGAGGATCATTTCTCCACAGATCTTCAGTGGTGCGACTCAGAGAGGTGATGTTGAGTGTGCAAGAAGCTGAGAGCGCAGCCAGTGCTGCTGTTCATGAATACTGAGGGCTCAGCCCTCGATGGGGCTCATTCATCCTCTTGCACAGAATGGTGAGATTCCTCATTAGCTGGGTCATGTCTGCTTGACCTTGTCCTATCCCTCCCCAGCTCCTGAAACATTTATTGCCCTGTTTCTTATCCTAAATATGTACTCGACCGGAATATAGACCTTTTTTGAACTCTTCTTTTCTGAGAGTAATGCCAAGTATTCCAACACCTTTATCATTGTCTGATTTTTGATGAGCAATGAACTTGTTCCCACCTTGTCTGATATTTGAGCTTAGCTCATGCTGCTGGTTAGTAATTCCAGACATTGCGGGGAGCAATGCTCAGCCATAGACGTATGCCTCAGTCTGAAATTAAAGCTCAATTTAGTTTAATTGTCCTTGATTTTATCAAGCATACAAAATGACTGATTCCATATGCAGAAATAAATACATAGACAGCAGCCTCAGAAATGTCTTCCTCCTTATGGTAGTGATTTTATTCGGTTTCCTGGTTTGCCAAATAATCTTTTGTTTGTTCTGAACCTGGTTAAATCTCTTTTAAAAAGGCTGTTTTGGTAGTGTAAGAAGCCAACATAATTTGTGCAAAGGCATGGAATAATTTCCCAGCACTGGATAAAGATGGCTTGGGGTGATAATAGTTTTTATATTAGTTTGATATTATTTCAGTGTTCCCAGAAGAGCCAGGAGATTTGGAGACCTGTGCAGCTCAGACCAGGTTAATGGATCCAGACCAGCAATTATTCTTGGCTATGGAGTGAAGGTGACATCCTGTCACTTTCTCTAAAATCATGTGGCCACTTCAGGCTGTTCTGAGAAGATTTTCCAGAGATAACCTGAACTTCACAGTGTTAGTCTGCTCACTCTTTAATTCTGCTGCTGTTGTTACTGCTGCAGAACCCGAGAGTGAGGGGGATGAGAAAGCAAGAAGCTGGAGCAGTTAACTGCAGGAAATTTTATTGGGTTTTTTATTATTTTCTCCATTTCTGCTCTTGTATCTAGGAGCCCCCACCATGGCCCAGGACCCATGGACAGAAGCCAGGCTGTGAAGAGCCCTCAGTCTGCCTCTTGGCCAGTTTTTTCTCTAATTTGAGAGACTGCAGATCCTGTCTCACATACCACTGCAACTGTGGGAGTGCCGGCAGTCTACTATTCTTTGGATGGATGTGCCTCCTTGCTTGAGCCTCCAGCCTCCTATAGGTGCTCTGAAGCATCTGTAATGCCAGTGGGAGGTATGTATCCTACAGGACCCCAATTTATGCACTACAAATCCTCTCTGGACCAGACATCATCCTTTTGGTGCATCAGCATCTACAGTCATTTATCTGAATATGGCTACGAGGCTACTAAAAACTTTTCATCCTACTTAAAGATTTTTAGGTCTTTTATTCTGCTTAGCCCAGTTTCATGCTCAGTTGTCTGGTGTCTGACTGTCCTGGTTGGGCAGACTCCAAGCATCTTTTCAGTGTCAGGGAAGAGCAGGGAGCATCTCTTGCCCCACTGACACATGTTGAGCCCATGCAGACGGTACACATGGGCAGAGTGTGTTGTATTTCCCAGGCTCACTGTACTTTTGCAGAGCAAAATTTGGTGTACAGCCCATGCTCTAGTAGGAGCCTGTGAAAAATGGAGGGAGGAAGCAGGCTCCTGGCACTTAAGAACTTTATGCAGCATGATTCTGGACACCATCCTTCCCCCAAACTCCTCAGACCTGAGGAGGGAGCAGTGTAATAAGTATCTGTGGCGGCAGCAGACTGCCATCTGGGAGCCCTCCTTCTCCAGGGCCTCCTGGTCAGTCGACCAGATCTGGGGCATGACGTAATGGCAGAGGTGGCCAAGGGGACAGATGGTGGCTGCTGCCAGCCGAACCACTCATCCGACCCGCATCCCACTCCTCTGGGGCTTGGGAAAAGGGCCAGCGGCCACCGCACTTCTCCCACCAGGCAGCAAACGGCAGCGGCCTTACACTGAGGATCAACTATTCTCCTTTGCAGAGTGCTGGAATTATCTTACTAGCTGTCTCCGGAGAAGCTTCATCTCCCAAATAGTTTCAGACAGGATGCTTTTTCACTTACTAAAGATCTGAGGATCATGTCCTCCATTGTTGGAAACTGTCCTAGTTCCTTTGAAGCCTGAGGAGCTGTAACAGACTACACCAGGAGAGGATCTGTCTCCTTAGTTTCTTCTTAATGGTAGGGAAGTGGTGAAATTACCTTGCTAGAAATTGATACTTTTCTGGTTTCTTTTGTGTAAAGAGAAGGAAATAATTTAATACAAGATTTAAAAAAAAAAAGAAAAGTTTGGAGTACAAGAATTACCTCTTTTACCTTCCTTGTTTTTTATAGCTTTGACATAAGACATATGATTCAGTTTGGATTAAAACAGAAATAAGCTTGTTTTGCTCCTACTCATTTCTTTAAAAGCCTGCACATTCTGCTTTTGATATTTTCCTACCAGATGATTTCTGAAGGGAATATGGCTGCCTCTGACTTGTAAAAAGTGTAACTGCTGTTGTCAAATGCTTCAGAACGAATCTAATCCATTTTATGTGTGCATAAGTGTGTGCATGCAGACAAGCATGTATTCATATATAAAAAGCAAAATGGAATGCCCATATGCCAGAATACCTGTAAGGAGTCAGTTATTCCAAATTTCACCTTTTCCACTTGCATTTTCCATACTGTTTTCAGCCTCTTCATATCAGAAACTTCTGGAAAACATTACAAACAAAAGTTTCTTGAGGTTTCTTCCCTTCAGGGAGCAATGGTCATGATTTCCCTGAAAATAAGTCCGCCCCGCTCGCGGCAGAGCAGAGTGATGCACAGGCCTGACCAGCACACCTCCATGTTTCCCACAGCATGACTCTCCTCGTCTGCCAGGGCATCAAAGGCACCCGGTTTGCCTGAGGGCATCTCAAGGTGAAATGTAACTCCTGCTGCCAGGCTAAAAGCTGCTCAACTGAAGCATGAGGGATGGATGATCCTCCCCATGGCAGCAGTGGCCACCCTGGGGCCATGCCCTGCTGCTGGTCCACCATGAGGTGAATTTCTGGAAGTTTCTACCCATACCCACTGCACCTCTGGAGAGGCTGGCTTTTTGCATAAGGTTTGGGTGGACTTCCTCAGGCAAGGAAACAGACATGTTAGATGGCTTCCCTCCCCTTGCCATCCCTGTGTACCATTGCAGGGATACTCCCGTATGGCCATGGCATTTTCTGACATGGCGGCTCACTCTGAAGTGGGGGGAGTGGAACCAACAGCAGCAACGGGGCACAGCAGAGCTGAAAACATTTGTGTGGCTTTCCTCATGTTCAAATGGCTTGGAAAATGTACCTTCAAGGAGAAACGGTTTCCTGTTGCCCCTTCCTGCTAGCCCCCATTTGGTTTGGGAATCGTGAGCAAACACTCCAGCAGCTCCATGTGCCATCAGAGATTAAAAGCAAGCAAAACTGGGCAGCACAGGTGGTCTTTTGAGGCAAAAAAGTCACAGGCTGCCCATGTAACTCTATGGTGCTTGACAGCTGTGGATGGAGGCATGAGAGGGCAAGGAGGGGACCCTGGGGCTTCCTGGCCCTGCACCAGCCCCAGGTCCCTGCACCATGGAGGGACATAGGCAACCGCCTTCGCACTGGCCTGTTGCTCTTGTGTCTCACCAAATAAGTGATTATTTGGTGAGATTTAAGTGTAATGTTCACAGAATCACAGAGTCACAGCATGATATGGGGTTGGACGGGGTCTCTGGAGATCATCTAGTCCAACCTCACTGCCAAAGCAGGTCCACCCAGAGCAGGTTGTACAGAAACTTGTCCAGGTTGGTTTTGAATGTCTCCAGAGATGGAGACTCCACCACCTCTCTGAGCAGCCTCTGCCAGGACTCTGCCACCCTCAAAGTGAAGAAGGTCCTCCTCACGTTTAGATGGAACTCCTTATATTCAAATTTGTGCCTATTTCCTCTTGTCCTCTCATTGGGCACCACTGAAAAAAAGACTGGCTCAGAGCTTCTCATGGTTGCTGCATGCTTAAGCCAGTTTGAAACTTAAGAAACTTGAGTTTCTCATGTCACTGTCTCCTGTAAGACCCTGGGGCTCCCACACAGGGCCACCGTCCCTGAGCCACTGCCGGCGTGGGCACAGACCCACGTGCACTAACGCAGTGCCGAAGAGCAACGAAGCTCTTGTCTGTCAGCCTGAGACACAAATTTAAATGAAACCTCATTTAGCCGGTCGATCCCTTTTGATTTATTGGCAGATGCTTCTCACTCTTGGAGCCTTGTTAAATTTCTAGCAAACACTTCACTGACCAGCTGTTCCTATTAAGCTCAAAGAGTGCTGCAGAACGGGGTCATTGCTACCTCACTACTTCTGGTGGCTCTTGCACGTGGTCTCAGCAGAGCTCTCCCGGGGAGGGAATGATACCCATCATTCATGAGATGCTTGGCTCATAGCAGTGAAGCATTTTAGGTTTTGCACCTCTGTCTTTTCTCCCTCTGCCCCTCAACCCGTTCTCTCATTTCATGTGCTATGAACCAACAAAACATCTCATAAGCTTCCTGTCAACTGATGGGGTTAAGGATTGTTTTCCAATTCAGGCATTTCTTCTTGGTATTAAATACTGTTTACTACAAGATGGTCAGTTGTTTTGAGGTGGGTGCAGAATGAAGTCCTCAGGCCTGCAGCGCAGTCGTGGCCATTAGTCATATGGAAGCCAGACTTTGTTCCCGTTCTTCCAGATTTCAGCAAAGAAACTACAAGGTACTGGTGTTTTACATGCAAAAGATGATAGCTTTTAGCATCCAAGCACATCTCATACATACAGCAAAGGTGCCAGAGTTTGGAATTCTCCTTATTTATCAGTCATGCTATTTTACATTTAGATTGTGTCTCCCTACTGAAGGGTAGCAGGGTAGCTCACAAACAACACACGCACTTTAATAATACATCATGGAAACACAGCTTCCTCTTGGGGTGGAAGAGCAAAAGCGAGGGAAGCGCAATGCATAGCACGGTGGGGGCACGGAAAGAAACTTGGCTCAAAGCAGCGAGAGAAATCATGATGCTTATACAACACCATCAGAACTATACTGCTGTGGAAAGCAAAAAGACCCCTGATTTTTCAAGTTTTCATCAGAAAAACCAATACATGATGAGCTCGGTGGAACTGAATTTATCGAGCTTGCAGGATCACGAGTAAGGTCAGCCTTACCAGGAATTGATGCAGTTTGTAAGTAATCCAAACCTGCGGTGTCAGAGCACTGTTATATTCCTCTGATCTCTCTTGCCTTGCTTTATTGTTTATTCATACGGCACTGTACAGCTGTGCCTGGGGCAGGAAAGACACTGTTTCTAACCACAGAAGTAACAATTTGATCTAAAACCGAGATGACTTAAGGGCCTTTGAGAACCCTGCTTCACACTCTAGGTGTGGAGTTAGCAACTAAACCTACCTGTTTGTCTCAAAGCATGTATTGTATTGGCATTAGGAAGGGGCTTCACCCTTCCTTCCCTGCTGAACTGACTGTGTTGTGCAGGTAACGCTCCAGCATCGACTCTGGGCCAGGACTTTTGGGAAGCCAAGTGGACGACTGCCATTCAGTGCTGAGAACAACGGAAAAGCTGTTCCTGACTCACACTTGGAAAGAGTCCTTTCACCAAGAGGAGGTGAGAATGTTCTGCTCTTCATTCAGCAAACTCCTCCTACTTATTTGCCTTGAGTGAGCTGTTGGAAGATTTTGATGAGTCCACAGTAAAACGAAGGCTTTTCCTAAAACACGCTTCCTGCTGTTATAAAAGCTAGATAACTTGAAAGAATAGCTGGGGACACTTTGTCTTTCCTCTTACCTGTTGGCTGAAAAACTAACCGGAATGAATTTTTGTGACTCTGTCCCAGAAACCTGTATGCAAACATTAAAATGGCAGACAGTAATACATTATTTAAAATTTGAACCCAAAAGATTTAAGAGCATGGCAGAAAAACCCTATGTGAGGTAGGGAAAATATCACCCCCCTCTGCCCTGTCAGCCATAGTTAGAGTTTGCTTGTTCCCATTTAAACTCTTTGCAGATTGGGACTTGTCATCCTATTTTTAATTCCAGGCAAGTAGCAAATTGGCTTAAAAATGTAAAAGCTGTCCTGATGTCTATGCACGCTTGCTCCTGCCTTCAGCTTTCAAGCATCTGAAGGCATCCATTAGATTAGTTATCGTGTTAATAAGGAGATTTAAGAAATGCAGCATGTTCTCAGCTCTCACTTGGACAAAAATTCAAGTGATTACAGGCTTCTGTCTAGATATATCAGGGAACTGACCTCCACCCCTGGAAGTGTAAATTTGAGCTCACTTTGTCTGCTACAGAGATAGAGAGGAATATTATTGCCCTCGTTGCAAGCAGATTGAAAGGTACTTGAGAGATTAGAGGTGGCTCTGTTTGATACTGAATTCCCATGCTTGATGAAGAAAGGTGAGGGTGTTTATCAGAGAAGCTGCATTTTTCGATGAGAAAAAAAGAAAAAGAAAAAGAAAAAGGAAACAGCCTTTCTGGATCCTTCTCAAGGTAGCAGAGGATTCCTGTTACTGTTATTCCTGTCACCCCCATCCCATGTTATGAGCAAGGTTGGCCATGCACCGTGTGGAACTGAAGAGGACCATCCATCAGGCAAGTGTGAGGGGGGTCCTTTGTGACGATAAGGGGAGACCTAGTTAAAAGAATCAGCCACCAAACTGAAGCAATAGTGATTTCCCTGTTTCACTGTGGAGCCAGCCCCTCTTTGCATCCTGTTAAATCTCCTCTGCCAGAGATGACTCATCCCTGAGGTTCATAAATATACTTTTGAAGAGCTGATTTTTTTTGATTTTATTTTTCCTTTTCTTTCTTTTTTTTTTTCCTTTTTTACCTTTGAAGTGGACTCATAGCACTGCATACATATTTACAAAATAATTCCCTAAGGAGATTCCGGAATCCTGCTCTTTAATTCCATCATACTTTTAGCACAAATATAAGTATCCCTGTGACACAGGGAATACCATGTCAGGAATGCAGGGAAAGAACACACTTACAAAACACAGAATCGTGTTCCTTATTTTTGGAAAAAAGAGAGGGATTCCATTTTCTGCTGTGATGTCTTAGTAGACATTGGTTTATCTTGGGAGCTTGCTTACTGCCGAAGAGAAATCTGAGAGAAAGGTCTGAGGACTGATCAGTTAACCACTGTCTCATGCACATTTTGGTATTGTACCATGTGAAGAGAGGTCTGCAGGGTCACTTGATGTTTTAATTGTGGAATCCCTACTGGCTTAAGCAAGGAGAAGATGACTTATATAAATGCAACACCAGTTTTTCCTCATATGTAGAATTATACTTGAAAGCTATTTGAAAAAAAAAAAAAATTAATACCAAGAGGTTTATGAGACATAAAAGAGACAGAAGGTACAACATATAACATCCTAGAAGAAATTGTTGTGTATTTTATAATGCCTGACTTTAACAGTCACGTTGCAGTGTGTTAGCAGGATGCTGCAGACTTTTAGACCTTTTTTGGTGGAAAGAGAGTAGAGACATTGACAGGTACTGATGCCGCTTCCCAGACCCTCTGACACATCCAGCCTGCTGGGCTGTCCTCATGTTCTGCAAGCATGAGGATAAGGTTGCCACATGGCTGATTTCCTACACAAGGCTGTGCTGTTCAGGAGATGTACTGGGACATCAGCTTCCTGCCAGGTCATGGCAAGAGAGAAAGCAGGCTTTTCCTTGGTCAGGTTTCCCCTATGCTCCTAAATTTTCAGCTGGGACCAAGCAATTTATTTTTTTTCGTCTCTGTTCCTGGGAAGGGGAAAGGAAAGGGGAAGGGAAAACTGAACAGGAAGGGAGAGGAGGAGGGGGGAAAGTTTGTCTAACTTGGCAAGCACTTGGCTTTGTTATTTTTTCTTTTTTTTTCCAAAAGAAACCAACCACAGTTTTATAGGTTGCTGTTGCTTCAGTGGAAAAAAGGAAAAGCTCCCAAGTAAAAGGAACAGAGGGAAGACACTTTGCCATTTCATGGTACAATCTAATACATGCAGGTATTCAGTGCTCTGCAGAGGAGGTGGTACCCCACTGACCAGGGTAGGTAGACACACCTACCAGGTGTCTTCTTCTTGGGCATCTGTAGCGGTTCAAAGCAGCGTTGCCTGTCACTGCTGGGATGTGGAGCCCTAAAATACAGCAGCTAGGTGGGGAGCATCTTCCCTTTCAGCCTGAAGTTTTACTAAGGGGATTATCTCTTGGCTGCAGCCCAGCACGATGAGCCCTCCCCTTGTGCACTGGAGTAGTCAGTGCTCTGAGGTGTTTGTGTTGCGTCTACACGAGGGAGTGGGAGACATTTGCTCCCTGAGTATTTTCTGTACCACGTTATCCAGCAGGACTGCAGTAGGGGAGCTGATTGTGAGTTTTGTGTGCAGGATGAGTCACAGCAAATTCAGTTTGCTGCAGACAGGGGTACTCAAGGAGTCCCTTAGGGTCCGTGGCTCTACCTGACAGCACAGGTGATGACCTTAACTATTTTCTTCCCTCTGGAAGTGAACAGCAGCCAGTCAAGTGGCATCTTAGGAATGAGTCATCTCTGTACCCAGCAGCATCGTTATTTTGGGAATTAACCAACAGAGCACGTGTCTGTATTTTAAAGGGCACAATAAAATCTATGCCAAAGAGTTTCTTACATACCATTATAACCACACTGCACAGAGCTTGGCAGAGGTCAGGCAAACTGGGAAGTTTCTATTTGCAGATGCCGTATTGATGTTGTTCCAGTGCTACTACCATTATTTCTTGCACACTCTCTATCCCTTCTAGCCACACATTTAGAAAGTAAATAAGCTCATCAGACACATGTTCCGTTTTATGAGAGCAGAGATGCGTACAAGAGCGTGAATGAATATGAATAGCCCATTTTTGGCATTACCCAAGCTTTGGAGATGATTTGTATGAGTCAGAAATAAGTACTGTGTTAAAAGGGCTCCCATAAAAATATGGATGGTGGAAGAAATGGGGGAATGAAGAAACCTTCCTGTCAGAAAATGGCTGCTCCCTGAGACAGCTCCTCAAGACATGTGGCAAGTTTTCATGTGGGGCTTGGTTTGTGTGGCAGCTCCTTAGGTTCACTGACAGCTCTCCACCCAGGGAACCATGCCACTACTTCACATCGAACAAGTGTCTTCAGAATGCAGCAAAAAATAGACTAGTCTTTTAAATGGAAATAAGATGAAAGAGAGCCTAAAACACCCTCAACAACTGGAGGGGAAAAAAAAAAAAAAAAAAAGAAAAAGAAAGCCACCCGGAGCTTTAATATTGTTTCTGGGTTTGTGTTGTTTTGTTTTTCTTAGCACTTTCCCCCTTTCAAACTCTCAGTCTTAAATAAGAAGGTGGCTTTGAATACTGCATTTTCACACTTAACAATGGAAATTTTTAGACTTCTTAGCATTATACATGGGCTGGGAATAACCATAAGCCTAATGAGGCTGGGGATGGCCCTAGTAATGGTGGGAAATTGTCCATGCACAAGGGCTGGTGTAAGAGGGGCGCTCAGAAAGCTGTCAGTTGTGCTACCTTCTTATTCCAAACACATATGAAAAAAGGACATCTTTTCCACTGCAGGATTTTGTTGCCTCATATTTTTTGGTAGAAGAGCTGTTAGTGCAGAAGCCCAGAAGCATATCTCTGCTTGAGCTCTGTAGATCCCAGATCCTCACCACCTCCCCCAGAATCTAGTCAGCTGGGGAGATTGGCTTGGTTTTTGCTACTGCTTGGAGCTCACTGAGGGGTGAATAAATAAAACAGTCCATTTGTGACAGATGGGAGATACTCCTCTGCTGGACAATGAATGCCATTTTGATAGCAACACCCAGTTTGCAAGACTGCCTCTGTATAGGTGTTAAGCCAGTCTAGATGGTGTCAGCTTATTTTGTCCACTGTATACTTAAACTGATGTGTGACATGCCCCAAAAAGATCTCAGACTGACTGTGTTATCAAAGGTCATTGCCTTTGAATATTCACTAGTGGCCTTTCTGGCCTTGTAGGAGAGAAGATCCAAGCACACCAAGCTAAGAGAGCCTGGAGAGCCTTGTTTTGCAAGGCACATGTAGAACAAGATGTAGAACAAATTTCTTTTAAAACTGTCTTTAGTAAATCCCAGCCAAGTGTTTCTGAAGTGGCCTGGAGAGGCTTGAGTGCTGCCCAGACTGATGTTGTCCAGGCAGGGAGAGAAGGAAGGATTCAGATCAACTCTTTTCCTAACACTGGTTGATAATGCCTTCTACAATCGAAGATTAGTGTGACAAGGTTAAGAGTTTTATTTAGTAACTTTTACTTCTCACTTTTTCTGAATATGTTTTTCCTGGAAGATTAAACTAGAAAACAGTGCTCCTATGGGGAATAAATCTATCATAGAAACCAGAGACTAGGGGCTTCAGACCTGTGCTGGTATCAGTCTTTGGGGTCCTGCTGCACAAATAAATGGAGCCTTTGAGAGAAATTGTGTGGACTGTGTCCAGCTGCCAGACAGAAGGGAGCTGAGGAGTGGACCTGGGCCTGGCTGTGAGCCTGTCACAGTACTAGGTGGGTAGGTGGACACTTCACCGATGCTCAGTGCAGAGCAGTTCCCTCTCTAAACATGGAGTTTGTTTAGGAAGTAATTTATCTTCTGCACAGGAGTATCTATAATTGCTCAGGGAAAGGCTTTATATATCTGCAGATATCTGTATGCACGCGATAAAACACCAAAAGGTTCCCTTCCTCCTGAAGGGAAAAGAGCCTTTCCTTGAGAAAAGTCTCACTGCCAGGCTGCCCCAGGCTATGTCATGCTCCTGAGGGCACAGTTCTCCTGGTGGGGTAAAGTCTCCCTAGTCAGAGGAAGAAATACCTAGTTAGGTAGCAGAGGGAATGCTGTCAGAAGGTTTTAGTCTGAGAGCTGGTTGCTAATTTGAGGCAAATTGTTAATGAGATGCAGGCATATCCCCTCATCCAACTATCTCAGATCTTTTCATTCCCTTGACTTAGTCATGGCATTCACACCCTGGAAGGTTGTATTGCTGGGGCTTTGTGGTTGAAGCATACTGGGCTTGATCTACAAGGGCAGCAGCATTGCCACCTCTCTTTCATCTGAAATTATATGATACTGAATCACCTTTATTTTCCCCCTACAGCTTCAGCCACTGGAAATCAGGGGGTGTAAAGAACGTCATTCCTTTTCACGGTGGTTACAGAAAACCCTGGAAGTGCGACTGTGAGTACTTCTAGCTTCAGAAATCAGGAACCAAAACAAACAAAAACCTGCAACATTTATTAGTAAATTTGAATTGAGCCTCCCTGGTTTCAAGCCAAGTTACACAATTTCTCAGGGGAAAGCGGGAGGAAAGTGGATTTATGACTGTTGAATGTTTGAGCCTGTCAGAGTTGTATAGGGCACTAAAAAAAAATGGATGCCTAGAAATAAATTTGGGTGTGAATAAGTTGTTTCCTCCACAGGTCTGGTTTACACTGGCAGGATGCACTTAACGGTTGACTGGAGAAAAAAATGTGACAGACAGGATGGTTTCTTACGTCGTCCTCAGGGAACTGAAACACGAGCTCTGTTCTTCTTTGCTTTAATTCACCCTCTGGTGACTGGCAAAATAATTTAGATTCAAGCTTCGGGTTTAGAGGAATCGCTGGTAGGAGGGGAAGGGTTAATTTGTTTACTTGGGGTGTTTTTCTGTTTGTTTTGTTTTACTTTTTAAAGCCCTGATGTGAATTATCCGTTTTGGCAAGTGAATGGGAACAGTTGCATGCACTTGGTATTTTCTGTCACATACACTATTATTAGTAAGAAACACATTTCCTTTTGGGGTGAACGCTAAGGACAAAAATAAGGCTGTTCAGCTTACCCACCCCCCTTATTAACTCTGCTAAAGCAATTGTGCTGGCATTTAAGAGAACTGGCAAATGCATTTGTTCAGCAGCAAATGTGATGCACTCAACATTCTTTTCACACGAAGAAGAAAACAGGGGCTTTTAAGTATGGGGAACGTTATAGCCAAGTTTTAGTAATGACTTCTAATATTTTCAAGAGAGAAAATGGGAAAAAGATTCCGTTGACTTGTTTCAGTGTGGAGGAAGTGGAATAGCTCTGTTACCCAAAATCTCCCTCAGAGCTTTCAGTGCTACTTGGTGCACATTTTCTCTCCACGTGTAGACAGATTTGCCTTCCGTGACAAATCGTTTGGCTGTGGCTTG
Source organism: Thinocorus orbignyianus (assembly GCA_013400375.1). Taxonomy (NCBI): domain Eukaryota; kingdom Metazoa; phylum Chordata; class Aves; order Ciconiiformes; family Thinocoridae; genus Thinocorus; species Thinocorus orbignyianus. The sequence goes on along the minus strand of VXBW01003926.1, from coordinate 307,485 downwards.
AATCTTGCATCCAGTATGCACGGCATGCTTAATTCCTGGAATGAATTACCTCCTAATCTAAGCACAAAGGCAGGACACGTCTCAGTAGCACAAAGTTTTTCCACTTGTAAGGTTGGATACCTTTTCCAAGAACAAGCAGTATCATGCTGCCCAGATGCTAGATGCTGTTGGGCTCTCTTCTTTTGTTAACAGTGCTGCCGTCAGTCACAACAACATGGTGGGTCATCATGTCAGTACCTTGAGCAATTCAGATCATGATGTACAGAAAGGTATTTGTTTCCTTTCAGGGTGGTGTGCTCACTGGTGTCAGCTTTGCGTTTGGCCCCAGTTAGGTTGGTTTGAAACTGTTGAGGTATTGTTCTGGTTTGAGGTTTCCCATTGTATCTCCCATCCTTTTCCACTGGTACCGGTTAAACAGAGCTCTTTGACTCTACAGAGAAGATTCCTGTGCTCATCACTGACTGCTTATCACTTGTCTACTTGTCTCCATTTGTTGTGGAGAAAATGGGTAGTTCTAAATCCAGGTAGGGGCTTAACATCACCTCTCAACATTGAGAATGAAAGACAATGGTGGAAAGCCCTATGGTAACTGATGTACAGGAAAATTGTTTGCTTTTTTTAAAAAAAAAAAACCAAAATGCCCAAGCAATTGGTAATGATAGAAAGCAAAATGCCTTTTCATGGCTGATGGGGGGAAAAAAATTCAAACAGCTAAGGCAAAGTGGATAGGGAAGTGTACTTTACTCTTAGCTATGAGGTATTCTTCCTGCGTCTGCTTCAAGGACTTTGGTCTTCATCCATCAGTCTTTATATATATACTAAATAGCGTTTAACAAGTGGCTTTTAAAATAGGGTGAACTTTTGAAAAGGGAGTATTTATAGAAGTAGCTATTTAGTTTGCTGGTAATTTTCAGTATTCATTTTGTTATTGCTGAATATACAGAACAGAATTATTCACCCACATTACCCAGCTGCTTCTGTTTGATAACGCAACAAAGACTGTGAGGTAAGTGTCTTTCCATGGAAATGGCTGTGATGTCATGATTCATGGCTCTGAAAAAGTAGGATCTGTGAGGAGGAGTTGTTTTTGAGACAGACAATCCCAAAATATAAATGTCTTGCACTATTGGTTAAACGGACAATTAAAATGCAATCCAATTAAGGAATATTGCAAGAATTTAAGTTGAAAAGTGTTTCCAGATACTGGAGTTCACTAAAATCACAATCATCACTTATTGGAAGCAGTGGTAGTACTTTTCCAGCTGTACTTTTCCAGCTATACTTTTCCTATAGATGAGATTTAGCAACACCAGAAATTTACAGGAGGAGGTGATATGTTATAGTGCTTAGTAAGGAATACGTGGATGTTTGGGATTTTTTCATTTACCTTGCTGGCAGTTGCAGCTGAACTGCATTTGGAAGTTCTCTGACTGCTTCAACAGCTGGGAATGGAGAAGAATTGTGAACCTGACACACACTTGCATAAGATCTTTATGCTGCTGCATCTCCCTGGAGTAGCCATGAATCTATACAAGTGAATATTCAGTAATTTAAGTTATAAGCCAGCTGTATAACCCCTCTCACTAGATGCTTCCGTGGGTGCTTGGTGTGGAGGTCCTGTTACAGTTGATTAGTTGATCTACCCCAAAATGCTTTTGGCTCTTCTCTTCCAAAGTCTATTGAGCTTCTCTACCTCACTCAGTAATGTGGCAAATCTCTGGAGCTGGACTTGAGCATCACCCAGCTGGTTCTCAACTCTGTGCTGGATGGTAGGCAAACCTGCTTCTCATTCATTTGCAACTGAAGACTGAGGCTTTTCACTGCTCTGTGATGATGTCCATCAGGTCAGCCTTCCTGGTCATTTATTGACCAGCCTCAACCTCGGAACAGGACAGAGCCTATGGATGACCTTGCTGGTGGGGAGCTTAACACCTAGCAGAGCACTCTGTTCAGAGGCACATTTCCAGGACTTCATTGTGTGACCCAGCATAACTGCTGCCTATTTCAAGACCCAATATTTTGATGTTTCAAGCAGGGGGAAAGCTGATTCTTACTTACAAAAGATACTCCAAATCTTCTTTTTGGTTCTCCTCAGCCCACTAATGTTATTCCAGTCTTGTCTCAGCTGCTGACAGAGTATGCAGCACTGTGAAATGGGTATGTACTACTAACTGGTAATGAGCTAAATGGTCTCAAATTTCTCCACTGACAGTATTATCTACTTACAGCTTTTTCCATTTGGTCCAGGAGCACCTCAGTCCCTATAAAAGAAACAGTGTCACTTCATGCGAAGGGAAATACATTGAGGAAAATGCATTTGGGGTTCACATTTGGTATATCCACTGATGTCTGCTCAGGTTTTCCATTTGGTAGCCAGGCTGCAAATTTGGCTGATATTGGGGTCAACAAACAAACACATAGATATTCTGTCCCTTGGAACAAAGAGTATGGACAGGGCAAACAAATATCAGGAAATCTTTACCAGAAAAACTCAGATGCAGGAAGACAGACAGCATCTTTGAAATGACACAGACAGCAGTCACACAGGGACTGAGGATCATTTCCAGCAAGATCTCCATTACCATGGTCTCCTCCAGTGTCATGGATCAGCCAACTTGCTCCACCAGGGAGAGCTGACTTCCCTTCCTCTAACGCGATTGTGCATTTTAATACCTGAAAGCTGACCTTAAGGCTGATAGCAGAAAAACATGTCAAGAGGTGACACCACACCATCAATCTCACCAGCAAATGATCACAAAAGCCAAGAAGAAAGGATAGCTTTGAGGGAGTTTGGCAAGAACCAGCTGGAACAAACTGTGATGTGTTTTGGACTGTCAGGCTAACCCCACGCTGACCGGCTAGAACTTGAGGTGCCAGAGGGAGCCCACCTCGGGGACACTCAGTGGATCTGAGCTCTGGTGAGACAGCACACACCATGGGTAAGCTGCATGAGACCAACGGTTTTGGAATTACAAGGCAGAGAGAAGCACTGCTAGTGCTGAATTTTCCAGGAAAATGGTAGATAACTGAGGAAAGAACAAAGTTAGCTTTAGGTCATCTCTGCAAAGGAAAAAGACAGTGGGCAGCTTTATTTTTTGACAACGGGTGGTTCTGAGAAACTTGATGTTTTTAATCATTTTCTGTCTACTCCGAAAGAGGCAGTTATCCATAAAACTGTTACAGACATTTGAAAAGTGTTGCTCTGCCCTTCAGATGAGCAGTGTGTTTTTAAACTGATAGCGTAAAAAGAAGATGAACACCTAACATAATTTGTGATTGATCTAAGGATTCTGAGTCAATCTTGCGATTTCAGAAATGGTAAAACAGCAGGCTGTGATCTGTAACAACAACAAAATAACCCCTTATATTTCCAGGACAGTGAAAGTGGGAGACAAAGAAGGACTTTTGTAAAGCTAATTAACCCTTGACAACAAAATAAAACATTTCTTGCTGAAAGGACAGCTTCACGAATGTACATTTTATGATCCTACTGACTGTATCCCAGGTAAGTGATTTAGATCTCTTAAAGATCCACTGTCCAAAGTGTTGGCAAAGTGATTTTAATAATGATTTTGCATAAGTGTGACTTAACAAAGTTTGATGGCAAGATTCACTCTGACACAAAGGGTCAGGGAGACCCTCCCATTGAGTCAAGAGGTTCAGAAAGGACCCCCCTGATTCCTGAACTCGACAGAGAGGAGTCTGGGTGTGGCTGAATCCAGACTTAGTCCCAGACGTGGTCAACAATCCTGTCTAAAGGATTGTATATGTTTTGTTAGCACCAATTCAGCATGCAATCATCATTACTGAGGCAAAATCAAAGTTATCACACTACACAGTTCTGCACAGTATTGGTTGCTTACCAAAGATTGGTAAAAGGTCTCTCTGCCTTGAGGAGCAACCGCAGGAGGTGTCCCAGCTCAGGGGGAGCTCACTGCCATGCTTCTGTGCTGCTGGGCAGGGAGACCTCAAAGGCAGCTCACTTAGGCTGCTGTATTTATAGGATAAAGTGGTTGTCTTGTACCCAAATTGCATGCAATGGATAAGGTATGCATGAAACGCCTTGTATCCACAGCTCTCTTTGTTTTTTGATAAATGAATTTTGGAAAAGCCAACTATTATTTTTGCTTTAATCTCATGACCAGTGTTCCAAACTCATCTTTATTGATGATCACCGTGTCCTTTGTGGGTTTTTGGAGAACAGGTTGAAACTGGAAGAATTCCTGGCCCAGCTACAGCTCAGGTCTTTGTCTCCTTTGGATCCTGCTAATTTGGTTAAGGGGCGAAGTGCATCCATCACAATAGCTCATATTGAAGTTAGGACAAATGTTAGTACTTCTTATTGACTTATAGAGAATCTGGAATATTTTAGGGATAAAGTCTAGAAGCAGAAGAGAAAAAAAGCAAGTCAACCTAGAGACCATAAAAGCAGATCATGGAGCTGAGTGAAGTATGGAAAAAAGCACAAGGCATGGTAATAGCCAGTGAATGAAAAGAAATATGCAGGACCTGTAATGATTTTCCTGTCTTGCTAGAACATGCAGGCATCAGCAGTCATGACAATAGAGAGAGAATTTTGATGTCTTCAGTGGGGTCCCTTTTTTCTCTACGCTTTCCTTTTTCCTTCATATATGTGAAGAAGGAGGAGAAGTTCCTGGTGAACCTGTTTGCTTTTGCCCTGATGTCAGAAGCAAAACCCAGTATTCTGCATGGTAAAATGCAACAAAATGGAGACATATATGTTGCTAGAGGGACTGATGGATATTTCTTGCTCTAGTTGCATCTCTTTTAAGTCCTGATGGCCAGAGGATTTGCCTGGGATGCTGCTGCTGCTCTGCAGTGGTGCCAGACATTGCTCTGGATGTGATGGTGATTGCCTCACACTGTCACTGCCCGAGAGTGAATGTAAAGGATGTCACCAGAAAATGGCATCAGGTCCGTTTGCTCAGAGGTGGTCTTCTTAAGAGTGATGGAGGAGATACTGAAAGGGCAGACCTGAAACCAAACGCTGTATTAGGAATATCCTGGCTAGCCTGGAGAGAAATTTTTAAAAGCATTGTCAGGAAGAGGATAAATTTTATCTCCATTGAAGGTTTACTTGAGACGGGTAAGTTCTAAGCTGTAGTTGAAGGTAAAATTGCTGCATTCCTGTTCAATATGAACTATTGTGAGAAAGAAATTAAGCAGAAACAAGCCAGGACATTTGTATCTCTCCTCTCCCAGGTCAGTATCTTAACAACTAGGCTGACCGAATTATCTTCTCTGCCCTTTTTTCTCACTCTGTTGTGGTTGTATTCCTAGCTGTGCAAATGGCTCACTGCCATGAGAAGGTGTGGGGAGCTCTCCTGCCCAGGGTGTACAAGGGCTTGGTGGTGGGATCCCTGTCCAAGGATGCCAATGAAGGTAGTTTTAAGAACCCTCTCAAGTCCTAGAGAACTTCTTCAACCCCCAATAAATATCTGCCCCTGAGGGAGCCCTAGGGCAAGAGGTGCCTGACAGTTCTAGGGGAGCAGTGAAGTTTGGGACCTAAATTAAGTGAACCAGAAGTTATTAGCAGTCTGAACACAGATTCTATGAAATAAGATTGTCTGAGGCTTAAGGTAGGGGATTTTCTTGGTGTTTCAATTCATTAAGGCATCTCTGAAGGAAGAAGAGATGAACTCTGTCATACATGACTAGTAGCCAAAAGAAGAGAGTGGAAAGTGAAGTGTGAGCATTTCCCTGTGCAGTGGGGGTGCAACCATTAGCTATTTCTGGGATTTACTAAAATATCTGGAAAAGAAACAGTTTCTAGTACAAGGCAGGAAAGGAGCTGAAACTGTTTAGAAAATGAACAAAACCATGTTTGTTGCTGTTCTTTCTAAGAAAAGTCTGTTGTTTAAGGACAGTGACTCTAAACATATGACAGAGAAAACAGCATTCGGAAAGCAGTTGTGTGCTCAAAATATCATTTTTTAAAAATGTAATGATTTCCTATACTGTTTTGTTTTAGATCATTTGACAGAGGCATAGAGTTAGATTTGCTGGGTCCTCAAATCAACATTTTATTTTCATGTACAATTAAGCACCCAAATATATTTTAAGAATACACCCCTTTGAATCTGGGCCAAGATCCTAAACGCAAGATAGATTTGGAATGGTGTATGTTGGCTTCATAAGACATGTACGACACCGGATTAATCATGCAGTGAGATGTGCCCATGTTGAAGGACTTTGATCTTTTTAAGCTTACCCATGTTCGTTGTACCATTTTGACACGCATGAGTTCAAGAATGTAAAAGGAAAGTGGGACATGAAATGAGCCTCATCCAGCATCTTTATCAATGCAGTACATTTCTCCCAGCAGGCCAGAGTGTGCCCAATAAGACAATGAAAGGCCGAGAGACCCACCAGGAGACTACAAACCCATTAATTTAGTATCACTTGTGGGAAAATGCTGGAAGCTATTGCAGGATTTGTTAAGCGAAAGACTTGGCAAAGTCAATTGATTAGGGAAATTTCAGAGAAAGCTGTTCTTGCTGAGCTGCCAAGGTAGAAAGGGTTATTATGTCCAGGAAATTTTTAAGTGTCTTGTTGGCACCATGTAAAACAGAATGGGTGCTGCCATGTAAGAAAAGATGAAGAACTAAATGAGACTTTCTGTTTTTAGGAGACTGAAAGTACTTAATCTTTCACCAGGAATTCATTCAGTCAGCCCTTTATTCTATGTTAGATCGCCTCGGTGCCCAGTATGTACAAGGGACTGAGAAATGCAGCTATTGCAATAAATGTTTATAAAAATATTAGATTAAAGCATGTCTGTCGAGCAAAACCTTTGCAAAGGTGGAGCTGTCTCTAAATAGGAGAGAGGCTCAGTCATCAAACACATAACTCAGAGTTTATCCATTTTGTTTGTTCCTGATCCCTGCACCCGCTGAAAACTCAAAACCAGGAGAGAGCCAATGCTCTCTGCAGCCCTCCAAGTTAAAAGCTATCCTCAGACACCCTAGGGTTTCAGAGGGAATGATGATGCATCTCTGAACAAGGTGGAATTGTGTCCAAATCGGTTAAAAATTGAATGGGGAGAAGGTATTACGCATGAGTTTCCTCATAGTCAATGGTCAAATGTCAAAAAAATCTGTTACAGATAGGCTCCATTCCACTGATAATGAGGTCTAGAGGCCCAGGTTAGGTGTCTGGTGAGAAAGATCTGCTCCACAGCATCTTCCCAGCTGTGAAAGTGTGAAGACACAGTGTCTAACTAAGCCTGTCTGCTGTGCTCCATGACGGTCTTGGGCAGCCGAAGAAGGGGAGTAAGAAAAGAGACACACAGTGAGGTGCTTTTAAATTGACCAGTGTAAGCTGTATTTATGCTCCAGTTCATGCAGAGCTGTGCTTTGGTGATGGTCATCCCTTCCCCATGGGAAGCAGAGGGTGAACCCCACAGGGTGGAATCAGGTAAGGGTTGGAAACCTTGGAAAATGCTGCCTGGGGAGAAATGGCCAGTCCCAGAAATGGCCAAAACCTGAGCCAGCAGTGGCACCCTGGGCGTATCACTACTTTTTTCTCAATGAACTGGCCACAGCCCAAAGACCTGAAGGGGTGGTGTCAGCTCTAAGTTGCCATGCTGCTGGCTATGAAAGACCGGTCGGGAAAATAAACTTTTCTGCTGTGTGATTCTCCCCCATCTCCAATTTAAAAGGGAAATGAAGTGAGGGCTTTTTATTTTTTATGCTGTTTTAAGAAGTGCCTACATAAAAATGCAGATTCCAAGGGAAAAAGCAAAAGGTTTCTGACATGCTTGTTCTTTGTCATAAGAATATGAAAATAGTTTAATGTGGTTGTTTGCTTCTTCAAGAATCTTTGTATTTTGCTTTGTACAAACAGAACAAAGGGGCAATGACTGGGCTACTGAAGAAACAAGTTTTGCATCTCCCCATGGCAGAGAAGAAAGAAACTGAACTAAGTTTGAGCTCCCTTTGATGAGAAAGAACAACTTATCTAATATTCCAATCTGTGGGCTTTGTGGTTTTGACAAGGGCCAGGCCAGTATTACAGAAGCTCCTAAAATAAGCCAAGTAATTAGCATCCTCCCTCAGGGGCATGTATGAAACCCTCAAATACATCTCAGTGGGAGTAACTATTTGGGCTAAGGTGGCACAACTACAGGTGATGCTGGTAGACTTCTGGCAAGCTGTAAGGTCTGGTGATACTGCATGTGGGAGAGGAGGGAAGAGGAGAGGAGAGAAAAGGAGAGGAGAGGAGAGGCAGATGGAATTTCCTGTTGGCTTCTAGCTGGCAGTTTGGATGCAGCTAGGGAGACAGGGCACGTAACCTCAAGGAAGGTAGCCTGCGCAAGAATCCTGACTGCTTACCCCTACTTGGCCTGCCTGAAGGGGTGCATTGGTCAAGGTTGGCCACTCTCACAGCCTGAAGAAATGTCTCTGATGCCTCCTCTCCCTGTTCCTGAGGAGTGTGTCCCATCCTTTTCCCCTCAGGCTTGGTTATTTAATGAGCTGAATCAGTTCACCAAGGGCAGACTGAGAGTCAAAGTTGGCTTGGAGGAAGCAGCCAGGTTCACCTCCCAGTGCAAGCAGGGGAGGGAGAAGAACTGCCCTTTAACCATGCTACCGAGTAGGTAAGGTTAGCTCATCCCACCTTGGTAAACCTCACCCAAAGCAGTGAGTAACCAGTACTTCAGCCCAGCTTGCTGCTGTGGTAGCCCCAGACTGGACTGGGAGCCCCCTCACCTTCTCCCACTTGTCTTGTTGAAAGTAGCTGCCTTTCCTTGGGCATATTCTGCTACCTGTGTGCCAGGCCAGGTCAGCAGAGCCCTGAAATCTCATATCCCAGGGAAGCTAGGCCAGTTTATTCCATGTATCTACAGGCTTCATGCCCACCTTGACCAAGAATACCCAAAATGCTGTTTGTGAGTTGGCATCTGTCCTTGAGTGCAGCTCAATTCTCTGAGGAAATCAACTTCAGTTTCCTCAAAAATCAGAAACATCACAACCACATTCTAATTTCTGAGAACAGAGATTTTGCATATACTGAAAAAGACATAGCCATCATGGCTTACTTACAGGGTTGGGAGGAGGGTTTGGCAGGGATAAAATCTCTACAAAACTTCTTTTTGGAAGCAGCCCCTCCTCTCTGTGCTGCCTGTAGTCTTGGCACTGTCCAGATCACGACTCTTGGCTGTATCCCAGGTTTCTCCTAGATGCACTTATTGAATCTCCTCCCCTTATTTTCCCCAGTGTGTTTGGAAGACAAAGCTACACAATGAAGTTTAGTGAAAGAGTGTTATTTTCCACCCTGAGTGCTAGTACCCAGGGGAAGACAAAAACCCCCACCCTTTAATTACCATTAGTTGCTGCCTTTCAGTTTTGACAACCTAACTTTGATGCCACACTTTCTAGAGCACAGAGGTTGGCTGTAACCGATTCTGGCCGGGCCTCTTGGCAAACACAACGGTGCAGTGCTTCTTTGGAAGACTTTTTTTTTCTTTGCCATTTGTCAGGAGCTGTGGACATGCTTCCAAGCCTTCTGTTGGCTGTATGGTGCATACGTTTAGTATGAAGCAAGTTTGTGTGGTTATAATAAATGAATATACACCTAAAAAACCATGGTGGAGTATTAGGTCTCTGTTGTAAGGAGAACACATGGAAAGCCAACCTCATCCTGGGCTGCGTCAAAAGAAGCATGGCCAGCAGGTCGCAGGAGATGATTCTCCCCCTGTACTCTGCTCTTGTGAGACCCCACCTGGACTACTGTATCCAGCTCTGGAGTCCTCAACACAGGAAGGACTTGGACCTGTTGGAACGAGTCTGTCAGAGGGATGTAGCACCTTTTCCACTGAGACAGGCTGAGAAAGTTGGGGTTGTTAAGCCTGGAGAAGAGAAGGCTCCAGGGACACCTTCTAGCAGCCTTCCAGTAGCTAACAGGGGATACAGGAGAGATGGGGAGGGACTCCTTGACAGGGAGTGTAGCAGTAGGACAAGGCAAAATGGTTTTAAATTGAAAGAAGGGAGATTTAGATTAGATACTAGAAAGAAATTTTTTGCTGTGAGGGTGGTGAGGCACTGGAACAGGTTGCCCAGAGAAGCTGTGGCTACCCCATCCGTGGCGGGGTTCAAGGCCAGGGTGGATGAGGCTTGGAGCAACCTGGTGTGGTGGGAGGTGTCCCTGCCCATGGCAGGAGGGTTGGAACTCGATGATCTTTAAGGTCCTTTCCAAAGCAAACCATTCCATGATTCTATGATTCTCTGGGAATCTGAAAGAGTCTAGCACACTCAATAACGTGCCTTCAAACAAGGTAAGTGAAATGGTATCTGTACCTTGGACAAGAGAATCTATTTTGAGACAAGGTGGTATTACGTTCTCTCTGCACATCAATGCTTTGTGAGTCCTGAAGAGAATCTCATCAATCTGTGGTGACAATTATGTGGAAAACCTCACTGGAAGCAGATTTTAAGAAAAGGGGATATGGATTAGTGATTTGAGAGGCAGCAAAGCGTAGGGGAAGCAACTAGGCTGGATCCTTGAAGAGTGTGAATTATTTATGTACCAGTTAGCTGGATCACAGAGAGCAAATCCAGGATGATATTACTTAGAAAAGGCTACCTGAATGTATCCTACCACTATGTTTGACACTGGCCAAGGGAAAGCTGTCAGTGAAAATGCTTGTTATGCAGCTGGCTCAATACAAAGCCTTTGTGGAGAAAACAGACATATAACCAAGCACTGCTGCTAGACAAAGACAGCTTGTCAAAGCACATTGCATTTTCACCTTCATAAGACCATTATTTCCAGTTGTTCCTGTCAAAAATTAAACAAAAATCAATGAATCCCAGGTCCGTGTAATCTATTCTTAAAATGTAATGGGACCTTGTAAGTAATGTCTTACCCTACACTGGTAATTTGCTATCAGCTTGGTCAAGGACAGTCAAATTACTTAATTACACATAACAGTTATTTTGTAAAGACTTAGGAAAACACAGATAAACGTAACTAATCCCTCTTTATTTATTCCCTGCAAACAGAAGCCTGAGGGCTTCTGAAATAAAAAAAAAAGGGCCACCCCATTAACATAATTAGAGATGGATGTCACTCAAATCTTCACTACAGCCCACAGACATCCTGAGTATCTTGATTATGTAGTTAAGTCACGGCAAAATACAACTTTTTCAAGGGTGGTGGTGTGGAAGGGTCGATTTCATCTCCTGCTCTTGTAATGTTGCCTTCCTGCCACTGGATGGCATCTTCTGCAGGCGCCTGGAGCGCCATCATGATGGTTGGGGTCTTCAGGAGCTTGTTGCCTTTCTAAGTGGGTCAGACACCAGGAGCTGTGCACCTCTGTGAGCAACACCTTCCCACGTTTTCATGTGTGGGGGTGTCTTGTTTGTGGCACAAACATATTAATGGGAATTTAGAAGGAGGGAGTAAAATGACAACTCTGATAACCTCATCCTCTCATTTGTAAGGACACCCTGATGTCCTCCCGTTGCTCTTGGCCTCCTCACTCCTCAGCTGGCTGGATAGTTGGAGAGAGCCAGCCAATTCCCATAGCTCCATCCACCTCTAGGTTGGTCTGCTGAAACTATCTCCAGTGGGGGAGAATTTGTGTACTGGGGCTACCTTGAACATGGTCTCGGAGTCCCATACCCACAGCAGACGGATGCTGAACAGCTACTTCTTCCCAGCTCCAGTGCCACAGAAGCTTCTCTTTACCGGAGAATAAAATATGATTGCAATCAGGAGAGACAAAGCTTCAGATGACTTGCCACTTTTCTTACTTTGGTGATTACATAGCTCCAGGTGATGCCCTCCATTTTAAAGAAAGTCATCACAACAGCCATTTGTGGGAGATAGGATCTGTGCTCTTCACATCAAAACAAGAATTTTCACTGAACTACCACCTGATTAGCATTAAAAGACTGTACCACTGTAATACAACACAAAACTGCCTGCACTTCATCCTACAGCCTTCTCCAGTCTGCGTTTGGATCTTGGCAGCCTCACCTTTCCACCTGGGACAGAATCTTCAATCCCTGAATTTACAGCAGGCGACCCATGCTTCACATCGTGCTTTCTCCATGGAAGAATGTTTTATGAGCAGTGATGGGGCTGATCTTTAATGCCTTTTGCCATCCAAATGCTCAAAGGATCTTCATGTTGGAGGGAGGTTTGTGGACCACCAAAGAAAGCATCATCCATGCAGCAGGTGAGGTAAAGCTCCCAGCTCTCAATCTGCGTCCTATTGAGGTGTGGAGGGATGGTAGTGAACACAAGTAACTCTTCCTTGAAGGATGCACACATAAGCACCCTTGAAAGACTGTAGAGACCAGAACAGACACAGAACAATGAGCGTTCTGGATGCTAAATGTCAGAAAAGCATTAAGATAATCATGCCAAAAAAAGCAAGGAAACTCAAAGCAACCCCTCTGGAGAAAAAAGAATCAAAAGAGAGACTACAATAAATTCTGACCAAAAGATAAAAAGAAAAATCCCTCCCTAATACACACGCACACAAAAGATGAAGAAAAAGGCAGCCTGATTCTATTAGCCAAGTATTAACACCCCTGGCTAAAGAAGGCCTGGAAAAAGGAAGGATTAACATTTTCAATAAAGGGGACCAGATATTGCAGTGCTAATCACCAGCACTCTCCACTGACAGGAGAATGGAAAATAATGTTCTTAATAGTGTGAAACAGAGCAGGAGGTTCACAGGCAAAGAATCAGGGGTTGCTGCTGGCAAATGACAAATGGCCTGGTTAGAAAAAGGCATCACAGATTAGGGGAAGTCTGTGCAAGAAATAGTAACTATGCAAATTGTCCCAGCATCCACGTGTCTGGCTGAGCTGCAGCTCTACCAGAGGGTGTCATGACAAGGGCTTTAGTGCTAAATGTTGAGGCCACGTTTTGCACCGTGATTTTCTTGTCACCGTTTTTGGAAAAATAGCCCATCTCCCCCCAAAATGTCCTGTGCATTGCCTCCTCTCAAGGAGCCTGAGAAAAAAAGAATATTAATTTTCTGAGTAGCTCTGTAGCGCAGTGCCTTGTCTCCTTGTGCTGCCTGTCATTACAGGAGGAGCCTGCCTGTTACGCTGAGGTGCACGTGGAAAGACGGGAAATTATGTTGTGTGATGATTTAGTGTGACAGGTCCCAGGCTCTTTACGACTGAGTCTGCTTGAATCAGCTATTCAGCATCGACCTCTAGAAGCCAAGCAGTTCTGGTCTGTGCCCATCCCCACAGAGCAGCTTGCCAGGATTATGAAATACTGGACAGGGATATCTGCTTGGAAGGAAGGCTGAGGGAGGGAGGAAAAGAGGTTGATGTAGCTCTGATGTCACTCTAAAGGTAATGTGGTTGCATGCATTAAGTTCATTATCATGCCTTGTATAATCAAACCTGTTTCCCCTTCCAAAAGCCTCCCCAGAGAACTGTAGTTCAATGATGAGAAAGCTTGGGTTCAGATAAAACGCATCATTTCTATCTGTCCCAGAACTGGAGCTGTAGGTTCTTTTTTTAATCTGTTTCATTAGATTATAAACCACTGGAGATGGGGATTTGCTCTTTCCCTGTCTTCATGCAACACTCCAGTACAATGAAGGCCACTTCTTACTGGGGCCTTTGGGTGCTACCGTTGTATGAGATGATTGAATATAACCAAGAGTTCTCTTGCTCCCTTCCCTAAAGCACCTGCAGTCAATTAACATTCACACTGTGCACAGGTACCATTTTGCCTATTCTTGAAAGACACAGGTTTTTTTGAGAACAATGCAAATACACACAGTATTAGCTTCCCACACACTTATAGGCTTGAGGAGAAAAACTATCCCCTCTTGAGATTTCAGGGCATTTAAGGAGGCAGAATTTAATTACTGTCAGTGTATTAGGATGTTCTCTGAGCTTCTTGGAACAAGAATGAGCAGCAGTGGGACCAAGAGCTCAGACAACCCACATGTTTACTCAGAGGGCTCCTTCCCAAGTTTGCTGAATCATGAACAACTCTGACGCAGGGAATTCTCTCCCCGGTGCTTGTTTCCCTCTGTGTTGTGTTAGGGTACCGTGCTCTGGCTTACAATGTGTTTTGATTTGATTGGGAGTTAAAGGTACTCAGGTTTAAGTATTTTTTCCCCCCATTAACCCATGCATTCACTTACAGAGTCCACTATATTCACAAAATCTCATCCCTGGATCCAGGGAAAGATGTTAGTCTGAGGTTTTGCTGAAGCTTCCTTGGGGGCCCTTCAGTTCACGAGAACACTGTTACCAAGAGATTAAATGAATTAAAAATTGATGACTGTTCTGTACTGGATGTCTTGCAGTCAAGGGTATTTAAACAGATAGCAGGGAGGGTGGAGGGAAGACTGTTTGCTGGAGTATTTTTTCCTGTTTTTAAATAATGGTTTTATGGGAGCAGGGAAGAGGATTGGGAAGGGTGGAGCAGGGGAGAGTATCTGCTGGTTCTGGGTAAGGAAATTCCTCTTCCAAATGTAATATTGAGAAAGAATAGAGTGCTCTGCAAAGAGGCAGTTTGCCTAAACAACACAGAAGGTGCCCAGGGGGAAATCAGAGGATTTTGCAGAATAATGTCATCTGAAACCAAATCTTGCTGCCAAGGGAGCTTCCTTGTGTCAGTTCACTGATGCTTCTAGGGGTGGAGGGGAGCACAGCCCTGTGCCATGATGGTCACCTGCCATGGCTGCCTCCCAGAAGGGCAGAGTGAAAACCAGAGAGAGCAGAAAGGCAAAAAAGGCAAAGAGCCGCTTGTCCAAATACACCCAGCTTTAGAGTCAGCGGAGACTCCTTAGTTCCCGTTGGCCCAGGGTTCTTGCCTGGGTTGCTTAATGGGTTTTTATACCATCTGGTGTGCTGGTTCCTGGGACAGGAGTGTATGCATGTTATGGCAGATGTTCTGTGCCTCTGCTTTCACCAGTGCTGCTGCTAGAAGTGGGTGGAGAAATGATTGACCCTGCATCTCTGACCATTTGCTAGGCGTATTGCAGGTCCAGCTCTGCTTTAAGTTCATGAGGCGATTATGGTTCATACGATGCTATGTTCTCAGTTCAGCTCTTTAAACCAAGGCCAAAGTTTTAAAAAATTGAAGTGACTACGGTTCCTTTGTCTTTTGGTCCCCAGTTGGAGACAATTTTAAAAGCGCTGTTTTTTACAATGTCTGCTCTGAACTTGCTGGGCACCTTTAAAGGTGTCATGAGCTGAGTACTCCGAAGCATGTCTCCTTTCTAAGTCTGACGCTTGAACTCCATCTGCACACTTCCAACTTCACTTCAGAAGATGCTGTACCTCACAGAAGGTAAAATGTGCAATGTTCACAGATGAGAACAATTTAATCCTGCTGGATTAGGCCTGTGCAAACAGGGGTGTAAACTGGTTTATGTGTGCAGTCTTTGTGCCTTTGTCCTGGGTGAAATGCCGGTATTTTTTGGTATCATTCCAACCTAGAGTGGTGACCGACTTGGCCTTCTCCCCTGTCCTCACCTGCATAAATATAAAGACTCCATCAGTGTCAGTAGTAACAGAGGACCAGTGGAGCAGGAGATGAAATTTTGTCAGCTATGAACTTCCATGCTTCACGTTGCATGAGTTATGAACATGATATTGGAGTTTAAGTTCAGAATTATAGGTGTACTGAGCAAACTCCATAGATCCACTGAGTAAAATCCATAGCTCCTCTGTGAAAATGGCCCCGTTTCTCCACAGGTGTTTGGGGATAATGGAGGGGGCACGAAAAGAGGAGAGCACTGAAGTAAGAACAGATTGTTTACTGTGTTTTGAATTTAAGTTCAAACAACCAACAAAACTTGTGACATCCAGTCTGAGATTGAGAAATGGATACACACCTCAGTAGCTCCTCAGGGTAAACTAGCATTAGATCCTTGCTTGTGTGATTCAATATATTGGCTAACTCATTAAAATGAATGGTCCCAGTGACCACCCAAGTTGTCTTTTCCCTCTTTCTTTAGAAACTATTAATTTCCTCAGAATTTAAGAACCATTTCATTCAGAAAAGTAGCTATTATACCTGCACGTAAGCTAGTATTAAGTATGCATCATCTTAGTTGTATTAAAAACACTGTAATTCAAACATCAAAATGTAATAGACCCGGTTAAGGAACAACAGTTGTGAATTTATTTTTCATTCTAGTTTTCATCCATGAAATAAGCCTGTTTTCTTTGGAGAAGAATAAGGAA
The DNA here is from genome assembly GCA_013400375.1 of Thinocorus orbignyianus. Classification (NCBI taxonomy): domain Eukaryota; kingdom Metazoa; phylum Chordata; class Aves; order Ciconiiformes; family Thinocoridae; genus Thinocorus; species Thinocorus orbignyianus. The sequence continues at coordinate 291,286 of VXBW01003926.1, read as the reverse complement.
TGAAAGCCTCAAATACATGGGTGTAATTGCCTTCATTAGAAGCTAACTGAACAGACTTTATCCTGTGGGGTCTACTCTCTGACTCTCTGAGGTAAGTTCCCATGTATTTTTAATGGGTAACTTATTACCAATCAAACCAGCATTCTTGCACGGGTACATGAAGGTGGCTGTTCTGTACTTTTTCATCATGCTGGGTCTCCTGGGAAGAGCAGCTCATTATGGCATCAACTGTCCCTGCCCTTTGCAAAAAGCCCCACCAAGGTCATATCACGAGGTGATGGATAAAGGCGAGCTTTAACCCTTGACCTTGACTTCCCCGGTGCTGAGTGTTAATAAATCTACATTTAGGAGCAGAGGTTTTCTCCCAGCTGCTCTTTGTTTGGGAAAGGGGGTGACACGCTGATGCACAACAGGTTGCATTTCCCAGGGCAGCACTGAGGACAGCTGTGAATAGGGCTTAGGTGTCTGGCAGGGCTCGAGTCGTACAATGGACTAAGATGTTTCAGGTATCTGGGATCTCCTGTTTCCACAAAAGGGTGCGTTCTTGGTACCATAGAAGACAGCAGGGTTTCTTGTTCTCTCTGCTGGAGTCCATGGGCAAGGCTGAAACAACGTGGTCGGACACTGGAATAGGCTGCCCAGGGTGGTGGTTGAATCCCCATCTCTGAATGTGTTTAAGAGTCGTTTAGATGTGGTGCTGGGGGATATGGTGTAGGGGAGAACTTTGTAGAGTGGGGCTGATGGTTGGACTCAGTGATCCCAAGGGTTTTTTCCAACCTGAATGATTCTAATGTTTACCTGTGTCATTGTCTTTAGTGTATGAGATGAACTCCAAGAGATGAAAACTTTTTAAAAATAGGTCCCCTTGTTGTCACACTCACAGGTAACCAGCACTGTTGAGTACTAGGAAGAAAGTCCTTTGAAAGGCTTCAAAAACCATAGAAATATACTTCAGGAGCAGAGTTTACCCTCACTGCTCCTTGCCTTTCTTGCTCAGTAGCCTCTTGCCAGGTGACTAGAAAGCCCTTCCCAAAGTTTTTCAGTGCCATTGCTCTGGGTGTCCAGGAAGGATCAACACCAGCAAAGGAGAGTCCTCCCCTCTTGTCTGCCTTTATTCCTCTCTTCCTCTACTTAGCTTTCTCCAAATGCTCAGTATTTCCTTTTTTTCCATTCTCATCCTATTTTCCTTGGCTATCTTTAGAGAGCAGAAGTGGGCTCACTCCATCCTCTACATTGTCTTTTTTAGGATCTGTAATGCTGTTGGCTCTTAGGTTTCCTGGTGGTGAAAAGGGCCATTTGGGGCACAACTCAACACAGATTAGAGAATGAGCAAATTAATGTCCTGGGCCGGTGTAGTGTGCTTCTGAGCACGTCGTTTCTTTTCTGATGAAAAGTATTGCCTTAAAGCTTCCAATGCATGAAGGCTGCCTGTGGTAATGGAGGTGGAAAAATTAGCTCCTGCATAGAGCTACTCTCAATGGCTCCAGGCGTTTCATTGCTGTCATCTTCTAGGGAAGTTAAATTGCTTTGTTCTCTGTGTCCAATTAGCGCTATAATCAACTTAGCAGAATGTGGAGCAGGAGTGTGCTGGGATTGAGTATAGCCGTTTTGTCAGAGGATGTGTTCAGATTGATCTCAAATTGGGGCAAGGACCCATGAGGGGATCTCAGAGCAGAGGGCAGAGATTGCGCTGAGCTGACCAAACTTGGAGCCTGTACAGAATGGGGGGTGGGAGGGATGGGGGTGAGTGGGGATGCTTTCTGCACGCTGGAAAAGAAATACCAGAAATGCCAGAAATACTAAGCCCGGGCATTAATGGTACAAACATTTGGGTTTTATTAATTTTATGTAAACATTCAAGCTTGCTGTCAAAAAGGCAGCTGGCAGTAGCACTGAGAGGTGAGTTTAGAAGTGCCAGGGTTAGCAGGTAAGTGTAATTGGCTCTGCTATTGTCCCCTCTTGGGCTTTCTGCTCATCCAGACTTTGTCCTGTGACTCTGCAATTTGCTTAAACCGTTTCACTGCCAGAAACACATTCAGCTCCTTCTTTCTGGGTTTCTGATTTTACATAGGATGAATGAAAGCTGGAATGAAAACCCCTTGACTCTTCCAAATCTCACAGGTTTTGCACATATATTAGAGGAAGAGTTCACAGCCCTGCGGCTAGTCGGCCAGCAGTTTGGAGAGTGAGACTTTTCTTCACAGCAGGCACCAGTCCAGCTTTTGCTTGCATGATCAGCCAAGGTGGCAGTCGCTGTCAGAGCAGTTCAATGTGGCACAATTCTTTTATATCCAGGCCAGGGTCTCTGAGACACCACTGGTTCCATCCTGCTGTGTCTTTGCATAGGTATTTCTGACAAATGCCCATTTTCTCCTCGGATAAGTTCTCCCAAGCCACCGAATATAGTGCAGAGATCAAAACAAAGGCCATGGGAGTAGGTCAGCAATCCATAGCTGGAGAAGCAAGAAAGGCCAAGAAGGAAATGGAAGCATAATGACCTTCCTCCAATGAGGCAACTGAAACTACACTGTGTTTTTCTCAACTTTCAGAGTAATCTGTAGAGCAAGGAGGCATAAAACAAGATGCAGTGGGGAAAAAATAGAACAAAAGTGGCCTTCTAATGACAAATGAGATAAAACTATGGTTTCAAGTCTTGAGGCATGGTTGACCCAGCTGGCCACTATGACAGTTGTGCAGTATTGTCAACAAAGGCTTATCCATCTCAAGTATAAAGTCTTATGCTTTTGGCTGAGATTTTACCTGGTGTTCTTGCTTCTTGCTTGGTTTGCAAGGAAGACATGTTTTCTTCATGCCCCTTCACATCTGTCTCATGTTTTGCCTTTTCCTCATTTATGGCCATGTCATGGGTGCTCAAATTTTGGTGCATTGGGTCCTATGGCAGCGCTGGCCTGATACTGTGTAGTATCTCAGGCTTCTCTGGGGTCAGGGGATCCACATTATGGCACATCCCCAGTCTCTCTTCTGCTGTGATGGGATATGGAAATGAAAAACCTGTGGCTCTGCAGCTGCACTTACAAGCAATACCAGCTTAGGAGCAGGAGGCGGTTCATAGTTAAGTGTCCAAAGCTTGAGACTTGGTGGGTTTGTCTGCATTCAGTAACTTCCCGTCATCCCCAGATTCATCCTGTGTGATACAGGCCTCCTGGTGAGTGACAAGTGGTGTGGCCTACTGCAGCAACAGAAGGGGAGAGGAGTAGTTATTCTTAATGCCCTAGGGGCGCCCATTGTCCAGATTACTCCTTTGCCCTCACCTCATGCCACTGCCCTTTAAGATTTAAAAAGTGGCATATGTCCTCAGCAAGGCTACAGGAGGGGAAAAATAAACAACTTTGCTTCTCTCCCCCAGCCGTGCTGAACCCAAACAAAACTGCATCTTTTGTAGACAGAATTTAATATTTTACTCCTTGTAGTCTGCCATGCAAAAACCTTTACAGGAAAAGGCATGGTGATAAGCTAGAGCAGGAGCCCTCTCTGTCTCCCAGGTCAGGGAAAGGTCAATGCACATTAAATGAATATTGCTGGTGCTTCTGTTACAACAAGGCCTAAGCAGTTCAAAGCCAGGCTGCATCATCTGCGGCTGAAAATCATTCACAGCGCTGCTTCCTGAGCAGCAGATTGGCTTCCCATTACACAGGCTAATGAGAAAGTCTCACAAGTGGTCTCGGTAATAACACTGCAACAGAACCCTCCCGTTCTCAGCACACTTGCAGAGATTTTGATTAAAAAGACAGAAGGA
>VXBW01003926.1:215786-286759 GCA_013400375.1 Thinocorus orbignyianus | reverse complement strand
GAAAAGAAAAGAAAAGAAAAGAAAAGAAAAGAAAAGAAAAGAAAAGAAAAGAAAAGAAAAGAAAAGAAAAGAAAAGAAAAGAAAAGAAAAGAAGAGAAAAGAAAAGAAGAGAAAAGAAAAGAAAAGAAAAATTATTCTCACAACTTGTTCTTTTCTATCCTCAGCCTCAAAGTACTGAACCTGGAAATCGAAACAGTGAGATTAAGAGAACTGGAAGCAAGAGGTGCATGTGCTTACTCACTACGCAACCGCTATTCCACTAAAACTCTCAGCAGACCAGAGCTGTCATCTCTGAAGAGCAGTGTGTTGTATAGCCCTGGCACCATCAGATTATACATAGGCATTTTAGGATTTCCCAGGTAGAGGTATCAATTTTTGAGACACCCCTTTTTTTGCAACCCTTTCACCCCACCTCTCCCAGGACATTCTTGCACCTAGCTGCCAACAATAGGACAAAGTAACCTCTTATCCCTCCAATCTGATGCCAGTTTGGAGCAAAGACTCGGGATCTGGGTCAGGACAAAAATGAAAAGATGCTGACCACAAATCAGAGCTCACCACAGAGCCTCCTGGTTAAGATACAATGAGGGAAGTTATCTGATCTTCTGAATGTGACAGCATGGGGACTTTCACTGGGCTGGTGTGTCAACAACAGCACTAAGCTGTTATTTTACAAACTCTTCTCAGCCACGCAGTGTATCTCTTTTTGCCTTTGGATAGCCGAGGGGGCAATATAGTGCCCTCTGCCCTTAACCCACTCTTGTTTCCAATACAGCTCCAGGGAGGAAAGCAGCAGCCTTTATTATATACTGCCATGATGCTGACAGGTCAGAAAGCCTCATGATCATCAACCGCTTCTTTGCAGGCTAAGGCCAAGGTTTGCAAAGATCGATTTTTCTGCCTTACATGTTTCCAGGAGCCTTCACTAATTGAACTCCATTTCTCAGGAACCTTTGCATTAACTTTGACCCCCCACTAGAAACACTGCAGACATAAAAACAGTGGAGTATACTATAACCTGGGAACACAAGTATTCCTCGTCTAATTTGTTTGTTGCCCGCTACTGTGTATTGCAGATTATGCTACAGAGACTATGAGAGAGAGGAGTTCCTCACTGCTGATCTCTGGGTCAAGCCAAAACCTCAGGAGAGGAGATGAAGGGAAGACAATGGTTTTTCTTTCTAAGAAGAGGTGGGCATGGTACAGTCTTCCCAAATGAAGGTGAGGTGGCCAGGGGGGAAAACGGGGCAAAAAGCAGGGAGCTGACTGAGAAGCACGCAAGGTCAAAAGGTGGCCTGTCTGTGAGAGGGGAGCAGGCTTCATGTCAGACCTTGGTGGGATTTGTTTGGCTCAGGAAGCCCCTGAAAGTTGAATAAATACTAGAGGAATAGGCCTGCCTTTCCAGGAACTCGTGGAGAAGGGAAGGTTGTTTACCAGCTCTTCTACTTAATGTTTCACTCAATCTGAATTTTCCCTATTGAAATAATTTACCTATCTTTAAGTTATTATTTTTATGGTTTATTAAGACCTGATTCAAGAGTCTGGGATGCTTTGGTGTCTTCTGTGTGATGGATTGAGGTGAAAGATAGAGGAGATCAGAAGGTCTGCCTGAAGGCTCTGGTCTGTTTTGGGTACACACAACCTGGGAACTAGAGTTCTCTAGAAGAGGTAGTTGCCATTATCAGCATCACTTGATTGAAGAGAATACCCACAGACACTCTGCCCTACAAATGCTCACCAGGCTCCAGGGCTGCTTGTAGAGAAGTCCCCAGTATTCTTCTGGACCACTACTGCAGTGCCATCTAAATATCTCACCTGGGCATCATTTCTGTGGTGTTGCAGTTCAGTGAATTGCTGATTTCTGGCCAGACCTCATGCTGATAAGGAGCCAAAAGCTTTCCAACCAAGACTGAGGGAAGCTCTGGGTCTGTGTGCCAACCATGAAACAAGACACAGATTCTGAGCCCAGAAAACTAAACTAGAGCATTCTTTACATTTAGTCCTCACCAGAAGTCACAGCATATCCAGTACATCCTATCATAAGTTACAAATTTGAGGTGGAAGAAAGAAAGTGTCAAAGATCAAAAAGGTGCACTCTTATCGCTGTGCACCCACCCTTTTTGGTGCCCAGTTTTCACTCCCAATCTTGTATTTCTGCCAAAAAAAGCAGCTTTTACCCTAAGGTATTGCATGGGTCAGACTCTCTTCTCCAGACTAAGTGATTTCTACTGTAAAGCTGTAGGGTTATTAAAGAAGGAAGTGTGGAGAATTTCTGTGAAAATTTTCTTGGGCATTGGTAAAAAGTTTGCCTTAATTGGCTGTGGGTGCCATTTCAGAAACAGGCCAGTCTAATAGCACAAGACCAGCTACGCTCAGCTCTCCTTTCTGCAGCACATACTTGTACTGCAGCATTATGTGAACTGAAAAATGGGGGGGGGGGAAATGGGACAGGACAAAAACAAGTCAGATATTTGGAGGCAGACCAGAATGAAATGAGTGACCCAGGTGATCATCTGGAATTAGGCTGATTTGGGATTTAGGAAACAATGCAGAAGAATTGTACACATTAATGCACATTCTACATCTAATTCTAATTAGAGAGGGAAGTTTTTCCTTTCTGTTAGACTGCAAGAAGACATAGAAAGACTGTGAGTGCTGTGCCTAACTTCTCACAGGATTTTGTAAGGCTAGCTTAACCAGGAGACCCATAAAATCAGGACCTGGCATTTGGGAAGAAGCCCCTCAATTAATCCGGTCTATCACATTACTTAACCCCAAATCTACGTGAGGCATTGCAACCTGTAATAAAGCCCCAGGACTAACAGTCGGGACAAGTCACAGAGAGGAATGTCATTGTGGCTCAAGCTGTCAAAATACTAAACATGAATAATAAGGAGAGGTCGTGGAAGGGAGGAAAGCTAGTAACTTTCAGGGAATAACAACACTTAACAGATTAATCCATCTCTGCGGGTTAATCCATCTCTGTGGTCTTGCTGGCATTTAAAGTTCCCTTGCCTTTGCCATAGTGTAAGAATGGAGAGGCATAACCGCTTAGAAATAGAAAATGTTTCAGCCCCAGGGTTTTGCCCAGTCTGTGTCATTGCCTTTAAATAGAAACCGTCCTTAACAGCCATTTTCAAGAGAAAACTATTGAGCGGGAGAGAGGGAGCTGAGACCTCAGTGGCTTGCCTTCTGGTGCTTCCTCTCTTTCAACAGTGCAGATGTTACTTTCTAGGCGGGTTTAAGAGAGAATCCCTACTGTTTGAGGATGTTGAGAAGATTAAGGGATTAAATAGAAAGGGCTCCATTGCAAGAATTTCTCTTCCAGCTGGTGTTCAGTTGGGGTAGAATGTTTTCTGAGAAAGAGAGATGCAGATATGTTGTGCATCCAGATATATTTGGCTCCTCTGATTAATTTAATGTTGAGACAGTGTCATATTTCTCCTTGGGAGAAAATTAAAGTAAGATAATGCCACGTGCTGTCGGTCTTAAAAAGAAATCAATAGAAACAGATGAAGTCCTCAAATTATTTTTTCAAGCTTTTAGTTCAAACTCATGACTCTCCTCCCTTCCCCATGTAATTTTAACTTTTTTCTTTTAGTTTTATCACAAGTGGCACAATTACAAATCTGGGGCTGGATAGAGTAGGTGGACTGTGAATTTCCTCTCCCTTTTGCTGGGTTAAGTCCTGCCTTTCAAGTTATTTTACACATAAAGACATTCAGCTGCCTCTGATCTTCATGCGCTTTCTCTTGGTTTCTTTAGTATAAAAAAGTGAACAGCTCAAGAAATCCGAAGCCCATTGAAGTCAATGGTCCATAGAGATTAGAATGCCTCTTTCTTACCATATATTTTTGGGGCAGAGAGTACAGAGCTGAAGACCTGGTGTATTGGGGAGGAAGAACTGTAGCTGGCCTTTCCTCTCTGTTCAGTATTAAAGCATTGCTAATGCACTTGAGAGGTGGTTTGAACTTATAAAACTCATCTAATATGAAGAAACACATCTTATTTTTGAATACATTTAACAGACACCCTGTGTAATTAAGAAAGGTAGAAGAACAGACCACAAGCTGGACTGACCAATCCCTGTTACATGGAATATTGTGCAGTTTATTGCCTGCTTTTTGGTACAGCCCTTCCTTCATTCTGTTCCCGTATTTCCTCCTCTTTCTACCTTGCTCTGCACTATTTCCACCACATTCCTTCTCTGGATTTTTCTTTTTTTTCCCCTTTCTTCCACTTTCTCTGTACAGGGAGTGATCAAGGAGATCTGGTAAGGACATTGCCTTGCTCCCTGGCCTCAGTTTAAATGTGGTTAACACTGTGGACACACCATTAACCTAATCAGCCTTCATTCCCTTCTTCCTCCATCAGACTCACATTCCCCCTATGGTTGTTTTATCTCATAAATCTGATTTTCTGGGATAGGAACCTTCAGAATTGCAAAGTTTGTCTGCAAATGAGACAAAATGTGTTCTCATCCCTTCTAAGTGCCTTGAAGAGAGATTGTATGGGCTGGTGTAGTTTCTGCTCAATTACTTATATGATTGCAGGGGCAGTAGTCAGGAAAAGGAGCAAAAATATCACGTATTCTCTGTACAAGTCACTCATCTTTTATAGTCATTCACCCTTTATTTCATAATTGGGATAAAAAACAGCAGCACAGTCATTCCTTTCTATTTTCCTGGTAACCACAACAAAGCCCTTACAGATCCAAGATACGTGTGTTCATGTAACCTGAACTGGGCAGGACTTAAACCAGGACAAGAAAGGAAATTCACAGTTGACTTACTGCACCTTTTCCAACTAAGGTTTTGTGGTTTGGGGTTGTGGTTTGTTGGGATTTCTTTTGTTATTGTTGTTTTGGTTTTTTGTTGTGTGGTATTTTGGGGGGTTTTTTGGTTTGTTTGTTTGTTTTTTTGGTTTTTGCTTTTTTTCTAATGAAAATTGCCAGAGCTGCAGTGCTATTAATGCTTTTATGTTAGTTCGTGTCATCCATGCTGTTGTGGGCAGCAGCAGTGCTTCAGGGACCCGCAGATTCACTCTCCTCCAACCCCACCCATTATAGCTGTCAAGTAATAAATGAACTGGTTCCTCGTGTTAGTTCAGCGCTGGCTTGTGACCTGTCTTTTCAAGGGTGCTTTATCAGCATTTTGACCTGCTCCTGCTCCTGTGCCTCCTTGGGCACAGCCCCTGGGGCTGCAGCAGTCCCCTGGCCAGCTGGAGGGTCTCAGCTGGTTGCTGCCTTGCTGCAGTTGCTCAGAGCATCCCGTGCACCGCTGCTGGGCTGGTGCTGCTCCGCCTGCCTTGGAGAACAAGGCTTGTCACACGTGGAGGATTGACACGAGCTATTAGTTGTGACGGACACACGCTTGACTAGTTCTGATAGTGGTATTTTCTTTCAGGCTATGACATTATTTGAACAGATCACCTTTGTTTAGCACTCGCCATGCTCTCATTTGTCAAAGAGTTCTCCCTAAATAATGTAACTGTACAAAGTTCCCAAATAAGGCTAAAATCGAAGCAAGTTCTCTGTTTTTCAGTCCTTCAGGTGACATTATTAAGAGCCCAAATATCCTTGTGAAAATAAAGTTTGGGAAAAGTTACATCTCTGCTTGAGTGCGGATGCTTGATAGGATTTTCCTTGTTGCTCTTAACTGCAGGTGGCAAGTGCAGGAATTAAAGCTCAGTCAGAGCTCTGACTGTTCCCTACATTTTTTGCCAGCTCTTTGGAGTAAATGATGTTCCTGGAGGGGACAGAACAACCTGGGGAAAGGGGGATTATTCATGTAGACCCTTGCGTTGGCCATGCTCTAAAACTCTGGAAAATTTCCAACATTTTCCTCATTCTGCAATCCCTGGTGGGACGAGCATTGCTCAAACAAACTTTGGAGCTATATGGCATCAGCTACTAGGGTGAGTAAGTTGGAGCCATGTAGAAGTGTGGTCTTTTATACCGAGGGCTGAATACTCATCAGTGTGTGCACAGTCAGTGCTGAAATAGAAACAGAAAGCAGAGGAATATCAGAGAAGTGCCTGCCAATGAGTACAATATATATTTTATGGCATCACAGTTCAGGAAGGAAACATGTAACAACCTTTTTAGGAGCAGAAAAACGAGTTAACATATTGTAACTGTACTCCCTGTATATTGGCAATCACAAACTCACAGGAGTTATGTGGATATACAGGATGGAAACCAGCTAAAGGCATCATAATACTTTTTCATGCCCAGACAGGTAATTATCCTCTCACTCTTTAGAGAAATGATGCTTTTGAACATGTCAGAGAGCTGGAAATGAAATATGTTTTCAAGATTAAAGGGGACAGACTCCTGGGTGAGTTAGAAATATTTGTGTAATTCTTTTAATCTTAAACTCCTTCCCCACCCCACTACCCAAACACCCTGGGCACCATTTCAAACCTGGAAGGATTTCTTGTTTCTGCTGGCTGCTGGAGGGCCTAGGGGCTGGCTGCTAGGGGCCACTTAGAGCCACTGGAAACTGGACTGTCACCAGCAATAGATTAGATCGGCTGTGGCTTTGTTTAGGTGAGTTTAGAGATGATTTGTGGCTTTGCTGTTAACTACCGGATGTCTCTGTGCTGTGCTGGGGATGGGTTTCCACAGAGGTGGGCTGGCTTCTTAAGAATATGGAAAATAGCGCATTCTTCTGGGTTTTACTGTGCCTGCTCAGAATGGCTCAGTATAAAGTTAACAGCATACACGTGCACGTCGGAAAAGGAGCTGTCATTTAAGATATCTCACCATAATATAAAACTATTGGACGCTAAGAATATTTGTATTTGTGGCTCCACACCACACCAGTGTGGAATTAGACAATGTTCCACGGGATTATCGAAGGAGCTGATCAGCGTAATGAATTTTCATCCTGGCCAAAAGCTGTAACAAATCAGTTTGCTGAGGCAGTATCTCTCAATGAGTATGTGTCAAGGTCCATTTTAATTCCTGACAAAATTAGAGAAGGCGGCAAACTGCTGCTGCAGGAAAGTGAACTTGTGTGCTGAAATGTACGCTGCATGTGCACATTAAAACTGAGCTTTGTTATTGTGCTTAGCAGGAGCACGCAGTGACAAAGTGGGGTCACTCTGGCATTTCAGAATTGCTGCGCCTGTCCTAGCACGGTCCTCAAAATGTCAAAGCCCCGAGGAAGTGATGGACTGGATTCTTAGCAGGTGCAAATCCCCAGAGCTGCCCTGGGTGTGCTGATTTGTACCACATGGAGATCCTGGCACACATTTAGACCACAAAGGGAGTAATTTTTAGTGGAACCAAGCTTCTCACATTTTAAATAAAAACTCAGTTTTTGTAAAACTTACATAGTTGCTTATCTTTACTTTTAAAAGGGTACATTTGTGTGGGGAAGGGTTGGACTTTGCTAACTCCCTTTGCACAAAACAGCACAAGCCCCTACATGGCTGTGTGTGATTATTACATTAACACATCTCTATGGTTACACCACAGAAACCTTTAAGTGTGAATGCATTTTTTTTCCCTTAAGTACCAAGATGTTCCTGATGGAAAAAAAATGACCTCTTCTTGGCTCCTGAGATAGAGTCAGGGATGTGATTAATGCTGATTGTATTCCACTGTTTTTCCCTGAAGACTGGCTATTAATATTTTCCAGTGATGTATGTCCTTTCACTTACCCACAAATGGGTGGTCAGCAAGGGATCTAAGCCCATGTTTTGCCTTAAGAAATCACTTTCACTGTACCACCCCACACAGGGCCTTTGGCTTAATATCCAGGGACCACCTCTTCCAAGAATGAACAACTGGACACCTCATCCCATCCTGGTTTTTTTTTTCCAGTTATTTGCCTTTTCAAGCATATCCAGCAGCCTGTGAAGTGAAGGGTGTTTCTAGATGTAGTAGATTACCTGGTTATCTCACAGTGGCAAGATACTGAAGAGCCTTGCATCAGTTGCTACGTGCTCTTTGGTGTACAGCCTTACAAAGTCTATTTGTTTCGGCTTTATTTTTGGTTCTATCAGCTGTATCATTAGGTTGGCCCAACAAATTGGCTGACACTTTCAGAAGGATCTACCTCTCGTTTCGTTTTGAGTGAGCATGTTAAAAGAGAGGGAAAGTATCTGAGGTACAAAGCTGTGCTTTGTAGCAGAAATGCGCACAACTAAAGAAAAAAAACCTGTGACAAATTATTAAGCCACAGTAAGAGCAGTCTGGAGCAAAACAAAGCAGGACAGGGATGACATATTAAATAACAGACTTGAAAGCAAAACTGGTTGCTAGAAGGATGCTTACTCTTAGCTCCTGTCCAGCAACTTTCAGTTGTTTCTCAAGATCTTTGGAATTCCTTATGGTCTTTTTTGGGTTCTTAGGAAAGTCTCCTCTCTTCTGTAATCCCAAACCCCTGATTTAGGCTTTGCTTCCTGCTACAGGAAGCATGAAGAGCTTTATTTGATGCTAAAAGCATTGGGTTTATTCCCTTTGCTCTCTCTCCAGCCTCCCCGCTCTTGGTCATTATAACAACCTCCATTTCTTTTTAAATTAGCTTGCAAGTTGCACACGATGAGGGAACCTGCAGTCGAGCAACACCCTGCACAGACAAGGAGCTGCTCTTTGCCATACCCTGGGGATGTCCTCACAGAGTTCAGGGTGATAAAGAGACGATGGAGGGAGCTGTGAGGTAGGTGTGGTGTGCAGAGGTGTCAGAGGCAGGATCATATACGACTTTTTCCCCTTCAACAGTTGGGTTTTTTTTGCTTTGAAAAGCCAGGAGACAACTGTTGTACATGTCTGTTCTAAAACTACCTCTTCACCTCTCTGTAAGTGACCATTTTGACAGAAAAGACAGTATTTCTGCCTTTCTACAATTTTGATGGAAGAAAGGGTAAATAGTGTTCTCCTTTCTAAAGAGCTAACAGCAAGTGGCGTATCAGTAAATTTTCTTGAAAACATCTGTCCCCAAAAGATATATAATGTTCCTGTTGCCAGGAGGCAATTGATATCTTCATGGGGAGGGCTTAATAAATTGAAGCACAGTGGTCAGCTTCCCAGAAAAATGTCAGAGAAGGGTAGGCGTTGGGGAGAAACTATAGTAACAAGGGAGGCAGATACAGAGAACTAGCAATGTGTGAGTCCAGACAAATCAATTTCTCCCACAATTTACCATCCCAAAATTGCATGAAAATGAAAGTGAGCTGACAACCTGAAAGGCTTTTAGAATAAATACATGAGTTAAGTTTTTTGGAAGAACTCTATAATTTAGGAGGAGCTATTGTCTGAGTAGGTGAGGCACAAAATTCCATTTAGTTGTGGCTTGTTTCTGAGTATTGCAAGACTTGGGACTTGTGAAAATGATCTCATTTGAATTTACTTTTTGCCTGTGATAGTTTCCTTGCAGTGTTTGTAAGCTCCAATTGCATGGTAGTCCACATGAGCCAGGAAAGTGAAGGCATTTACTGTAAGCAAGTTGTCCTAGACACTACGGTGATACAAATGATCATATAAATCAGGCAGCTCACTCACTGATGTGAAATGCTGAAAAATAAATAAGATTTATTTTGAACTTATTTCAACTTAGACGGTATAAATTGAATGAGTTATAAATATTAGAGATGAGAGTATTTTTCCTAAATATTGGCCAGTTTGTGAGATTTATTTCAAAGGGTGACTCCCTTCTAAAATCAGTAATTCTGCTTCACAAATAACTGCTGTCTTGGTATACCAGCACTACCTGAAAACCTTTAATCAAGGAACAGGCTCCAAATCAGAGACAATCTCAAGAAGCAGCAAAGGTCTTTGGATTTACATGTTCAAAGGAGCTTAGATTTAGGGTTTCCATCCATCTTATTACATTTTAGGGATATTTACAAACAACAGCTTCATATAGTTAAAGTTGCAGTGGTTGGATTTAGGCCCTTTAAGTCCACTGTTTGTAATTTTGAACTGCACGTTAAGAGCTTTTTCATCTCTTTTACTTGCAAAGACCCAGCAGAGCTGATTTAATCCCTAATGGCAAAAGCAAGGCAGAGAGCTATGCTCCTTCTGCTGCTCTCAGAATCAATAATGTCAGCCAACGCATCAGGAGAAACACAGATCCTGAAATTTAGATGTCTAGAGCACAGTTTAGGTGTTCCTGGCTGTCTGAGTCTGGTTATTTGAAATGCTTTGCAATGTGAGCACCCAGGTCTGATGCCTACTTCCTGATGTACCTGATGTTAGGGACCCTGTGCTCTCTCTGTCAACTGATACCAGCAATCTTTTCGTAGCTTCTTTGGATAGTACTTGATGCCCTTTAAGGCAGGCAAGGCTGTATGGAAGACCACAGAAAGTAGATTTGAGCAAAGTTTATATAAAAAAATGTACATGTTTTGGGGGTTTTGAGTAACAGAATGTTATGTCTCAGAATGAAAAAGACAATCTATGTTTACCCTTTAGGAAAAACAGATGGTTATTGTAGGGAGTAGGGAGAACAAACACAGAGGAATGGATTGTTTACAAAGGGTATTTTAGCATACATGGAATTTAGAAATAAGTGGGGATGGAGGTGAAAAAAATAAGTGCTTAGGAGGCAATATGGTCACTCATGTCATATTGTTATCCAGACAAATTCTCAGTTTGGAGCCATGTTCATTCAGATTTCCTTTTAAACACACAACCTGGGCTTCCAAACTGAGATGCGTGGAGAGATGAAAATGTCCAGTCAGTTTCTTTAGATGCTAAATTATATTCCAAGAAAATTAAGTGCCGTCTTCAGCATATTTTTTTCTGGGAAATGAATTGCAGTGATAACCACAGGCTATTTTGTGGTGATAAGTGAGAGATGACCGACTTACCAGTAAAGGATGAGACACCAGAAAGTGTCTTGAGGTGTCATTCACTAGAGGAAACACGAGAATCTTGGGAATCCCTGTTCAGGCCTACCATGCAATCATTAGTTAAATCCCATTAATACAGTCAAGTTCTCTGTTAATAGCTTGGTTCTTAACTCATGGAGATGTCAAAGTTTTTAGACATCAAGCCACTATCTCCATTAGAAGAAGGACTTCCTTGTTCTGCTTGCTCGTAGCAGAGGTGATGGCAGGCTGGGTCACTGGTGGGGAAAGGCAGCTCACAGGGAGTCCAAACCTGGTGTAGGCACAATCCTAATGGCTACAAGGTGTGTTGCAGGACACAGGAAATAGGGCCCATTTCTTCTGCTCACTCAAGCGTTAATTCTCCTTAATGCAAAATTAGAAGAATAGGACCAATGTGAACAAGGGAATAGAAGCTAAAATGGGGTTGACCCACTTACTTTCTCCTTGTACGTGGCACCTCCTAAATCATGCCAGGGAAGATGGATTATACTTTCAGTCATGAGATAAACCTGTAAACTAGTTCTTGTCTGCAGCACTTGTGTATTATAGATCTTGTGTCTCCTGAAAGATGAATAATTACAGTCCCTGGGGAGATACTCGTTCGAAAATGCAGTCATCATGGATTCTGCAGTGTGGGATGACTGTATGGACAACGACGATAAAACGAAGAGCCTTCTTGTCCCCAACAGGCATGGAAGTGAAATGGGAAGAAAGAACAGCTCTCATTAGATTAATGAGTGGGGCTTCCAATTTCTAGACAAGTTTCTGTTTCCTTTGCTTTGATGAAATAAATACCATTTGATAAGGACTGCTAAGCACTGTCATATCAAACTGTAGCATAAACCAATTGCATACGCCTTGATTTAAAGCAGGCTTGCCCAAAAGAATGTCATATGGAAAGAATGGATCCTTTAGAATAAATCGACTGGATTTTCTTTACCTTCTTTCCTGTTTGGCAATCTGTCTTCATTGAAACCTTGGTCAGTCAGCTAACAGAACCCAAGGAGCTGTGCATCATGAATGTGTAATGTATCTCATGGATTAATTCTTCCCTGTGCATGTGACATTTACCCTATATTTAGAATTTCAGGCATACTCGTTATCCAAGTGCTACATGAAGAAGAGTTTATAAGGATTCTCTTTGAACAAATGGTCCAAATATAACATACAGAGATGCTACGTAAGAATTCTTCTCCAGGAGCCTTTTTTGAAGTAAATATTTGAAGTGTGTATTGTAAAGAAAGTGGTGCATAAGACACAGCCATGGTTATGAAGCAAATGAGCTTTTCAGGTCAAGGCATCTTTTGGGTCAGATGGAGAGTTCCTTGTTCCCATATACTTGTCTGCAGTTTCTTGCATGCAAAGATCAGTAAGTGGTACTTCTCTGTCTGTCCCCGTTCAGTGCCACTGAACCAGCCAATTATCATAATTGGTACCATTGTGCCCTTATTGCCACTCTGCATGAATACTAACAGGCATAAGGGTCATGGAGACCCAGCTACCCTCTCACCAAGAGATGTCATGTACCCAAAAGGGAGCAGAATATACCCAAGTTTATGTTGCCTTTGCCTGCCGACAATATTCACCATCATCCTCCATTTTACAAAGAAGTGTTTCTCAGCAGACATTGCTCCTTCAGTACATGGGCCTAGGATTGATCTGGGTAGAAAAAAGGAGACAGGATTTAATAACTATGCAAGTCAAAATGACCCTTCCAGAAAGGTGACAACAGCTGTAAGTGCACGGAGACACAGAGCTTGAAATCTTCGCACACATGCAAGGAAAGCTCACCATTTTGCCTCTGGCGTCTGGTCTCAAAGTGGGAAAAGGACCAGAGATGTCTTCAGCTACCTCATTAAGTGAATGCACAGCTACTCTCCCAGGAGCAGGGTGGGGTGTTTGTCACTCTCCAGCTTAAATGATATATTTCAAAGCCACTGTTGTTAGCTTCTAACAATACCTCAACCTTGAAAGGAGTTTCTGTGAAGAAAAACTTGAAAGAGTAAAGCATCTTCTAGCTCTAGGAAGACAAAAGATGATCAGCATTTACAAAGATTAGAGCGCAGGCACAATAGGATACTATTCAGGACAAGTATTTAGAGTTTTATTACTGCTTGTACTATTGCTACCACCAGTACTTTTGTTATTGTTATTATTATTATTATTATGAAGGCAAACACAAAAGGCCTGTGAATATGTTCCTCAATATACAATACCTAATCTCTCCAGAATGACAGTGATTATACAGAAATGGAAGGGAAAACAACAGTGTGAAGTAAAGTCCCAGCATTTAAGCTTTATCAGCCCTTAGGCTGTGACTCTGTGACCAATCCAAAAAACTAAGATATATTGATTAGACATGAAAACATAAAAAGCACATACCTGCCACATCTTCACACACAGGGAAAAAATAAGGTCTTGTCCAATTTTTATTATGTTATACAATACAAAATTGCTTGGGCTAACACTAATAGACTGTATTTGATCTGATCATTGCACCATTTCTATCTACATGCAGCCTTTAGAATTCATATCAATATCACATTAGGTCAGAATCAATAACAAAACTGGAAGCTCTTTCAGCTTGTCCTAGTATAAAGATTAGATGTAAAAAATGTAAACCTTTTCATCATATCTCTTATGACTCAGAATCCTGTTTTAAGACACTTAGACCCCTAAGTGCCAATGTCATACGGAGTCCTAACATTGACTTGAGAAGGCAATGGTGTTTCTCCCAGTGTCTCTGGCCATGGTTCATTTTCTGGTGGGGAGCTGTCCCATATTGTTTTAGAAAATAGCCTTTAATAATTCAACATTTTGCATGTTGGCATTGTGTCACCGAGCAGTGTTCTGTCGAGCAGTTTGAAAAGGGCAATGGCTTGCATAGTGGTGAAAAAAGCCCCACCAACAAACAATAAAAGAAGATTAATCCCAGAGCAAAACCAAGGGGGATTTGCACAATCTCCAAAATTCTGGAGCTTTTGGTTTGTTTCTCCCTATGAGTCATAAAAGAAGTTCAAGAATGGACAGACCCTGACAGCTTCACAACACTTGCTCTGGAAAAAACCCTACCCAGATGTGAGCAGGCTGATGTAGTCTGAGTCAAGGGTGAAGACAATCCCCGTCCCACTCTGCTTCCTGCAGTCCCTCCACGTTTCCAGCGCAGGGATCCCACAGGAGGAATGACCCTAGGTTGGCATGAGATGAAGGTAAGGGAGGAAAAATGTAGAGCTGGCAGGCTTGTCTGCAGTCTGATTGTTTTGCATGTGTTTGAGGGGCATTCTGCTACAATGGGAGTGATAACATTAAGTGGGGAAAAACTGGCAGATGGAATAGCATACAGAAATCTAGTCTAGCTAAGTCTACCTAAATGTGTCTGGGTTCATCGAAATGACATCGAATCGATGCGAAGACTAGAGCCTTGGAAAAAAAGGGGAGAAGATTTTGTATAAGAGTTCCCTGCAAGGTATATGAGACGGGAGAAATGGCTTTAAAAATTCCTGTGATTTGAGAAACTGGGTTCAGTTCTCACCATTATGGGTACTCTTGCAAGAGCTGAAATAACAAAAGCTGTTAGCAGAGCTGTGGGAGTTAGCCAGAGTGGCCATCAGAGAGGAGAGCGGCAGGAGGAGAGAGGGAGCAGGTAATAGAAATAGGTCACTCCATCACATCAGATTAGTCTAAATCAGGCCTTGAAACTGGTCAAAAATTAATAATGTCAGGCTGAAAGAGAAGGATACAGCAGGATGGGAAAAGCAAGCCACTAGCCTCCTCCAGAAGACTGAAATTGTTTGAGCTGTAGTTATACTTTAACAATTCAGCTTGGCTACTCTACCTTGGGGTTTCTTCTCCCTTTATTAAAAATATTCCTTATCAGCGATTTGTTTCCTCTTTGCAGTGGATTCAGCTCTTCAAGCATAAGAAAATGCACTACAATTTTCCTATATTTTCCATGATGGCGTTCATTAAAATTTGGAGCTTGTGTCTGCAGCTGCCAGCTGAGTCTTGGTAGGAGGGCTGCACACCCCCAGTTTTGAAGGCTACCGGCTTTGCATGCATTTATCTGTTATTAGTGGAAAATTCTGCCCTAAGGGGTTATAAAACTTGAGAACTGTAACCACTCACAAGTCAGGAAATACTATTATTCTTCTCCAGGTGCCATGGGTTGACAAGGTAACCAGGGAATAGGCCAGTAAAGGTCGTCCCACCAGGGACCTCCATTGACCATGTCCAAAGGAAAGGGCTCAATTTGGTAATTTGGTCCAGGAATACCCTCCTCTTTCAGGAAAATCTCGAGATCACAGTGTAGTATCTGCAATATAAACCATGCCCTGGACTAAATATTTAGTCTCCAGATGTTGCTTACTGCTGACTACCTTCCCTGCTTGGTAGGGTGCAATGTAAATGCAAATGTAAAAGGTGTAGGGGTGGTGACAGGGCGTTGCAAGGGAGACTTGGAGAGGTCACTTTTGTGGAAGGCTGGCTGTCAGCCACAGGGCTTCTATGCTAGCCATGGTGCTCCTACAGTCTCAGCACATCACTTTCATTTTCAAGATTTTTTGAAGAGTTCACATTTAAGGAAATGCGAAGGTGTGGAGTACCTACATGATCTAGCCTGCTTTATCAATATGCAAAATATGACCATGGCAGATGTAACATGTCCTGCATTATAGGTGAGTAATTGTTATATCAGAGGGATGGAAAGAGAGGAAAAGAGAGGGAGAAAGATTGCTTTTCCTAGACAGGTAGAGGCTAGACTGGAATTTTCAGGGTGAGGACAAGAGTCCTGGACTCATGAAAACTGAATATTTTCAGGAAGGGATGTTCTCACATTTCTGTGTCCTGCTGTTCAGAGAAGGATGTTTTGTTTTGTTTTGTTTTGTTTTGTTTTGTTTTTTCTTCACAAAATCCTGGTTTCTGTTCTTGACGTGGCTACTGTTGAACTCCAGGCTATCCTGCAGACATCACCTTCATCTCTGAAACAAGCATGCCTGAGTTCACCTGGGTTTGCGAGAACATTGGCCTCCTAACATATTTTACCAAAATCAGGTACTGGCCTGTAGAAATAAAACAGGATCCCACATATTACTTTTTATACATGGTCTTTGCCTTATCACGTGCCTCCTTGCCCCCTCTCCCCATTCTGTTATGCGAGGCAGCAAGGTGCTTGTATATTCTGTAATATTTAAAAAGATGTCAGAGATATTATATAGTGATAGAACAATTCTTGACACCATTGGTGAGTGTGTGTGTGTGTGTGCACGCAGGCGCACTCATCACCCTTGTCTACCAGATGAAATATACATGAGGACCGCTCAAGTGTTTATCAATTCTTTCCACTGGCTGAGCCTGCAAAAATGCTCTTGTAGATTACTGGGTAGAGATGTGTCCTTTGAAGGTAAAGGGCATAAATGATTTGACTGCTTTCTGCATGCATATAGTTATCCCGAGTATAGTTACGCCAATTATTTTACCATATGAAATCATTCGGCTGAAGAGTTCTATTTGTCTGAGCATCTAGTATAAGGGAAAATTTTTCTTTGACTTTAGTTCGATACAGTCCACTAAAGGAAGAGGTTAAGGTGGTATAAATATGGCACAAACCCACGTATGGGTTCAGGTCTGCAGTAAGATGTGTAGGAAAAGGAGTGAATAACACTACCCCAGGGAGCTGCAAGGAGCATTAATTTGTGTGCTCTTCTGCTGCCGGCTGCCTGTCGTATCCCCAGTGGAAATACTCCCGGCCACTGAAGAGGTGAGCCCTTATCGCTTCCCCAGAGCACGGCAGTCACTTTGCATCTCCTTGCTCCAGCTGGGGCAAGTCAGGAATGTCTTGGTAAGGATGTAACTGTCAGGAGCACCAACCTGGTGGCAGTTGAGTTATTACAGGAAAATGGAGTACAAGTCTTGCTATGAGCCCAGTAAAAGCCAAAGGGGAGCATCATTAAAAGGTGCATTTTTACGGACATTTTACAGCTAACAAGAGTGATGCTCCCTGGGGGAGCAGAGCCTCACCAAGCACTGACTTGCTTGCCTGAGATGGCTCAGCGAGGAGGTGTGCTCTAGAAAAAGGTAGAGCCAAGATTAATAGCAAAAGTACAGTTAGCAACTTCACAAGGAGCATTCACAAGATAATTTATGACGGCAAAGGAAGGAAGGAAGGGTATTTACTGTAGTAAGCATTTGTATAAAAGAAGGGCAGTTGTGCAAAACAGGCTTATTAATATGAAAAATGAAAAATGAGGTGGTTGTTACATTTCCATAGTTGGGGAGATTTGAAGGCACAACTCAGTATTTTTTACAGTGGCATCTTTCTTCATTAACTCTTCACAAGGATTTGGTTGCCCCTACAAGATTTCTTCTGATCTTTTTCTTGGGTGCTTCACCAGGGAGAGAGTCACTCACACTTCAGTGGCATCAGGTTGATGTTTGACACATGTAAGCAATTGGGAGCCAAAAGTAACCTCATGCCACTATGCTTTTTCTCTTGGGCTGGTTGGGAGACCAACTGCCATCAAGTTAGAGTACAAAATCATTCCCAGACCAGGGCGTTTAGAAGGTCTAATATATTGATAAAATTGCTGATTACTTCTTCACTCTTCAGCGCCTGCTTTTCCTTTGACAGAAGTGCACTAACCTGGAACAGCCTGATAAGTAAAACACACAGGATGTTTGTGGATTCAGCCTTCTGGGTTTGCTTGAAACAAACCTACTGGCTTTCTTCCAGTGACTCAGGAGTACTTGGTCTATCTTCCTTGTGGACCAGTACAGCCTCAGGTGAGCTTCTTCTGGTCATCCTCATTCAGCCCTGCAGCTTTGGGTGAGTAAGAATGAAGCAATTTCCCTCGCCTGCCTGCTAACACCTGTCCAGTTACAGAGGAAGAGCAGAGGATATGTAGTTCACCCCTCCAGGCTATGTAGTCCACTCCCTAAGCCTTCAGGTCTAACCATCAAACCTTGGTTGGTCCATGTCTTAGATGGTGGAGGTGGCTGGTCCTGAGCCCCACAACCTGCTAATGCAGATTATTGGCCAGCTGTAAATTGAGCAAAACTCTTGCTGTCTCCCGCCAAGGGTTGCAGGAGACAGCAGTGAACTGGTGTCACCTACAGATATCCATACACAAATTCAGCTGTACATAAATCCTGCTTTATAAAAAGGATGTGCCTGACCTCCGCTACTCATCTGGCCTCCCTCCACATCCATGAAAAGACAAATGCCCCCTGAGGGCAATATGTCTCCTTCTGAGATACAGGCTGAAGATAAATCATCCATTGCAACTCCCTCTCCCCCATGACTGTAGGAGGCATAATCTGTTGAGGGGATCTCAGGTTCAGACGGTCAATCTTAGATGGGGTGAATCCTACCTCAAGAATGTAGGGTCACACTGGGAAGGTAGTGTAGTGATAGGACAAGGGGAAATGGTTTCAAAGTGGAAGAGGGGAGATTTAGAGATTAGGAAGAAATTCTTTGCTGTGAAGGTGGTGAGGCACTGGAACAGGTTGCCCAGAGAAGCTGTGGATGCTCCATCCCTGGAAGTGTTCAAGGCCAGGCTGGATGGGGCTTTGAGCACCCTGGTCTGGTGGGAGGTGTCCCTACCCATAGCGGGGGGGTTGGAACTTGATGATCTTGAAGGTCCCTTCCAACTCTTACCATTCTATGATTCTAAGGTGTGAGGGAGCCAAAATAGGAACCAAGACTTGTGGCCTTCAAGTGTGGGGTCACCACCACTGAAACACCTTGTGGAGGTTGCAGAACCGCTTTATAAGTCTCTAAGAATAAGGTATGCGATGGTGTGGCAGTGGAGATTACTCTATGTGAACACTGGTTTAGTTTAAATAACAGGACTATTAGGGAACTAGCTGGAAGGCTGCACAGTGCCTTCAGATTAGCAATTAGCATGGCAGAGGTCATGACAAGACAGCTGGAGCTGGGAGGATGCTATTTCCTGAGTCCAGCTGCAGATGGCCAAGAGTCAAAAGATCTCATGGATGCTGGCCATTAAAAAGTGAGTTCCTTAAAAGTGAGGTTCACTAAGATGCCAGGGAGCTATTTGCAGGGAAGGGACAAACAGATAGACGGAGTCCCATCAGGGGCCTGAAGAAGCAGAGCTTGTGTCTATACCAGAAAGAGGTCAGAGGAGCAGCTAACCCTGGAACTGTGACAAATCCTACATCTCAATCTCTTTTACACAGTGGCTTTCCCATCCCTCTAATCCTCTTTTTCACCTGTCTCTAGGCCTCTGCTATTTTTACCGTGTATCTTTTTGGATCTGAAATTACTAGAATGGAACAAAGGACTTCAATTTATATAATGGCACAAAAATAATACTAAAAAACCTCCCCCCTAAAGTCTGAGACAATGCCCAGCATAAAATAGCA
Organism: Thinocorus orbignyianus; assembly: GCA_013400375.1. Lineage (NCBI taxonomy): Eukaryota > Metazoa > Chordata > Aves > Ciconiiformes > Thinocoridae > Thinocorus > Thinocorus orbignyianus. Next base: position 267,538 of record VXBW01003926.1, on the reverse strand, counting down.
GAGGTTTTCAGTGAGCTGCCTGGGCCTTTTTTCTAAATAGTTGTAGTTAACTCAATGCGTATGAGTAGTTCAAATGTTTTCTCTTCTAACCTTGCATTTGCTATCGGCCATCTCAGTGCCAACTGTCCTCATTGCTTTTCACAAGAGGTACCAGTGCAGCAGCTGGTGTTTTTCAACAGGCTTTAAAGAAATTACCATTTTGAGAGCAACAAGGGAGAGCCCCAGAGAAATGGGTGTATTGGACTCTTAGGAAAGCACTAGGAGTAGATTAAGTAGGAAATTTTAAATGTATTTGCATTTCACAGTGTAGACGTCGTTGCTGTGTTCATCACCCTCTTCTGTTCCCACTCCTGGCAGGCTCACTGTGACCATGGCACAACAGTGTGCATAAAGAATGGCAATGCCACTGACAAGGCTTCTGGCTTTATCTTATTTGGACAAATGGCATCTACTGCAATTCCTTGTTTTCTGGTCCTGGAAGGTCTCTAAGGTGTTGAGAGTTGCCAGAAAGTGCCTTCATCCCAAGCCTGGGATGGCTGTGGGAATGCCAGGGCAATGCAGCCACAAGACTCTAATTTCACTTCTTTTGTCTTACTTCACCTCCTTTCTTTCACTGATGTTGCAGAAGTGTTGCATGGTGCTGCAAGGCACACTTCTGCCAGTGCTTGCTCTTTAAGACTGGTGTGTTTGTGACTCTGATGGATGGAGGGCTGGCTCCTCTCTAATAGCAGGGCTCTTGCCAAAAATGACAACACTGGTGAGGTCCAGCATGACCGCCAGCAGCACAGAAGTTTGCCTGCCGGGGTGCCTCAAGAAGCATCTGGCTCCTGAACCTGACATTGGATAAAGGCAGAAATGGGAGACTTCTTCTCCCCTGTCCATCTCCCTTTTCCCACCTTCAAGCCCCTTCTCTGCTTCTAGCTCCTTTTTCAAGCCCACACTTCTTCCTATGCTCTTCCTCCCAATGATGTCAGAAAAAAAGGAAAAATGTGTGATATACCAGAAAAATCAAACCTATTGACATGGCTGCTGATTTCAGCAGTGGCTCATCTGCAGCCTCACACCGTGAGAGCTAACTTTTATTGCTCATTATAAAACAATGTCTCCTAATAGGGAGGTGCAACGCTCTGCGCTGCCAATAAGAGGACATTTAGCCTGGAAATTTGTGAGTGTAATTTATAGGCAGGCATGCCCATGTGCAGGCACACACAGGTAATGATGGTGTTAGCCGCCTGACAAATTGCAGGACCTTGCACATTTGACCTCCCCCCCTGCCCTGTATGCAGTATTGCATCTCCCGGGGGGTTCACCCTGACATCCCACCCCGGAGCGGCTTCCAGCTGCTGCCATTTTGGATATCCTGCCTATTTATTTATTTCCAAAGATCCTCCCTGCTCTCACCTCTGGGGTTACTCTCTCTTGACTGCCACCTCATGCGGGGCACAGTTTTCTGACAAACCTTGCTTGAGGATCGGGTGCCTTATAGTTTTTCTGACTAGAAAGGTGAACTTTATATCAAGTGGTGGAAAGGGGAGCTTCAAAACCTGCTGCCGAGATATTTAGCTTTTGCCTTTAGCCCTGAATATTCTCCATATAGCAGTCTTCAAAGCTGAGACATTTTTCTATGTATGGTAAAGTTATTCTGAACATCTTCTGAATCACTTTGGATTGATTAAGTTTAATCTGTCTTTCAATCTGAGCTGTGTACAGTTCACCTTACACTAACTAGGGCTTGAGAAGTTGAGAGATCTCAGAACGTTCCAAATCAAATTTTTTCAAGTGTTTTCAAGCATTGCCAAAATAGTTTTGCAGTAAAATATGCAGTGTATAGTCTCTGATACAGTGCATCTTTATCTTCTCCTGGATTTTAGTGCAAGTTAGGTACCTAACCTTGGATTAGTAATGGATTAAAGCACATGTTTAAACATTCTGCTGAATACAGTCCATACAAAATACATGATGTTATGCTACAAGGTCTTTTCTTCACTCACTCAGGACTGAAAGGAGACATTCACTGGTGCCTCTGGCACTTGTGACTAAGGAAAGCATCCCAGATTCAGCTGGGTAAACAATTCATATCCCACTACCGGATGGCCTCACGCTCTCTTTCTAGTCTGTTTTTTCATTTGGACCTCTTTATCACTGCATTTAGACAAAATATTTAACCAGATATGTTTGTATCACGGTATGGCAGTAAATGACTTCAAATTCCAGTGCTAAGGTTTTAATATTCCTCACATAAAGATACTTGCAATGCTGAAGCACATTAGTAGGAGTCGTTGACACATATTCTAATTGGTATATTATGATTTTAATTGCTAAACTTTGACAAATGTCAGTATCAGCACTGCTTCTCTCCCTCAGATCGTTTGGGTTTGATTTCTGATGATTTGCAAGCTTTCTTTTCCCCCCTCCAGTTTCCTCCATTTCTGCTTGGCTCAGGAAGAGTCTTTTTCCCATTTTCCTCCACCCGCAAAGCAAAGGCTTCCCTTTGCTCTTCTGAACCTGCACATTGCAATTATAATCAGTAATGAAAAGTCAGGAAACGGCAATTCAAACAGTTGCTTCTCAGTAGAAATAAATGCTGGATCCCTTTGAGCAGGCAGGGCAGGCGATGAGCCTGTCAGTCAGGAACCCTCACACTTGGCAGGGTGATTTACCTGTCTGATGTTCCTGCTCGTTCTCCATCATCAAATAAAAACACTTCGCTTGTCAAACATCTTCCTTTTTTGGGATGTGTCTCGCACGCACACTGCTCGTCCATTTGAAACTCAGCTGCGCCTCTAGCAGTCAATCTGACAGCTCAGCCAGACAGGCTCTGTCCTAAAGAGATTTCCCAGTAGCCCACTGAAGCATCTCAAAAGCTTAAGGCCTGCACAATTGAAAGAATTATTTTTCTTACCGCATTCTTTTTCTTAACAGAGAATTAACTCTTTACAGAGACAGAACAGGAGTATTGGGTCTTTTAAAACAGGGAAAAAAAAAACCCAAACCTTCTAGATGTTGAAATGTCCCAGCCAACACCTAAGCTCTCCCTTCTACAACAGCTTGTGTTGAGCAAGCAGACCCAGAGCTGTGCTAATAACAGATTTGGCCACCCAGGTTCACTGAGGTGGGCTACTCCTCAGTGGCTGTAACTTTGGGATGACTCTTCAGGTCACACCTCCTCGCTAGCTCCTGAGCACAGCTGTCAGTGCTTGTCCTCAGGTCAGTCCTATAACCTGGCAGCCAAGCCTGTCTGTAGGCACCTCGGTGGTTCTTCTCTCATCTACACTTTGAAGCAACAAGGAGGGAAGTGAAGACAGAGAGGCTCATTTTGTTCCTGTTCTTGGAAATTGAGGGGTAAAGGACTTTACACATCATGGGGGACAGAAGTTACTTAACTGTGACCCACCCTACTTGGTTGTCTCAATGAGATGAGCATCAAATGCTTCAAGGAGAGCTCCCAGTCTGGGGACAACCTGTTTATGAAGAGAGTTTCTTTCCCTCTCTGAGTTGCCAATAGTTGCTTTCTACTGTGAAACCTCAGAGTTTTAACCAACATCTTTAGGATTTGGGGGAAACACAGGCCAGGAGGCCAGCTCTGTGAGATTAGAGGTTGCCTGGTTTGGTACACCTGGACCTGCAGGGACAGGATCACAGTCAAGAAGCTTGTGGAATGTTAGTTATGAATCTGACTGCAAACTTTTACAGCTTGTCTCTTCTGGTGTCAGGAAGGATGGAGAGTGACTGGACTGCAATGTGGTCTCAGTTTCTAGTGTGTACCATCCTTTTAAACCAGCAGGTTGGACTTCTGTTATCCTGGACACTGTGCAGCTTTTCCCACTGTTTTCTCCCTGCAGCTGCCCCAGCTACAGACCTCAGTAAGAAGCCTGCTTTGCTCAGGAACCTGGAAGCTATCTTAAGGCCTGTGGTTCTTGCCATGCAAATGAAGGTAGCATTACACATCTTGTTGAGAAAAATCACCACCACTCAATTAATCAGCCAGTTATTCATCTCGCACTGTAATTGCAGCCTGTATGCCACTCACTGTCTCCAGGTACGCTGACTGAACCGATCTCATGTTTAACAATTTGCCAACAGTACGACTGAATGCAATTATTTTGATAAAGATTTTCCAGCATCAGATTTTACAACACATGGCTTTTTTTCTTATGTCCTGAAGTGGGGGGACAACCTTAGCAATTTAAATATCAATGTTTCTCCTCCTGTAGTTTACACCTGGGAAACAGAAGCCCAAGGTAGATTAAGTGATTTTTCTTATGTTCGCCCAGGAGGACAGTTGCCAAACTAAATTAAAATCCAGAGCTCAATCCACCAGCTCAGCCCCTAGGACACATTGCCCACAATGGAGAATCCTGATGTACGTAAACCATGATGCAAAAGGTAGCACCAAACTGATTTCAGGACATGCCAAAACGGTCCTCAAACTCCAGGCTGACAGAGGCAGAGTAACGGGATAAGTTAGCTGAAGAGCAAAGTACTGAGACATCAGAAGAGTGAGACAGGCCACAGACTATATGAAGCCACCCTTTTCCTTGGCCAAATGATGCACCGATTAGTGGTTGGTTAATATTTAATATAACATATGTTTTAGTGTTAGAGTGATGTGCCAGGACAAAGGGCACCACTATTTTGATAAGTGATTGAACTTTCAGCAACACGGAGGCAAGGGAGAGGGAGATTTTTATTTTCAAAGCAAATGAAGGGATTGGCACACACTATGGCCTAAAAATTTAATTTCCTATCTTTTCCAATTATAGTAAAGGCAAACCAAATGACTCTTTTGTTGGCTGAAGATCTTAGGGTATGAATACTCAATTGAAAGCTTTTGCATTATAGCAGCTTAACAAATTACCACCCATCTGGTAAGCCATCATATCTGGCCCCATGTGTGCTCTTAGCCATCCTTATATCACAAGTTAAAGCACATCAGCATCGGTGGGTCGGCCTGTCCCTCAGAGGTGCTAATGCCATTTGTTTGGAAGGGCGACAGCACCCCTTGGCCAGGTGGTAGGAGCACAGAGCCATCTGCTGAGCTTCTGAAACATGTGGCAGTAAGGACCGGGAGCTATTGTCAAATCTCCACCTTCTGCAAGACAGATCCTGTGGGGTAAGGAAATGACAGGAGCTGCAGACACAAAGCTTTCCGAGATCTGACCCAGCGATACCTCTGGCAGACATCTGTAGTCTCTTCCACACGTCCAAGGCTGATAAATGACACCAAAGGCACATAATAATGGCCAGCTGTTTGGTTCATTAGATGTCGAGCACCATTCTTACCAATTTGAATAACTTAATTGTTTTGAGAAGGTCTTTAATTGCAGGCTGTACTTTGAGTTAACCTGTACGGATGGTGCCTGATGAGATCGATTACCTGCATTAATAAGAAGGGGCAGAGCCTTGGTGTTCTTGTAGCATGCACTTTCAGACTAAATAGCAAATATCAGAGCTTGGCAGGACAAGAGGAGACAGTGCATTGAAGACATTGATCTGAGCTACATGTCTCTCCCAGAACTGTGCAATTTTTGCTGTAGACACAATCAAATATGTCAAATGGCTGCTAAAATGTAAATGTTAGCAGTCAAGGTCATCTTCCAAGGGATACTGAGCAGCATGCCCCAGGCAGGCCCCATTAGTGGCAGCACTGACAGCGTTCCCATCACCTTCTCCTCCCCCAGCTCTTTGCTCCGTGCTGAGAAATATTCCAGAGGCAAAAGTCTTTTCCATCTGATGCTAAAAAGCTGTTCCCTCCTCCCAGCCGGCCGAGGCTCAAGTTTAATAAAAATCCTCATTAGTTGTCATCTAAATATGCAGGAGGTCCGTGCCAAGTATTGCAGCTGAGTTAGGGAAAGCCAAAGCAGGTTCTAATTAAAGATAGGGCCAGACCAAAACCTTGGGTCACAAGCCTATACCTTGTGGAAATTTGGATCCAAGCTCTGAATGCCATTGATCAGGATGATCTCTTCACTCAAAGACCCAGGTACTACCTGGCACTGCAGTCGTAAATCCCTCATAGAGACCCTTTGATTCAGTCACCCCACATAACGTGGAGGAGATTCTCTGGCTGCTTCGCTTTAATTAAGGGATGGGAAGCTCTAATTAATACAACATGACAGTGAAAATATAATCAGTAGAGTGGCCCCTGTTGTTTGTTCGCATGTTAATTTTGCATTTTGCATGCTACTTTCTTTTTTTTAACACACTTGTTTTTTAATTTTGTGCAGTTATACTTGAAAGCCAGTAGCAGCAGACGAAGTGTTCCGCAAGGAGCCCGGGGGAACAGAGTGTTAATAAGTGCTGGGTTTGGCACCTGAGGAACCACGGAGGCGCTTGGGGATTATATAAAACAAACAAGGTAGCCGGGATTTTCTGTTAACATGATCATTAGGGAAGGACTGAAAATCAATGATATCTTATATTTCTGGTTTTATGTTTCACAGTTAACAATGCACTGAGACACGCAGGATCACCAAGACACAGATTTCTCCTATTAGTTTCCCATGTTTTAACCATAGCAAAAAAGTCAGTTTTTTTAAAAAAACATCTCAGTTCTGCAGCAAAGATAGACTGTCACATGGCCGTGAGGTCTAGAGCACAAAAGAGAAATCCTGAATCTGTGTGGCCAGTGGTACTCACCTTCACTTGGAACTTACAATGCAGAGTTGCTCCCTGTTTAAACTTCTGGTTTCCTGGTCTCCCAGCATCAGGAAGGATCTGCATCCCCCTCCAGTTGAGTGGAAATGTTGTTTTCATCCTATAGCATTTACTGTGCATTTGTAATGGTATTCCTCCTGCAGCTTCATCTCTGTCCAGGAAAGCTCTCAGTTTACAAAACCCTATGACTTGGAGCAGTGGAGATGCTGGTGGCAAAAACGGAAGCTGGAGCTTGAATAAATTAGCACGTTTCCACCAAGGCTTGAGTTAACACTTGAGTTAACACAGCTGGAACAGCTCAGCTGTTCTAACCAAATACAAATATCTACACCTGAACCACACACCTCCATTTCTATTAGGGCTAATGGTCTGGAATACACATCTCATGTCACCCAAAGGCTTCACATCCTTAAAGGATCTCTCCTGAACATAAGGACTTCCTCAGGTGACTTGCTTGTACACAGAATTTACGTGGTGGGCATCAAACACTAAATGGCATGAGTTCCGCTTGTCACATACATGACCCACTAACCCTGAGGCTAGAATCTTGCCTTAACATTTTCAAGGAGTTCTAGTGAATGATATTCAAACTAATAGTTTATTGATATAGAACTGAAAAACTGAGGCATGTTTTCTCTACTTATTCACTTATGGCTAGAGTTTACAAAATACCTTCTTGCCCAAACATTTTTCTGTTGAGCCTAGTTTTGTATATGCTGAAAGTAATTACATTAAACTTCATAAAACTTTTTGCAAAATCAATACTTTTCAGACTATTCTGCTTGTCAGCAGCACAAAAGAAGCTCCAAAAAGTCCAGACCTAAAAGTTGTTTTTTTAAATGGCATCTGCCTTACATGGTGAAAAAGTAGTCCAAAACCACTTGCAAATTGCAAAGTCCCAGTGGTCTTAAAGATTCAGGGTCTGTTATTCTTCCATTAATCACCTGACAATTCATGGTCACAGAAGAAAGGACAGGTCGTATTCCATGTGACCTCAGACTCCTGACCTGCCATATCTGTATAACTGGACAATGTTTGCCTGAAAGACCATTGCAAGCTTTAGTCAACCACGTGCATGCAGAGACTTGCAGCAAAAAACATCGTGGCTGCTGTTAATGGCAATTGTGGGATGCTGAGAGCCGACTAGAACTCAAACAACCTTTAGCTGGGAGAAGAAATCAGAGCTGGTGAACAAACATTAATATTTCTTTCAGTAGTGTGAGGCTCCTGTGAAGATTTACATAATTAATCTTCAGCAACAAAACATTTATAATGCAGTTTAATAATCTGGGTGATAGACAGGTCATCTTAATTACCATCTTGCTTCCCGGTTTTAAAAGCCGTTGTTTCCAAGCTCTTAGCATAGAAGTGAATAGCTTGTATCAGCTTCAAGACAGCACAGCAAGTTTGCAGATGATTAATGCCTGAGTGCTTGGTGCTAACCAGGGAGGATGGGGCAAGCGGTTTTGAGCACAGTTCTGTATTGTTGATATCCCAGCAACTGGTATCTACTACCCCAGTTGCAGGTTCACTCACCTCCCTCCTCTCCCTTCTACAAACACAAACTAAGTGTGGGGATCTTTAAATTGGAAGAGCTGAGATTTAGATGAGATACCAGAAAGAGATTCTTTTCCTGTGAGGGTGGTGAGGCACTGGAACAGGTTGCCCAGAGAAGCTGTGGCTGCCCCATCCCTGAAGGGGTTCAAGGCCAGGCTGGATGGGGCTTGGAGCAACCTGCTCTGGTGGGAGGTGTCCCTGCCCATGTCAGGGGGGTTGGAACTGGATGATCTTTAAGGTCCCTCCCAGCTCTAACCATTCTGTGATCTAATTTCCCACAATCTGTTCTAAAGTACACATGTAAAATTGTTTGTGGCTTGTAGGGGGTTTTTTTAGGGCTTTTTTTTGTTTGTTGGTTGGGTTATTTTGTTGTTTTCCTTAAAGATACCTCTTTGAAATACTTTATTGTTGATAAATCCTATTGTGTCACAGTCTGCTGAAGAGATGGTAACTTCTCGTGAGAGGAAGGGAAGGGGAAAATGAACAATTCTTGGTCATCATGAAGAACTTGTTGCCAGTCTAACTATTCATAGAATCATAGAATCGTAGAATTGTATAGGTTGGAAGGGACCTTTAAGATCATCTAGTCCAACCATCAACCTAACTCTGACAAAAACAATCACTAAACCATGTCACTAAGCACTAAGTCAACCCGTCTTTTAAATACATCCAAGGATGGTGCCTCAACCACTTTCCTGAGCAGTCTGTTGCAATGCTTTGGTCATTCTCCTGTATGAAATGAGTGTAGAAGAAGGATTTCAAGGACAACAATGAGGGAGATACTGTTTGAAGCTTGAAGAGGGACCACAGAGAACATGACACGAGAGAAAAGGGACTTGTCTGAAATTCACAGGAGGCAGCAGAGATTAGAGTCATGGGCAATCAGGAGACAGAAATCACCTTTTAAGTGTTGAAAAGAAGATGACAGCACAGGGGCAAGCAAGGCCTTTACACAAAAGAGAAAGGGCAGCCAGTGGAGGGATTTGCCACGAGACCTGACATGGGCAGACAGACAGGTTATAAAAATGATCTTTACAGCAGTGCTCTAGAGAAATACCGGCAAGGCAAGACTGCGTTAGTACTGAAGAAAAAGATGCTGCAAGAACTGAGACTCACGATAACAAGCACCTGGTTGAGAGTTTTATTTGTGTAACTCGATTAGCAAGTCTGGATTTTACTTTTATTTAAAAAAAGGTGAGACTTCAAGCTAGGGGCTGGATGTGAGAAGCCAAAGAGGAGCTCACACCCAGACTATGAGCTTGATGCAAAGGAACAGTGTTATCCAATTGCTCAAGAAAGAACAAGCAGGAAAGGCTGAGCTTTGACAGGAAGAGCTCTGTTCCAGCTTGGCATAACTCGCTGACATCTCCTAATGAATTGCTAACCAAACAGATATTTTAGTTTGGACAGGAAAAGACCTTTCCTGTGCAGAGGGAAGATCCATCAGTCAAGGAAACAGCCGACCAGTGAGTGGTGTTTGCAGAGCAGAATACCCAAAATTAGGGTGTTGCTGGAAAGAGGAGAGCAGATTCACGGAAGGAAAGAGAAGGAGCAAATCTGGTCATCATATAGGTGGCTGGAGAGCTGGGAGGGCTGGGGCTGCCCTGGGGCAGAGATGTGCCAGGAATACCTGATGCCAGTTGGGCTGGGAGTAAAGCCAAAGAGGCAGGCTGGAGCTCAGGATGGTTTCTTAAGATGTGAACTACTGCTTTTGAGAAAGGACCCCAAAACTCAAGGGGGAGTGGATTACATGGCAGGACAGAAGGTATGGAGAAAGCCATGGAAGTGCCACTCAAAACCACTAAACAACTTATATTCCATCAGAGAGAACAATACACTTGTTCTCTAACTCTCATAACCTGTTATTCTTCAATTTCTAGGTGTGTGTAAGCCCAGCTTCCCATGCTGGTGGCTCAAGAAAACTCTTACCTTGAAACAATCACTGGCTAAGAAGACTAGGAGATAAAACCAATTCATAGTAGTGCCCCTTCCCACCGGACTGTACAACCAGGGCTTTCAAGGATAAAAAGGGTGGCTGGTCTTCTGTGAGTAAAAGCCTGTTTGGTCTTCTTACCTGAATAACCCTGCAGAGCGCATACTGTAGGAATGCTTGTATGTCTTTGTATCTCGTGCTATCTTGGCATCTCTGCATCAGCACAAAGTCAGAAGAGCGGATTTTCACCCTATGAGAACTGGTATCCTGGCATCAGGCTGAGCATTGTATAATGCTCTCGGGAAAAGGTTTTACTGCAGTCATTTGAGACTCTGGTGACTGAAGAGGATGAAAATAAAAGAAGAAATCAAATAGGGATCTCAATAAATAGAATTTCAGATCTTGCATAATATCATTCAATGGCAACAGCAGGTGTTTGACAGTACTGTGAACTTCCTCAGAATGGGATCCTGCCAACATGGCTGTGATTCAGTGCAATGATTCAATGACTGCAGGACGGTATCCTGCCAACCAGCCTTCCAGCAGAAAACTGTTCACCCCACTGCAAACACTGACAGTCCATTAGCATTTCAGATTTAGTCTATCTGCATGTCAGTAGAAGGCGTGCATCCCCTTCAGGTAATGGAAGGAGGGAGGGACAAAAATTCCCTTTTCTCCCAGGGAATAAAAGGCAAAATTGTTAGCTGCAATGTTATCCCTGAGGAGGAGCGAGAGGTGTGTTTTCTTTAAAGTTCAGAGTTTGGGAAAATAATGGCTTCCTTTTACTCTCCAGCCCTGTTTTCCCTTCCACCTCCAAGCAGGAGCCTTGTTATAATAAGACAAGAGATTCTCCTCAGCTTTCTCTTATGCCTTCTAAACTGTGCAGAAATAATACCAACATCCTGAGATGAGCGAAGAAACTCAAGGAGCTGTCATTAGCAGTCCTGGCTTCAGATATTTTTTCAGCTGCTCACCCACAGCTGGGCAAGCACCTATTCCTTCCCCATCACCCTCCCCAATGCCCGCACACCCAGCCTCCTGCATCACAGATGTGAACGTATAAACCCATAGCAGGGAACGTGGCTCCTGGAGGCACTTGGCATGGGTGCAGAGGAGAACAAGCCATGCTGAACCATCACCCTCCTGCGGCCAAGCCACCTGAGATGAAACCTCCTTCAAGCAAACATGCTGGCAGGGGTGCAGCGTGGTGGGAGCAGGCGCAATTCAGCTCAGCTTTCCTCTTGCTCCCTTTTTCCATTGTGCAGCAGAAGGAAAACAGAGACTGGAGCTGAGAAGCAATTCACAGTGCTGCTCCTGTAATCTTTGTTGCAGCACAATGTTCTCATTCTTGCTTGGCTCTTTTAAACCTGCTGTAATATGAATAATGATATACTCCACTTACGGAGACTTTGTTAAACACTTTGCTTTTATCACAGGTGCTGCGTAACCTTCTAGGATCAAAAGGGGCTCTTTAAGAGGTGATTAGAGCGGGAGGGAAGGGTTTAGTGGTCTAAGTGACACATTTGCAATAATTAGGCTTCCTGGAGTGATAGGTTCAAATCCTAGCAGGGTTGACTCAGCCCTTCATCCCTCTAAAGTATACGAAATTGGCTTTTTGTAGTAGGGTCTTTTGGACAAGAACTTAAAAAATACACAAAGGCACACGAGTTTCCACCTTTTACTGCAAGACTGAATTTTACAAATTTATAAACCAGAGCCACAGGGCATTTCACCTAAGCCTAGCTGTCTGCCCAGGCCCTACTTGCCAAAAACCTGTGTTCACCCTTACAGAGACCATGCAGCTCTTCTGCCCACCAGCCTGCTTCCCAGAGGGGCTCACGGTGGTGGTGAAATGTGTAGTGTAGTGAGGGCAATGGTTTGGGCCAAAGCAAGGCAGTTTGAATGTATCCTATGACTAAACATAACCATCAGCCTCTAGTTTGTAGATTACTCTTTAAAAATTAGTATGCACATGGATATTCCATTTCTACTGTGTATTAATATTCCCTCGCTTGAGTGTGACTCGCCCAGTCATGGGTCAAACCAGAGCACCAAAACTCATGTAGCACCATAGGCTGAAGGAGAGTGAATTCTGTTTTTTTCTTTAAAAAATAACAAAAAAAAAAAAAAAAAAAAGAAGCTTTCTTGGGATGATTCCTGTTCATGGGAATGGTGGGGAGGGGTGGAGGGGTGTCTTTTCTGCCTGTTCATTTGGTCAACTTAGGGGAAGCCAAGCTTATTGTCATGAGATAGCAGTTCAAGAGGAACTCCCAGTGTAAGCCTTTGGGAACGTCTGTCAGGGTAAGGGAATAGAAGATGAAGAAAAGGCCATTTCAGCCTTGTATCCCGGGACTTTCCTTAGCACAGACAAAATCACACAACCAAGGAAATGACTGTGATTGTAAATAAAATACACCGAAAAGTTTCTCTTGGTAGAAGCAAGAACATGGGGAGAGGGACATAGGAAGGGGGCTGGGAGAGGGAGAGGTAGGTGAGGAGAGGTGACGAGGTTTCTAGAGACCATGCAGGGAGCAGGGGGTATCTGAAGGGAAGGGATGGCTGAGGAAATAAAAGTCCGGAAGACAACATAGAAAACAACCATTCAGAAGTGAAAAAAAGGCGAGAGAGGAACTGACAGGGACCAAGGACTTCTTTGCTGTGAGGGTGGTGAGGCACTGGAACAGGTTGCCCAGAGAAGCTGTAGCTGCCTCATACCCTGGAGGGGTTCAAGGCCAGGCTGGATGGGGCTTTGAACAACCTGGTCTGGTGGGAGGTGTCCCTGCCCATGGCAGGGAGGTTGGAACTGGATGATCTTGAAGGTCCTTTCCAACTCTAACCATTCCATGATTCTATGAAAGACTCGGAGCTTGTCATTGAGCTTGAAGGAGATGGAACACTGCGTTTACCCCTCTTTGGTTTTGTTTTCCTGGTGGAGGAGGAGCGTAGTAAGGAGGCAGGCTGTGCCAGGCCATGGACTTTCTTGAGTTCTTGTGGAGGGTCTTCTTGCACTTCTCCATGGCTTGGAGATGCAGAGGCTGTAGACCAGGCTTGCACTTTCTTCAACTCAAATGTTGTGTACAAAACTCTTCTCCAACAAAGATGACCGTCTTTCCCATCCAGTCAATACCGGGGAAAAAAGGAGGAGAGAGATGCAAGTATGAGTGAATAGCAGTCGAGTGCAGCTAGCTAATTGCAGCTTCATGTAATCTCTTTCATAGACGTTATCATAACTGTATATATTTCCAGCCCATTTCGTCTATCTTTTCCGGCCTCCTGTCTTTGCAGCTGCCTCCTCTTCTCTCTTTCCTGATGGCTGCAAATCTCTGCTTATCACCCGTTTTCATGCTGTGTTTTGTCTGCCTCTTTGTGTTCATCCCTGTACCAGCTCCTTGGCTGCATGTGGCACTTTCTTATTTCCTGGATGTTGTGAGAGACTGGTATGAACTACTTGCTTCAGTTAGCATGTGTGACCTTTTGCCTCATTTTGCTTTTGTCGGATGATTTGGTTTTACACATGTTTACACTAAGGACTAGTTTTGCAAACTAAAGCGGTCAATATGAATGTGCAATTGCTATGTGAGGTAGTAGGAATTAAGACAATTACTTATTTATCAAATTTCCTTTTGTATGAATGTATCCATCCACTGCATGAATTTTTCATGCAAGCTCATCTTGAAAGAAAAAAACCAACCAACATTCCCTCCTCCCGGTAAGGATTTGAACCCTTTGGGGAATTCTCCCAAATTCTCCTGTTTTTTTCTTTAATTGAACCCCGCCGTGTAAGAAGTGCCCCGTCTACAATATTGATTGCAGAAAAACAAGCAGACCTGTCAGTCTCTCTTTTCCCAAGGCAAAACTCTCCTATTGTCCTTTTCTGCTGGGGTATAATCTCAACAAAGACAGACTTCAAACAGTTAAGCTTCTTCCTATTGTATTGGGACTATACATAGGGCTCCACTTTACATTCGCATTTAACAGGTTTCAAGCGTCCATAATAAACTAGCAACGTTTTTCCTCCATGACAGCTGTTTGACAGATTTTGAAAATGGGTGAAAAATGGAAAATTACCCTACAGAGGAAACATCCCCTTCTCTTCATAACTCAGCCTGAGACATGGCATGAATGGAATAACACACTTATTACATTCTAGGACTGAGCATAAAATGCATTGCCTCCCTCTATTCCACTGGATTTGATAATCTAGTACGATTTAGGTCCCTAATAAATTAAATTGTTCGGAAACTTGGTTCACTGCCTAAACTCCATGCAAAGCTGTGCTGTTTAATGATGCCTTTCTTTCTTTCTTTCTTTCTTTCTTTCTTTCTTTCTTTCTTTCTTTCTTTCTTTCTTTCTTTCTTTCTTTCTTTCTTTCTTTCTTTCTTTCTTTCTTTCTTTCTTTCTTTCTTTCTTTCCTTCTTTCCTTCTTTCTTTCCTTCTTTCCTTCTTTCTTTCTTTCTTTCTTCCTTTCCTTTCTTTCTTCCTTTCCTTTCTTTCTTTCAGTGTTTTATCTTTGGGATAAATAATTCAGCCTAATAAACCCTGTGATCTGTGAGGTTAATTGACACCCACAGTAGTTCCCAGTTTGTGCATAGCACCCATATTTGTCTGTCTTTCACGGAGTCCTGTAGCGTGATCATCTCCTCTCTGCCCCTCACCAGTCAGGTTCCCTGCATTGCCAGGAGACCTAATCATGGCAAACACCATTTCTACCCCTCAATGTGCAAGGACCTCAGGTCCATGTGCCTGTTTCCTTTCCCCCGTTGGGGGGAATCTAGTTGACTTCTGAGAAAATCCTAGGGCAATTTGGACTAGACTGCAATATAAAAGAAAAAGGCAAAAAAAAAAAAAAAAAGGAAAGTAGAATTAAAAAAGTATTATGAAGAACCACAAATATATTATCTGTGGGATTTATTCATAGGTGATGTGTCCAGCTGTACAGCGGGATGAATACGTCCTTATTAATTATTAAATTGCTCAGATGGTTCTCCTCCCCAAAACCTGACATTTATTGAAAAAAAGTAATTGAGGAGGATTTGGCCAGTTCCGCTCCCTGTGTTCGAGTGTTATTCAACCGCTATCTCCACCAGCCCCTCTCCCTCTGCCTCTCTCTCTGCTTTCAGGCTAACACACAGTTTATTGTGTATCAATAAAACATAAGAATTACTCCTGGTATAACAATAGCACCTCTTTGCAACCTTCAGCCTGCTTAGCTCCCAGGAATAGCGTGCTAATGAGGGTGCGTAGCGTTTTGGACAGATGCTAGAGTGTTATGCTGGGCTGGTAACTGCGTCTCTTGGATCAAACACTGCACTGGGATGACTCATGCCTTTTACTAATTTATAAGAGCAGTCTTCCTTGAAATCCCAATGTAAATACTATCGCCCTGTCCTCCGTGAGTGACTACAGCCTTGAAGTCAACAAAAGTAATGGGCATTCTGCGAGGAATAACGAGTCGCTGGTATATTCCTTTTTATCCCCTGGATGGAATATTTGAATTTTGGGTTGTTTTTCTTCGTTTTACATCTGTATTTTTTTTTCCCCAGGGGCTGTGGAAACACAAGGACCACATAGTCTGACGAGACACACAAGACAGGGCACAGAATAAAACAAAACACAAAAAGACTGAGCCTTGGTTTTGTTAAGAAAGAGGGAAGTTGGAGCTGTATCACACACCTGGTGGTTTGGATGCATGTAATTCTCAAACTTGAAATCAGAGCTCGTTTTCTGTATGTATTATAGTTTCCTTTACAGGACGGTCATAAGACAGGACAATGTCCTATTCACACCCATCAGGAGTGACCTGCTGAGGGAAACGAGTCTTTTAAAAGTCAGAGGGATCTCAGTGCATTTCCTTTCCCATTTTGATTGAAGAGGTGTTTCCAAGTAAGTGTTTCTAACTTCCTGGCCTGTATTGATTTTTTATATCCCTGTGATCACTCTGTGCAAACAAGGGTGTTCGTGCACTGGCATGCCTAGATGAAAAATGCCAGATAGCCCATTGTAATTTCTAAAGACAGTGGGCAAACCTGAGAGTGAAGACATGGTTGACATCTTCCCCTACTGACACACAGTACTTTAGCTGAGTGCAAAAACAGGTTCCTAAATTGCCTGAGCAAAGCCACTTTCACAGTCTATTTCAAGCACCTGCCACCTTTGCTTGCAGATCGATGAGTGTTGCTGTCCCCAGCGTGATGCCCCCACCCAAGCCCAGAGTCCTCCAGACAGGATGGGATAACTCGTCAGTCACGTCTCTCTCCACTGACTCTAAAAGGAAGGCAAATGATGAGCCCAGACATCTTTAGGTGACTGAAAATAGGTGAGAAGATCCCCCGAACTGGAACCAAACCAGTTGTTCAGTGAGCAGTAAGCTATCAGCAAGGCGCTGGTGGGAAGCTGAGATGTAAAATTTGAAAGTCTCACATCCCATTGCTATCATTAGTATCACACACCGTGACAACTCTGTATGTGCTGCCAGTTGTTTTCCGAGGTAAACAGGAATCTCTTTTCCCCCATGTCTTGTAAGACAACCATTTCAGGCAGATCCTCTTCCCTCAGACACTCCAGGCATCTCTTTGACCGCAACAAGCTTGACACTTTAGAGTCTCCACCCTTCCACAGCCTGCGCCCAGCACTTCTGTAAGCAACTTCAGGCTTCATCTTGATTTTAATCCTCTTTTTCTCATGTCCTGAGACATGAGGTGGGGCTGGCACCATATCCAGATGACGGGCTGTGAAAGGACTGAAGGAGGTTGGGAAGGACTGAGTGACAGCAAAGGGAAGAAAAACAAAACTGGGGCTCAGAGCAGCCGCAGACCTCCCTCCTGCTACTCCACAGCACTTCTGCTGGCTCTGCTCATCATCTAACAACTAGCCATGTGCTGGAGGACATTTTTCTAGGAACTGGCTGGTCCTGACGATCTAACTGTCCCAGCGTGTGCTTGGCAATTTGAGGCAGAAGCTCTAAGATCCTGAGAACGTCGCCAGGCTGAACAGCTCGCTTCTCACTGCGTGAGTACAGCCTCGTGCTATGGTAAATCACAGCTACTCAGATGAAGCTGGCTGCACTTTATTGACAGATATAGCACTTCTTGCCTGCACACAGAAAACAAGTGCAATTTGCACAAGAAATAGAAAAAAAAAATATTTCGCTGTATAAAAGGCCCACAAAATTTAGAGGTATTATCGTGACCAAAACCGTACTCGGATGGTTACTGCCATCTAAAAGTGGGGTAATATTATGAGCCTGTCATCAGGAAATGTTGCTAAGGCTTCCACTTTCAGGAAACCCTTTTGTCTACATGCAATTGCAAATTACCCTCTTATGCTCACCACCCCTTCTGCTCATTCTCCCCCAAAATCCCCAACAACCAACACCTTGACAAAGATGAACCCTGTTCAGACAGCATTTTGAAAGAGTGCTGGAGGGTTTCACTGCCCATGTTGATCTTACGTGGGCCATGCCTCAGTGTTAGAGAGGGACAGTGCGTTGCATAAAAGCACCCCAGGCAGCAGCACATATTCTTATGTTACATATCTATTTATCATCTGACACGCCTGTGTGTCAGAGCTGCCATGACTTTGAAAATCAGTATATTATTCCCTTTGAAAGCATGTTTGCCTGTCATTGGGACATATATACTGATCAAGATTTCAAACTCACTGGAGGTCTTGCAATTCCCACTAACGATGAATGGGATGAGTCTGAATGTGCATTGAAAAACTTGAACCCTTTTTTTTTCTTCATACATGCTGTTTGCACACAATCTTCCCTGCAGCTAGTGTGGACTTGTGAATGCTCATTTCCCCCTCAAAAAAAGCCTTGAGCACACACAGACAAACATCATTAATATTAGTTTATTTTTTCCCAATATGTTAGATGCTTCTGAAGGAGCCACTTGCAAGCATGAAAAAAGCAGAGGGTTTTTTCAAGAGTTTATAGCAGGTTTCTTAGTATTTATGATGAATGTGCAAACAGTTTAAGAGTTAAAAAAAAAAAATAGTAATTCAGCTGGTAACTCTTTTCCAGGCATCCTGGAAAACATTTTTCAAACTCATCGTATTATTTCATGGGTAGACAAGTTAGTGAGGATCCAGCAGAGGACCATGATGATGGTCAGGGGCTGGAGCACATGCTGTATAAGGAGAGACTGACAGAGTGGGTTTGCTTAGTCCAGTGAAGAAAAGCAACGTGAAGATCTTACCACAGTGAGGAAAATAATGACTGGATTAAAAGAAAAATATTTTCTTGATAAGAATGGCAAAGCCCTGGAGCAGGCTGCTCAGAGAAGCTGTCAAATCCCCATCCTTGGAGATGAACTTAAAATTCAGATCAGAAATTTGTCTCAACTACACAAAGGTCCTGAGTAACCTGTTCTAACTTTGAAGTTGGCCTGTCAGGGGTTCAGACCAGGGGATATTCAAAGGTCCCTTCCAACCTACCATAGCCTACAATTCTATACATGGTCTCACCTTACTTGGCTAACTAACCCTTTGCTTAGAACGCAGTAGGGTTTCAAGAAATGCCCAAATGCAGACCAAAGAGCCAAAGGCCACTGGACCAGCTTGGGAAAAGGCGTTGGGGCTGCAAGAGGCAGTATGTGCCAAAAAAGCGGGGTACCTGTGTGAGAAGTGAGTGAACCAAGTTGTAAAATGGGTATCAGACCTGGAATGGGGGAGAAGGCAAGACAGAAAGGGAACCAGAATGATGTATCAGTGCTTGGGGACATGATTTAGTGGTGGACTTGGCAGTGTTGGATTAATGGTTGGACTCAATCTTAAAGGTCTTTTCCCACCTAAACAATTCTGTGATTATATGCATGTACTTACTCAGGGCTTGCTTTAGAAAGAAACCTGTTCCCGAAGAAAACAGTGAGTTTTTTATGTTTTGACTGATTGAAGCTGTTCCACGGCATGAGAACAACATTTTTCCTCAGAAAGGCATCAGCAGTCCCAAGTGGCTATTTCTGCTTTTGTAGTGAGAGAGAAAATGGTGAGAGAGAGAGAAAATGAAGTGGCTTTGACAAGAAAACAATGTGCCAAAAGCAACTCCTTTAAATGCAGAAAGGCAAGAGGACAGAACTCCATTCATTCTCCAGCTTTTTTGTGGCTTTTTACCCATCAAATATTTTACCTTCGATTTATTTATTTTTCCTCTTGAAATATTTTGCTGTACAGGGAGAAATCATAGAACTGTAGAGATTAGAGATGCAAGAAGCCTATTAGATCATCTGCTCCACCGCTCTTTGCCAGTGGAGAATTGCTCCCTGAGGTACATTTTCTAGTGTTTTGTCCAGCCTTGTTGTAAAAAGCCAGAGTGACCAGGCTTCCACCAGGTCCCCCAGCAGCTTTTCTACAGCTGGGTGCATCTTGGAAGATTTTCCTGCGTCAGCCCCTGGTTTCAGGTTGCTAATTTCACCCCATTTGGCACTTCTGTGTCTACGTAGCAGTCTAAATTGTTTCCTCCCCTTTGGCATTAATATCTTCTGACTCCGTATCTGCTTAGCATGGAGTCACACAAAAAGAGGGCTGGAAGGACTCTTACTGTTCATACACACAGAGCTTTTAAAACTCTTTTTTAAGACAGCCAGTCTAGATTCCTGATGATTTTTATTGCTTTCCAGCCTTCTTGTTCCAATTTGTCCACACAAAGCAGCTCCCCCAACTGAGTGTATTATTCCAGATACATTTGCATTAAAATGATGTAGAAAATAGGTCTCTGTTGCCTTTGATTCAAATATCAAGGGAACCACACCCTAAAATTGCGTCAGCATTTTTGCAGCCAAACTGTAATGTGTGCTTATGCTCAATTGGCCACCCACTCTCATCGCAGAGAGTTTCAGTGCTCCTGCTAGCAGCTTGCCATTGACTACAAGTGTTTTGGAGGATTTTGCCTCAGGTGTGTTTTCATGCTTACGAGTGGGAACTTGTTATTTTCTCTAGTAACGTCCCCAGTCTCAGCCGGTCACTGTGTTATTTCCATGTCCTGACTTAGCTTTCAGATCATCCCAAGCCAGGGTCATTGGTGAGAGCTCTTTGCGTGCAGCTCACATTCCCTGGAGGTTATTAATAAGGACACTAAATCACAATGTTTCTGACAACAACAATGCTTTTTCTTTTTTTTTTTTACTAGATGACTCTATTGTGTTGCTTAATGCTTTCTCCCTTCCCAGTGCATCTCTTGCTTTCCAGTTCAGATTCTGCTTTCTCCTGGGAACGTGATGATACCCTTTGGACCTATTTTTTATTTTACTTGTTATGGTTTTTTTAGAGGAATTTTTTTTTTTTTTTGTGGACTTTCATGTTTTCTGGGCGTATTTACAGCTGTATTTTAGTAAGATAGGATTAGAAGCAATCTTCTGGATCACTGAATCCAGATCTCTATTATTTCAAACAGCTGTGCCATGAAATCCCTTTAAAATATTAATTGAGTTCCAGTTTGATGAAACTGTAAAATCAATTAGGTTTTCTGCTCCTGCTTTTTCTACAAGAAGGCCGTTCTTGAGCTATCCTGCTCGGATGGTTAAAATCTTTCTTCAGAGATCCAGTCTGAATTTGCTCGTGGCCAGGTTTTACCACTTGTCCAGGTGTCAGTGTAGTCCTGGAGCTTCGTTAGCTCTTTTTCCTCTCTGTTGCTTCCCCTTTTCCTCCTTCAGCGTATTTATGGGTGACAATCGGATCCCATCTCAGCATTTGCTTTCTGAGGTTACAATGCCAAACTCTCCCATAAGCTGGCTGATAAAGGGCAGTGTAAAAACAGCTGGAAACAGCTTTTAGCAACCTGTTCTGGGCACGGGGTTTTGCATGGGCTGATTTATGCCGCTGCCTCACAGGGTAATCTTTTAGGGGAAACATCATCTTTTCATAACTGTAAGTACCTGATTTTATGGTTCGCTGCAGCATAAACATAACTTTTCTCAGGCTTCACTTGCGTAGTTGTTTCTGTTCCCTGCATCATTCTAACAGCCTGGTAGAATTTTAAGCTGCCTTCTGGAACATGAATGATTACAGCTGCATGCAAAAGTCCTGATGAACAGAGTTTGTACTGTGCCATTAATGCTTTCATGTACCAAATGGAAATAGTTCAGTTGGCCTATCCTACCTGTGGTAACGTCATAGTTATAGTTAGATGAGTCCACTCAGCTCTTTCTTCTCTGTCATTTCCAGTTAGTAAACTTATATTCACAGCTGGTTTGGTGGTTTTAGTTTTGGGGTTTTGTTTTTGTGAGGGTTTTTTTGTTTGTTTGTTGTTTGTTTTTTTTTTAAGTGCACAAATACAACATTTTTCATTATTGTGCTTCTTCCTGTTTCTGTTCATTCAGCCAAAGGGTTAACACAGCTCCTTTGGAAGGCTGCCCTGGTCCTCATTTTCAGGATGATGACTCCTGACTTCTACTATTCCCTCCCATTGCTCCTGGCTTCCTGAATTCCTTGTGTTCCCCAGTGTTTGTATTATGCTGCAGTTCAATGACTTTTTATAGCTCCAGGTCATGACCATCTCAAAATCATAAAGATTCTTTTACTATGGACTTTCTTTGTGTCTATAATTTCATGGGTCATAAGCAACAGTAACTGGGTCTACTTGGTAAAGGGCAACTTTTTGGTTTTATGCACATATTTTTTGAATTCTGTTTTCTGGTGGTTTTTTATTTTTTTTTCACTCCTAAGTACTCTGTTCACCCTATCTGCACAGGTGTCACATCAGAGGCTGGCAGTACAAGGTGACATTGTCACTTCCCTACCATACACCATGGGCTCAAATAACGGAATGAACCTATTACAGAATAGTACAATCTCCTGTAGAATACATATGGATTTTAAACAGACCATTTTATTATTCGAAGCAACCAGATATTTTTCATCCTTCCCCTATCTTTTGCAGCTTTTCATAGAAACATAGAATGGTTAGGGTTGGAAGAGACCTTAAAGATCATCGAGTTCCAACCCCCCTGCCCTGGGCAGAGATGCTTCTCACTAGACCAGGTTGCTCCAAGCCCCATCCAGCCTGGCCTTGGACCCCTCCAGGGATGGGGCAGCTACAGCTTCTCTGGGCAACCTGTTCCAGTGCCTCACCACCCTCCCAGGAAAGCATTTCTTTCTAGTATTTAGTGCAGTTTGTAAAATGTGCAACTTAAAAAAAAATAATAATTATAAGCAATATAAAATTTTGTTTACAAAAAAGTGCTGTTTTCCCTTTAAAGTATGTCATTGAGCCAATTACATTACATATTTGATAAACTTGGTTGAAAATGTCAGTAGTGATAAATACTTCATAATTTGTACCCCTTTTAGTAGCTGTCTGTGAGGGCTGGACAGGAGAATGCTACTGGTACCTTCTTCTATTATATGAGCATGGCTATTTTGCTAAATTTCAGTCTGAACAGCAAAAGTACCTCTGATATCAAACTATCCTGCTTTGTGATTTTTTGGAATTTAACCCCAGGATTTTTATTGTTTTGAAATCATTGTTTTCCTTTGACATGTTTAATTTTTATTCTGTTTTATATTGTAACAACGTTTCTGAGAAATACAATCAAAATTACGTACGATTGCTGAAGTATATTTTGAGCAATGTAAAATGAATCCTGAAAAAAGTTTTCTTGGAAAACTTTGAAGCATAAGGGTTTCATGCCTACCCACAGGGAAAACTGACATCCAGACCTTGAAAATTTACATTAAACAGAATTTCTAGTCTCTGCACAGCTTCATTCTCAAAACAAAAACGATCAACAATTCAGCACAACCCACCTCAGCTGGTCTTGCTGTGGTTTCATACTGAAGACTCAGAGAACTAGAAAATAATGAAGATTTTTCTGCCTGTCTGTCTAAGCAGATGCAGCTTTCTGCCCTAGGATTAATATAGATTATGCAGCCACATGCACCATTCTGAGGGTGGTTTTCTGCAGAGCTGAGATGTTTCTTTTCCTAAGATGAGCTGTCAACATGTTTATCTGTAATAGCCTCAGTAACAAGAACAGAAAGAGGAATGAGTAAAACTGGTCTGATGTCAGGAATACGTGTTGTACAGCCCTAAGTCCAGGCTGCGATTCAAACCCTCCTTTTATTTTTTTTGTAAGAAGATTGTCTTTGTCTTCATTTCCACCTATTGCTCATCAGCACATGTATGAGCTTCTAGAAATCAAAGTTTTTAATTCCCAGCCCCCCCAGGTGTTTCCATGGAGGAAACTATTTGCTGAAGGCCTTGATGATGGAAAGAAATCTAAAGCACAACTGATGCAAGAGGTCATTGAAAGGGTTTTCAAGCGCTGCTGTGGCACACAACAAAACTTGGGAGGTTTCAAAACAGAAAACAAATATAATGGGACTTAAGTGGCCAATTCTTTTGAGTTCACACCTGTTCTTTGCCTGGAAAACAAGAGACAGATTAAGTACATACAAACACATAGCTCTCTTTAAAATAGGAGCTGTAAGTGTCTTAATTCCTTGTTCTCTTCGTTTTTACTCTTTTTGCCTCTCTCATACGTGCCCTCTTGTGTCACAAAAAAGGTCTTCTGGTCCCTTCATCTTTTATTCTATTTCATGTTGATTTAAAGTTACAATGGATAAATTGATCGTTCTTGTTAAACAGTGACATCTTTAAAGATTAAAACCTTAGCATGATTGTTACTAGGATTTTTTAACATCAGAATATATTCTTTTTCTCTGTGCATTGGGGTGTCCACCCTCACCAACCAGTGGGTACCCACCAGGACAACTGTGAGCTGTAGGATCAATGTTGCCTCACCATTCTCCTCCTGGGTGGTCACCACCCACCACTGTGGTCAAGGGCAAACCAAGACAAACTCCGTCATCTTGCTCTGCCTCTATTTCCCTCTGTTTCTGGCCTTTTTCTTCTTCATGCCCCAGCCCCATTGCAGCAGGGAGCATTTTGTATGGTTTGTTTGTGTTTTGGCTGACCTGGTGGGCTCTGAACTCAGCTGGGCTCATGGGCCTCTAACTGGCTAGAGGTTCCCAGCTCCCCAAATCCTTTTTTATCTCTTGATAACTGAGGAAAGAGATGAGGGAAAGGAATTGGCTGAAATCTGAGCTCTGCCTTTCCCCCTCTCCTCCCTGCTGGATAGATATCCTTTTTGGACAGAGGCAGCCTCTGAGTAATGGGGACCATAGTTCAGATGATTTGTAAATGTCTTGCAGTGGACAAGTTTGACTTATGTCCCAAGTTTCTCTCGTTCTTGCACTCATCCAGCTGCTCTATGCCTGGAGACCAGCACAGCCTCCTCAGCCTGTCTCTGCAGCACCTAAAGCAGCCCAGGCAGATTGGGCTGCGCAGCCACCCGCGGCTCTGGAATAAGGTCTTCGACACTCGCCTGACTCAGGTCACTGCACAAAAACATGCCAGCCTGCCAGGCTCATTTGTTATTTAGGAAATGACCCGCCACGGTTTCTGCACCGCTAATTGGCCATGATCCATTTCCTGGTTTATGCATTCATCTCCTGCTTCTGCTGCCTGGTCCAAGAGATGCCAAGTGCATCATTCGGGGCACGGCGCTTTGAACTTGGACTTAATGTGTAGGGTATTAGACAGAGATTTTGATTAGATTAGAGATCAGGATCTGTTTGTGATAATCTCTGCAATCATTCTCAGCAAATCATCTTACTGCCTGCAGTGACTACATCTCCAGAGTGAAAAGCAGGAAGAAAATATATACGACTTAAGGCAACAGAGTTACATTGGAGATGGCTTTGGCCCAAGGACTTATGCAAACCAGATTTGTAGTGTTGCAAATTTGTATTTCTCCTTTCTGTTTCAAAGAAAAGAGCAACAGCAGTTGGTAACTGCCATGAAGCTGCAAGCCTGGAACATGTCTGTGACAATGTCAATCCGAGCCTGTTGGACCTGTGGACCATTTTTGCAATCAAAAACTTATGAAACGCACTGCAGTGGGCTGAATATTGTAAGCTCAACGTAGGCAAATCCCTCCTAAAATCAATAGGAGTTTTCTCTACATTAGGTTTATAGGATTGGTTAGTGCTTGTTGTTCATCTGTGCTGTGCTTTAGCTTAAGAGAAGCTTCACTGCTAGAATTACTACTACCGCATCCTGTCCTTCATCCCTAAAGACCCTCACTGGTGGGGTCCAATTTTTCACCTGCCCCGTAGCCAGTCTTGCCACTCCATGGTCAAGTTCTAGTGATAACACAGGCTTCCCAGGCATAAACTGCTGTCCCTAATTTTCAAAGCAAGTCTGGGCCTCACTTCAGGTTTACTCTCAGATAAAAGTAGAAACACTTTTGTCCTGTGCTTTCTTCACCCCTTCGATTACATGGAAATTGCTACTGTGATATTTGTACCACTGGTCCAGAAGCCAAACTGAGCACTATTGCTAAAATAAACATAGTACTGCCATAAGCCAAACTAACAGCCAGTTGTCCCCTCCAAGTCCATCATTTCTCTGGTCTAGCAAGAAAATAAAAAAGGAAGAAAAGGGTAGATGATAGTCTCATAGGGAAAGCAACTATGCTTTGCATGAGTGGCTTTTAGACCTGATCATGTGCACTTGACGTTTTCTTAAACTGTATATGTTTATGGATGGCTCCTCTATGGCATACATGTGTGTGTTGGAATCAGTTCTGCCTTATCATCATTGCCATGGTTACCTTATCTTCACTATAGTATATATGTGCTATAATACTATTGTGGATGTCTTACCAAAATTCCCTAAAGCGAAATGATCCCAGAACTTACTCTGTACACCTCCCAAGATACTCAGCATTGACACCTTTTATGATCTGTTTCCCAGCTATAACAGTTGGCTTGTACAACTCTGCTGACATAAAGCTGTTTGCCCTTTCTGACTAGGCAGCAAATTACTCCATGTATCATCTTCACCATAAGCCTCTTCCTTACGTCAAACACAAAAAGCACTCCTACTTCACTGGGCCTCTCAGCAACCTGATTTGCCTTCATCTGCTTTACTACATTGCTAAAAATCATGAGATTGTTGATATCTGCAGCATGGAAGACATGTCCGTCTCTGATACGAAGCTATCATGATATAGCAAATCATTGTAGCAGGGTAGGGCACACCGCAGAGCCCAGGACAGAACAAAACGTGAGTTTGGGATGAAGAAATCTTTGCTAGAAGTATCAGGCTGCAGGGGCCATGGAGATGACCAGAGGGATAGAACAACTCTCTGACAAGGACAGGTTGAGAGAATTGAGGTTGTTCAGCCCAGAGAAAGCTCTGGGGAGACCTTGTTGCACTTTTTCAGTACGTAAAGGGAGGTTTATAGGAAAGATGGGAACACAGCTTTTAATAGGGTCTGTAGTGATAGAACAAAGAATAATAGTTATCAATTAGAGCGGAGTAGATTCAGCCCAGATATAAGGAAGACATTTTTTATAGTGAGGGTGATGAAACACCAAAACAGATTGCCCAGAGAGGTGGTGTTTCCCCGTCCCTGGAAACATTTAAGTTAAGGTTGGACAGCGCTCCGAGCAACTTGATCTGGCTGAAGATGTCCCTGCTCATGGCAGGGGGTGTTGGGCTAGATGACCTTTAAAGGTCCTTTCCAACCCAAACCACTCTGTGATTCTACGATAGTCTTTCAGAATAGAGTGGGGAAAGCTAGATGTTAACATCTGGTTTTAATCCAAACTCTGTGTTACCCTCCAATGGAGAGACAAATGCAGAACTCTTATCCTAAAGAATAAGTCAGCTCAGTTTTAACTACCAGACTTCCCATCTCATTTATCTCATTATAACAACAGCTCTTTACTACACTCACAAGCAGAAGCTTTGAATATGTTTTGATAATGAATGTCATTATGAGGTTAGGTACAGTGGTGTGAAGAAAGTGATTCATCACTGGAAAAAAAAACCAAATTTCTTGGATGATACGCTGCCTAGATGCATGATTCTGGGTTTATAAACAAGATGTTATATATTGTTCTACAGCTATAAATTTACCAAACTAGAGAATATGAAATACACGCCAGATTTTTTGAATAGTTCCCATAATAAGAAGAGTGAAATTTTACATAAATACAAGTAAATAGCGGAACATCTAATAAGAGATGACATGGTAGTAGTAATTGTAGCAGTGAAACTTTTTAAGCTAAAGAGGAGTGGAAATTTGTAGGTAGCTGCAACCAACCTAGCTGGCCATCTTTATAAGTGGAATTCCAACTAGGACACAAGGTCCTCATAATACTGCGGTCATCATAGTTTTTAGTTAAAGTAAGGTAACACTTCTCTCCCCATACATCCAAATTACACAGCAGCCACTGATCAGCCCCCAGTGTGTACTGGTGCCTGAAGTTCTTCATTCCTAGGGGCAGGACTTGCTTTTCCCCTTGTTGAACTTCATGAGGCTCCTGGCAGCCCATTTTTCCAGGATGTGCAGTTCTCTCTGAATGTCATCACACCCCCGGGGTGTATCAGCCGCTCCTCCTGGTTTTGTACTGCCTGTGAACTTGCTGAGCGTGCACTCTTTGCCATCATCTAGGTCATTAATGAAGATATAAACCAGCACTGGTCCCAGTACCACCCCATGGGGTACACCCCTAGCCACTTGCCTACAACTGGCCTGGTCAATCAATGAGTTTTCAATCCATCTCATGGAACTGGCAGAGTTTGTAACTCCTGTTGGTCCATTGGAGCTTCCTGACAGAGCCTGGGAGACTGAGCTGCTGTGCAGGGCCCTCTCCTCCTCCATCCAGGTCCAGGCAGCCATGAGAGAGACCGGTGACTAACATCCAGCCTGCCCTGGATGGTTTGGAAAATGCAGTTTGCAATCTGAATTGAAGAGCTCTGGCAAATCCCACAACGTAATAACTGAGTTAAATGCAAATCACTTCATCATTTATGAAGTTTCAAAAATGCAAGTGCTCTTATAAACTAATTGAAATAGAAATAAACTGGTTTTCCTTGGGTGCTATTGGGCTTTACCAACTGCCTGCTGCTTTGTGTTATCTGCGTAATGGGTTAGGTATGATTACCCAGACCCTGCACACACAGGGAAGCTTTGTGAGCTCTGAGATCAGCTCTGGATGGAGGCTGCGTGCTCTCTTTTCCCCGACACCCTCGGGGTGCCCAGCTGGCAGGAAGGGGCTACAGCGCCCAAGCTGCAGAGGAGAGGCAGGTTTCTCAGCCCTTCAGGGATGGTCTAACAGGGAGATGCAGAGATCCTATGCAAACAAACTCCTCCCGGTCTATAGTAAAAGGCCTACTGCCCTATGCCTAGAAATCACGGAAGTGGGCTTGGTTATTACCATAAAATGCCGTGGGATACCTTGGTGTGGTAGACAGAATCACAGAATCATAGAACTGTCTAGGTTGGAAGAGACCTTTAAGATCATCTAGTCCAACTGTCAACATAACTCTGACAAAAATCATCACTGAACCATGTCACTAAGCGCTATGTCAACCTGTCTTTTAAATACCTCCAGGGATGGTGCCTCAAGCCCTTCCCTGGGCAACCCATTCCAAGGCTTAATAACCTTTTCCATGATGACGTTTTTCCTAATTTCCAATCTGAACCTCCACTGGCGCCACCTGAGTCCATTTCCTCTTGTCCTATCACCTGTGACCTAGGAGAAGAGACCGATCACCACCTCTCTACACTCTTGTTTCAGGAGTTGTAGAGAGCGAGAAGGTCTCCCCTCAGCCTCCTTTTCTCCAGGCTGAACAACCCGAGCTCACTCAGCCTCTCCTTGTAAGATTTATTCGCCAGACCCCTCACCAGCTTCACTGCTCTTCTCTGGACCCACTCCAGGATCTCAATATCTTCTTCTGTGGTGAGGGGCCCAAAACTGGACACAGCACTCGAGGTGGGACCTCACCAGTGCTGAGTCTTTAAAGGGGGACGATCACCTCCCGAGTCCTACTCACCGTGCTGTTCCTGATACAGATATGAGCTCACTTGATAAAAGTGACTTTAAAACACGAAGTGCTAAGCCCAGTTCTTATCTCCACACCTTCTCCAATCAATAATATCAGGGAGACACATGAGGCCATCTCAGAATGGCAATGTGCACCATCAGCATCAATAAGAAGCAAATTATTTTGAGGTTCACAAACATTTGAGGGCATCAGTGCCTTTGCCTTGGAACTTGCTTTTTAATCACTTTCAGCTTCATAAAATTATATACGGTACTTTCTTAGATTATCTGCATTGGCCCTTCCAGAAGTATGGGAACATATTTCATAGAAAGGAAGGGATGGAAATTTACCTAAAATGCTGCGTAGAATTTAGAATTATGATCTTCCGTTTGCAAAAAAAAAAAAAAAAAAGAAAAAAAAGAAGGACCTCACTTGTGTGTGAGGCCAGCCATCCCCCTGGTTGCTGCAGGCAGCAGCTCAGCACGGCGTGATGGGGGCTGCGCTCTCTGGGAGGCGTCTCACTTGCTTATTAGAAATGAAGGTAGCTCTATTTTTCTCTGGTTTAAACAAAACAGCAACTCTGAATTTTCTGGCAAATCCCCAGTTGTGGTCTTCTGTGTGGGAAAAGTTTCAGGCCCTTCTTGTGTTTGTTAAAAATAAAAGACAAAAAAACTTAGCACATGGGATAATGGCATTTGTCAGCTCCATTTCCAGGTTGCTTAGCTCAGCTGAATTACTGTCTGTCAAATGGGCAAACTTGAAAGATCCTTTTCCCCTCATCTCCTTTAAAAATCCCATCTTGTTAGGCATACTTAAAATCACAGGTAGAGAAGGATCACCTCGGCTCTCCACTTTGACCCCTTACATTTACAGAATTCCTTATTATATCATTCCCACCATTATCTTACCCAACACAGCCACACACACCCAGAGCTTTTGATTCAGACCTTGATTCACAACTGCCTAATTATCTTTATTAAGTTGTGCTTGGATTGACTTTCCAGCTTTAGCCTTCACTTTTCTAACTTCCAGTGAAGTTAGCTCCAAATGTTCTTCCAAAAAAGTAGAGATGAAATATCTGAACTTTTGACAAAGAAACATAATAGCCAGAGGGAGAGGAGGGGGAGGAAGGAATGTGTAGGGCAACTTCTGCCCTGCTTGGTTAAGCAGGACTTCCACTGACATCCTGAAATAGATGAGGTCCTGATAAAAACAGTCGTGATTGACTGCTGCGCTCTCTGGCTGCATTCTAGATTTTTAAATGAATATGAAAGCTTGCCAGACACCTAATCTTTGTCAAAGGAACGGCCAAGAGAGGAAAGAATTATGCTACGCAGTTTTGAGGCTAACAGCCTGCAGTAAATGAAATCCTGATCAAGCGCAGCGCAATACCTGTGTCATTGTAGGAGGCATTTATAGTACCCAGTGTTGCTTATCTAAAAGCCTTAATGAGTATTTTACAATCCTGGGAGGGAGGTGTGGAAGGTGGGAGGGATGGGCAAGCCTCTGGAGGTACCCATTGCTGCCCGGTAGCAACAGGAGGAGACCAGGTGAACGAGGTGAGAACGGGCACTTTTATTTAAAATTTGACACTATTTTACATTAAAAAAAAAAAAAAAATAGGGTCATGGTTGTTTTCTATGGATAGAAACATCCAAGATTTCGAGGTGCTCCTAAATCGTTGTTTGAGATCAGTAATATTTTGTGGCAATCATGTTCAGGAGCTGAACATGTAGATGAGAAATAGGAGAATCCTGTACCACTTTGATCAAGGTGCCCTCTAAAACACACATGTTTTGTCCTTGAGCTGTGAGTGAGGCTGATGAAAATTTGGGGATCTCCACGCTGCTTGGCTTGATCTACACCTGTGTCTTAACCATCTCCCAGCTTGTTTCACTCACTTTTTATACAGTGCCAAGTTCCTGGTGCCAGATGCAAAGTCTCCTTCACTTCACATTGAATCGATGGGGGATAAGGATGCAAATAAATAGTCAGGGTCAGACACTTCTTCCTTTGTCCTCTGGAGGCCTAATCCAGAGCTGACTGATATCAACAGAGAGGTTCAGAGTAACTTCGGCAGACCTTGATTCAGGAACAAGATTGTCTGATTCTGCTGAAGGACAGGTGAAGAGTACATTTGTGTGGGATGCGTTCTGTGTCACCAAAAGTGTAAGTCCCATTATCTGTCATCTTGGGCTTCAAGGAGACAGTTTCTATTCCAGCAAAATGCTAAATTCTCCAAGCAAGAAAAATCTTGGCACCAGATCTTTGCCTCTAAAAGCATTTCTGAAAGGATTCCTTTTAAAAACAGAGAGAACCATTATTCTCTGACCTCTTATTTTGAAGAAAGTACTCAGGGTAGATTAAAGTGTTGTTATTGCTTGATCAAACAATGCACTTGAATGCTTGTTGGGAAAAAGATTTTTCAAAATACAGAAAAGTATCCTTTCATAATGTGGTGTCAGACCTTCTGATGAATTACAGTATGTCACCCAACTGATTCCTCTTGCTCAAACAGCAAAATTTGTTTGCATATATTGTGTAGGTTTAGTATTTCTCCTTAACGTAGCTGTATGGAAAAAAACAAAAAACCAAACAAAACACCACCAAAATGAAACAAAACAAGCAAAGAATAACTGTCTGTACTGCCTGAGAGGGCAATTAAGACCACATTTATCTAGTGTGATTCAATCCAGATTCCCATAAATAACAGGTAAATTGGTTTTGGAATAGAAGTGGTTTGTGCTTATGAAAACAAAACATGCCCGTGTGTGCCTTAGAAGACTGGAAAGGCAGAGAGCAGAAAATGCAGAGGATGGGGTGAGAAGGAGAGAGCACTCCTGTGTATTGCATCCTCTCCAGCAGACTCACAAAGGCCTCCTGGCCCCTGACAGCCAAGCTCCAGCGGGATTTGTCTCGCCCGACCAAGGTCTGCATGTTAGCAAAGATCAGTTGTATACTGGAGCTGAGCATCCAAGGGTCTCAGTATGAAGATGACCAAGGAATAAGTCCTCCCAGAGGCTGATTCACACGTCCTGAAGTAGGGATTTAAGACAGCCAAGAGGAATCACAGTCACTGTTACATGCTTTTCCCCACCAACCACTGCATGAAGTCTGTGATATGCATGGAAGATGTTTGCCCTCTTCAAAAACAGTTGATTGAGGCAACCCAACAGCTTTAATAGGCATCCTCAGCTGTGGAGAACCTAAGAGCTCAAGTCACATTTCTAAGGATTTTGTACATGAATAATAGGGAATCTGGGGCTAGAGCATGATTAAGAGCCCTGAGTGAGGCTGTAGTTTGGCAATAAATTCAGACAAACTTTATTACCTTGTTAATTCCCTTGATTAATTATTGCAACCTACTTCTGTTTGCTGCAGATGATCTGCCTCACTTTGCCTTTTATTGGCCTGTGATCGGACATTTCTCTGAAGCAACCCTTTTTATTTGGGTGCCACGAACACAGGAAGCAATTTTCTTACCCAAAATTTGAACCTTCTTTTTTCAACCAGAATGCTGCCCAGACAGGTTGTCTGTCTTGTAGCCTTCTCCTGAGGATATGCTACATTTGCTCCACTTGCTGTTCTCAGGCTCTAGCTTCTTGTCATCTGTCTCTGGCTCACAACCCCATAGTACGACACCAAATAGTTGCACTAAGATCTCCACACTATTTGCCCTCACCGCCATGTTAGCCCATAATTTGGGGCATCTCTTTGGTCAGTTGCCACAGATTAAAGGAGTATTATTTAATCACCACATCTTTTAGCCCTCAAAGAAAGCTGTTGCTCTCTCCAGTGGTTTTAGTAAGGTTTTAGGGTCAGACAAGCTCATCAGAAACCACTCAAACTTACTCACAGCAGTAAAATACCAAATTCTTTCCTGAACCTTATGGAGTTCTTGGTGTCGGCGATGTTTGTCTGTACCCACACCAGCATGTAATGCTATTTTTGTAACCCTTCCACCTCGTCAATCCAACCTTCCCTTTGCTTGCCACGCTTACCTGTCCTGTGATGCTTAAACACAGAAAGAAATCTCCTTAGGTCAGGGACCTGTCAATCAGTTACTGTCTCTAAAGTGCAACGCACTCTTAACAGAGCAGTATTAATAATTAATCACATTTGCTTTGCAGATGGAAAACATTTGCTTGAGTTTTCCCTCCTGCTTATCAGAGCGGGTAGGGACTCACTACATCCAAAGGGCAAAAAGCCACTACAATGGAAGCAATATCAGCTGCTGTGGCTCACCTTTGACAGGAAGGACAGGACTCACCTCCTGTCCATTAGCAGCAAGCTTCTGTTGTAGTAAGATCTTCGGTTTTTTTGGTCTCTCCTAGCTGCAGGCAAAGCAAAATTAACAAGCCATTAAAATGGACAGAGGCCCAAACCCAGCACTGTTGATAGCTGCAATATGTGGCTTGAGTAACCCAAGTAGGTAACTCCTTTTATAGGTGGAGAGGATTTCTAAAAGAACTGAGACAGACAAGCAACTGCAATGAACTAGCTATGGGTTTTGGGCATCCCACCTTTGAGCCTTACAGTTCCTCCTGCTATCCACTACCTTCAGAAGCTCCACAACTTGCCTGTTGCCAGCTCTCCTCCTGTTCCTCCTCAACCTACTGGTCGTACAGTATGGGAGCCCTCGGATGCAGCAACTTGGTGAAGATCAGAGGAGTCACCAAGTGGTTTTAGCCAGACACGAGGAGCTGCCCGGCTGCAGCTCAGCTGACTCCCACCCATGTTTCAGCAATGTCACATCTCCTTTTGCATTGCCCACCATCCTGCATAATTTCTACAGTGTGTACAAGAGAATGCTGTGAGCAGGAGATAAACTCCTTGTCCCTGCAGGTTTGCTGTAGCTTTAGGACTCACCCTTCTGTGTACGAGCAAGAGATCAAAAACATGGACACGAAATACAAAGATGTGAAAACTCCCACCTGATCCAGAAAGAAGGTTTAATCTCTCCCTGCTCTTTCAGCCCCTGAAACAGCCTGAAAATTGACTGACCTTGCAGTGCGTGTGGAAGTTAACAAACAGGCTTTGCTGGCCCAGGGATGGAAGGGAGCTCTTGAGTACGACTTCTCAGCTGTGGATTCTTGTGCTCACGTTTCAGAGGCCCTAACCCAGCACTGCTCATAGCTGCATCTTAGCTGATGGTAGCTGCTGTGGCAAAACACTCTGGGTAATATTTTTCATATTATTTTCCCTCTCGTAGATCCCAAGACTGTATTTGCCTTTCCTTAATTATGGCTTTTCATTAACTACTCATCCTTATTTCTTCATGAGCGATTACCCCAGGTTCTTTCCCTGCAATGCTCTTCTCCATTCGTGGATACCCTATTTTGTATTTCCATTTGTAATTCTCCTAACTGTGTCATGGTTATGCTTGTTACATTTCATTCCTTCCTGACAGTTTCTTTAATTCATCCAGGTCACTGAAGTAGCTCCTAGATTATTAATTACTGTCCCCAGGTGCTGGGTCATCTCTGTACTAATATTTCTCCCATTCCCTTCTGCAGGTTTCTCTTACATGTGTTAAGAAACACTAAGCCTAGTCCTTAGGAGGGGATGGGATGTGGGGAAGGCAGAGGCAGGTAAGTGAGGTTAAGAGGTGGGAGATATGGAGATATGGGATGTATAATGCAATCTGATGTACGGGTCAGTGAAAGTCGCTTTCAGACAGGTAGGAAAGAGGAGATAAATAGGAACATCACCAACCTTTGGACATCCTGCTTTTGAGTCTTACAATTCCCCCTGCTATAACAGATTGAATATAGGAAGGGATGGGAAGGAGAGTCCACTAACATTTTCCTGATCCCTCTGTGAAAATATACTTCTCTGGCTTGACAAAAGTAAAAACGTTGAAAGAGCTTCTGACTGTGAGAGGTGGGTCTGGTCAGCCTTGGGTTTGCAGAGTGCCAGCAGGTCCCTGGTGGCACAGAATGGTGGGGACACTCCAGAGTGGGGACACAGCCTGGCTCCCCACGACCCCCAGAAGAAGCGGAGGGTGGGACAAAGCATCAGTCCCACCAGAGAGGAGGAGGGACTGGTTCAGGGAGTGATGATAGTCACTCACAGAGAGATGCTCTCAGCTTGCCCAATGTGCAGCCACTGCTGCTCTCTCCTCTATGCACCCCGCTTTGGTTTTCATGTGAAGTTGGCCACCATCCACCCAAGACCTTCTGAATTACTTCCCTTTGTTGTGAGTAGCCCTGTTCTTTTATGGTGTAAAGCCTTTTTCCTTTCTTGTCACATAAATTTTCTGTAAGGGTCATACAAGAGCAACCACAAGAGAGACCCAGGAGAACACAGCTTATGAATCTGAAGTAAGACATGGAGCTGACTGCAGTCAGCTTGGCATGTGTGCTTAGAAAGGCACAGAATAAAAGCTTCAAGGTGCAAAAAAGGTTAAGACAGAAAAGAAGGAGCAAAGTATGGAGTCACATTACTGTTCTCTGGGATCGTTTCAGGTGCACACACCCTTGCCCAGTTGTTCAAGCTATTAGTTCTGTTGTGCCCTCAGGACCCTCCCATCTTAGGGGCATCAGTTGGAACAGAATCACTGCAAAAGAACTGAGAAAGTTCCTTCAATCTAGTGGTACCATATCAGTGGGGAGCACTTGAATGGATCGACAGGACAGCAGGTCTTCTCTGACCTATGCGTTTTCAGCAAATCCAGCCAAAAGCACCCAACAAAAAAAGTCCTCAGGTTATAAAAAAGGTGCAAACAGCCCTGTCCTGCCCTCAGGTCCCCTGAAGCTAACTGCCTCCACCCTCCCAAACTGAACAGTGTCATCCCCAAACAGGTTGTACTGTCCCCAGTAGGGACATAGCCAAGAAGAGACATTGCTACCTTGGCTTGCCTACCTCAATGGCTGTGCTCACCCGAGCTTAGTCCACTTTTAAAGGCAACTGTCAGTTTTAGGCCCTTAAAAGTAAGGGTTGCAGGGTGAATGTCACCTCTCATTTTCCCCTGGGACCCATCTGTCTGGGGCACTCTCTGGAGCAGGCACTTGCAGGTTCTGCAGAGCATGAGCTGAACCCTACATGGTGTGGACTGTCAGCACTGAAAGAGCTCTAGGAGCCAGAAAGAATAGTGGTAATTATAGGTGTTCAGTTCATGATGGGACCTGTGCCCCACCAGAGGTTAGAGCTTTACTGGCGTGGTAGCTATTTCCCACCTTTCCAGACAAAAGCTGCAGCTTGGCTGTGCTGAAGGACAGGCTGGAGCATGTCCTGACTTTGCCCAGGATTGCACAGAACTGACATGTCCAGAAGTGTTTAGGTTCCATGTCATCCTGGGGGCTGTTACAGGGGTTGCTTACCAGTGACACACTGGAAATGGTGGTCTAAGCCCTGCCTCTGCTTGCTTTCCACAGCCTTCCAGTAGCTAACGGAGGCTACAGGAGAGATGGGGAGGGACTCTTTACCAGGCAGTGTAGAAACAGGATGAGGGGTAACAGTTTTAAACTGAAAGAAGGGAGATTTAGATTAGACATTAGGAAGAAATTCTTCACTGTGAAGGTGGTGAGGCACTGGAAAAGGTTGCCCAGAGAAGCTGTGGATGCCCCATCCCTGGAGGGGTTCAAGGCCAGGCTGGATGGGGCTTGAAGCAACCTGGTGTGGTGGGAGGTGTCCCTGCTCACGGCAGGGGGGTTGGAACTGGATGATCTTTATGGTCCCTTCCAACTCTAATCATTCTGTGACTCCATGAATAGTGCTGATCAAATGGAACTTCCTTTCTGCAGAGCAGGACAGCGAATGCCTGTTGTGGAGGGGACACCTAGATTGGTGCTACAGAAGGCAGGAGTTTGCTGTGCACTGAAGGTTTTTAGCACTGGCATGCACAACACCTGGTGGTGACCTTCACAGCCATCTCAGGGTGGTGGCAGTTGAGTTTCCCAGTTACTCTAGTGAGTGTTCAAAGATATCTGAGAGTACACCGCCTCTTGTCATGATCTGTGCTGTGACAGTACCTGAATGCCTGAGCCAGGTGGTGCTATATGGCCTGGCACAAACACTGAGTCAGAGACATTTCTCACTTGGAGGAGCTGATGCAAGAGCCACGGCTTTGGTCATCACCAGGCATGCTGTCTCTAAAGAAGAGCTAGAGCCCAAACCCTGATTCATCTTTTGAGCTATACGTGAATGTTCAGCTCCGACCACATGCCTGAGTCTTACACAGACCATCTGAGAGCAATCAGGCTGTGAAATTTCCTTGTCCTCTACCACGCTGTGTTTAGTTATGGGTAGGGTCTCCACAATTAGAAATAGACTTGTTCTTTCCTGACTGAAGGAGAAAGGTCAAGACAGACCTATTTGCTGCCTAGTAAACTTCATATTCAACCATTCCCTTTCCCACTGACACAACAACTTCATGTCTGTTCTCCTGCCTTGCTGTGAAGGCTGTGGCTAGGCCTTGCTTGGCTTCTTCAACACCTGTTGAAGAACCCTTTCCTCATAAGAGAGATGCTTCATTCCTTTGATCATCTTTGTGGCCTCCACTGGATTCTCTCCAGTAGTTCCCTGTCCTTCTTGACCTGGGGGGCCCAGAACTGGACACAGCACTCCAGATGTGTCCTCACCCTGTGCCTCAGTTTACCCTTCTGTTATATGGGGATAAGCGCACTTGCCTGCTTTGCAGGCTGGTAAATGTTATCTTCAAGTCTTCAGATGGGAGATGTTGTAAATGTCAGCTCTAGTCATTTATATATGTCACAAGCTGAAAATACACTTTCATGTGTTCCCACCAGGAAAAGTGGCATCTGGGGAGCTGGGAAGAGTCTGGTGTCTCTGCTGCTCCTCTCCTTCCCAGTGCACCGATGCAGCTGAGGGTACAACCCAGCCAGGGGAGTCTAATGGTGAATTAAATTGTAGGAGGCAAGGGAAGGAGGCTGAGTTTGCAGCACAGCTAATATGCAAGAGCCAGACCTACCCGGGCTGGTGGATAATGAGTTGTCAGGATTATATGTGGCAGCAGAACGGCTGGATTTGAAGTGGAATTATTGAACTGATTATGGGCAAGTTCTTGTATCTACATCCTGCCGGAGTGCAAATAATGAGCAGCAAACAAGGCGACAGGCACACCAAGCCAGGAGAACAGGGAGACAAAGTATTATGTGCCAGAGAGAGACACAAATTGAAAAAAGGGAGTCATTAACAGCAGGAGATAAATCTGTGGAGGGGGGAGAGTGACAAGAAGGAGAGAGGTTTTTGCTGTACAATAGGAAGACTCACTTTTTAATGCTGTGTATCCTTAACAAGAGGTTTTAAGACACCTGGGTGCCGTGGTATATCTGAGACCACATGTGTCATGCCACGCTGCTGCTGCATGTACCTTCCCTGCCCTGACACGTGTGTGCCTCCTGGTCCATATGTGCTGCTCTAAGCATGGTGTACCCCTCCAAGTGATGAACTACTTTCATCAGTCCACATTAAATGTTGAGAATTAGTGGAGCTATAAGCCATATATCTTGTTAGGTTACAGGGGAAAACAGTAGGAGATAGGATTTATGCCCGCTGTATAAATGAACTTCATAAGATGTTCTTCGCGAGGGAAAAAGAAATTGTGTCTGATAAAGTTCATCACCAAAAAACTAAAAAAAAAAAAGAAAAAAGCAACGTTTCTAAAGTGGGAAAAAAACAACTTTTGTTTTCACTGGTGATTAATTGAATTGATGCGTAACTGGTGTTCCAGAGCAACGGAGATTAGAAACAGTGACAGAGTGCGCCAGTATGCCCCAGTGGTCCCAGTTCTGCTATTACCTGAAATTACAGTCCAGAGCAGACTGACTTGTGTGCCCCACAAATTCATAAAAATTCAAGAGCGACTCTCACCAGTCTACTTTTGATAAATTCTTTTTGATTCAGTAACCTTTCTTAATGGAATTTTTCTCTCTCTTCCTCTCTTTTACCTTTTTTTTTTTTCCTTTCCCACTTTGGTCCACACATTTATTATTTCCTCCCACTCTCCTCCGTGGGAGTGCAGACCTCTGACTAAACATCCATGTTGTAATCTGTACAGGAATTTACTGATGGTGCATGACAGAGGGGACTTAAAGAAAATTATGCATTTCTCAGATGTACCCTAGGGCACACAAATCAAAGTCTCTCCTGAACACTATATAGTAAAACTGAAAGTAGCTACACTTTATATGGAAATTAGATGATGCTAAGACATAATACAACTAAACATATATCAAAACACAGCGACAATGAACATAGAGACTGCTTTTTCTTTAGTGAGGATATAAACCTCTATTTTGTTTTATTTCTCCTAAAGTGTGTCTTTCTCTCAGGTGATGAGAAAAAAAAAGCCCATCAGGAATATGCATTCACAGGACAGGCTCCAGAGATCGTGATTCTTTTTTTCATTTTTATTTTGCTCATAGGCCACCTTCATTTTCTCACCATGTTAAGAAGGGTATTTACAATAGGTCAAAACAATAGCAAATAGCTTGATCTCCTGCGGACTCAATCGGAAAGGGAAGAGCACAATTTGGGAGGGCAATATCTCATGGCACTTCTAGGGCAGGGAGGACGCAAGGGAGCTTGTCGAATTTTGCTTGCTTTCTTGCTTGTTTTATAACAAAAGGAAAAGTAAAGCGTGACGATGCGGTATCTCCTATGTGATGCCTGATGCTTTTCCTCACACTAGTTCGCTCCCCGAGGGATGAACCATTAACAGCAGAGCCCTTCCAGCTGCTGTTGTTGATGGCTGTGCAAAAACAGCTGCCACGTGCAGGTTCGCTGCAGCTGGGACATAGATCCTCCAACATCTGGGATTGTGTTACTTCTCTCTGGGGCTTCTGTGCACCTCTAATACTCCATTTTTTTCAATGAAATGGGGAGTGGAGGCTGGAGAGATCCACACGCCATCCGTGCACTGAAATGGGCCAAAAACAGACAGAGAAGGTTGGGTGCCAAAACCAAAGAGGAAAGCAGAATAGATGCAATGAAGACCAGGTTTATTCCACTGCTATTCCTTGTTCCCCATTCAAAGAATTAACTTTCTGCTTGCCTTGACATGTTATAGCATGAGAAATCAGCTCATTTTTTGAGGCAGCATAAGGAAAAAAAAAAAAAAAAAAGGAGATGTCAAAGTTCAGCATCCCTTGGGGCGCTCTGTTTTGAAGAGCTGACGGAGCAGCCCGAGCCCTTTCCCACTTCCATAGGTGTGGGGCACCTGCAGCACATCTCAGCAGGATGCGGTGGCATAGGTCAGCTCATCCCCCAACGCAACAGGACACCAAAATAGAAGCAGGAAAGAACAAATAGCCAGAACACAGAGAGCATTAGCGGAGCAGGTATGGGTTCAGGTTTCTATTCTGTGCCATCCTTTCTGTGAGCAAGTCTATTAGTTTCTCTGTACCTCATTTACATACTTATAAATTCAAAATGAAACTAGTTTCCTGTCTCACAGGACCACCGTGAAAGGTAAATGATATTAAATATTGTAGCCTACTCTAGTACGATGATACCAGAGGCTATTTAAGACCCAAAGAGAAAAGGAGGGAAATTTTATAGACAGTTTTCCTTTGTGGTAGAAGAAGCGCAGATGGTGACGTCAGCCTTTAAAACACCAACGTGGTGCTGGAAAACAACGTTTGTACATTCCCCTGAGATACACAGAGGCCTCAAGAAGTGGGAATCCATCGAAGGCCCAACTGGAACAAGGAAATCACTGAGGCTAAGGGTTATCCTCTTTTACTCATTAGACCACACAGGATACTTCTTCCAGTTTTTGAGCTCCCTGAAATGCAGGAAAGGCATCAGTAAACAGGAACAAATTCAGCAGAGGGCAAGCAAGATGGTTGAGGGCACTTGCCCCATAAGGAGGTGCTCAGGGAGCTGGGCTTGTTCAGTCTGGAGAAGAGGCAACTTTGGAGGCACCTAACAGCTGCCTACCATCTCCAAGGAGGTCACTGTGGTGGGTCCTGGGGTCCCTTCTCACCTCCTGAGGTCCTTCTCCACAGGAATGACTCCACCAGCCAAAATATCTCTATGAAGAAGCAGCATAGTCACTTCTGTGGAAAGGTACTTGTCTGTATTTAAAAAGGCAGTGTGTATAGATATAACAGCTGGAAAAAGCTCTGCCACTTTGTGGTATCCTGTAAATACCTGAGCATATGGAACAGGACCTGCTCAGTGCCTGGGTCATATTTCTCAGCGGATGTTACCTCTTAATTTCTTTTACATGGCAGATGAGAAGATGTTTCCCCTGCAGTAACACGTGCATTTTTAACAGACATCACAGGCCTCATTGAGAAACTGGTTTCCTCTCTTGTCTTTTTTCCTTCCTGTTTTGAACAATGCATAAACTGCCCTATTAAAGACAGAAAAAGGGCTCAGTTCAAAATGCCCCTATTTACAGCAATACCTCGGTACTGCTTGGCATTAGAAGGTTATCATTCATGCAAGCAAGAGTACTGAGAACTCGAGGTGAGGAGGTAAAAGAGGAACTGGAAATTATGTTTCCTCTAATAAAAAGAAAAATATAGGTACCACAACAAGTCCCTCCTATCTGCCCACCAGCTGTGTACAGATGTTTCTGCTGGGATGAGGAAAAGGCATGGTGACAGAGGACCCTGCTTTTCTGCACAGGAAAGGGAAAGGGCGATGTGTGTGTCCATCCTGGGATGACCAACCCATACAAACCTACTTGAGCTCAGCTCTGGCAGCAGCAGTGCGTGGCTTCTTGCAGCCCTCTCCCCTCTGCTGCTGGCTCCCCTGGCCCCACCAGGAGCATCAGCACTCTTATGGCACACAAAGATACAGCCCTGGCTTCTTTATAGCTCAAGCAGAATGTTAATTCCAACACTTTGGCAATTCCCTTCTCACTTCACAGGCACAGTGTTCATCATATAATGACTTTGGGTAGATCCCTTACCATTCTGGGGCTTCTGAAGTACCCTCCTGTGTACCTAAGACTTGCCCACGTCTGGGAAGGATTCACCCATGTGGGTAGAGACGCATAAAGAGTTGTTATTTATCACTTCTTTTCATGTGAAAGTCCCAGCTCAGCACCTGAAAGATAGCTGACCCTGTCTTGCACCTGTATCATCTGCAAATGCTTTAGTATCTTGTGGGATAAAAACATATGAGGGGCATGGTTACAGCGTTCGTTTGCGCAGGTTAGATGCAGCTAGGCAGTACATCATCCTTCCAGAAAATAACCAGCCCCAAGATAGGCTGTCTTCATGTTGAACAGCAGTTCAAATAGCATTTGAAACTCAGCCAGTCGCCTCCCAAAGAGCAAAGCATGGCAGATGCCTTCACCACTGTGACCTGTCACATGAAGATTTATAAGTCACGAGGATGCAAACGATTCAGCTCTCCCGCTTGGCCAACAAAATGAACTCCTTGCCATTTGCTGGGAAAATAAGGGCATAATTCTGCACTGGTACAGCCATCGCAGCTGCTCAGAGACGTGGAGCCCATCACCCTGCTTCTCTGCTGTCACCATGAAGCCAGCAACTCTCTCCTCCCATGAGCAAGTATTCGGGGAAGGTCACGGGCTGCAAGGAGTGTGTGGTGTTTGCCAGCTGAACCCCAGCAGCTGGTACAGAGAAGATGGATGGGAGGGCAGAGGGAGCTAACTTCATCAGGAAACATGACTGGTTGCCTTTGAGAGAGAGACCTTTGCTGTAGAAGAGAAAACTATAGCAAGAACAATGAGTAGGAGAAGATCCTGGATAAACCCTGACTGAGAAATGGGAAAATAGAGCAGGAAATGGGCAAAGCAGGAAAGCATAAAGTTTAGAGAAGATGTAAGGGTTTGCTTAAGATGGGCAAGGAAAGATGAATGAGATGTAAAGGGAAATGGAGAATTTGGGTAGCAGCTAGAAGGCAGATAGCAAGACTAATGGGGGTGGGTAAATAAAATCAGGAAAAAGGAGCAAAAGAGAGGGTAGGAAGAAAGAGGAGCAAAGACACTGCTGTGGCAAGTTTGCACAGGTTCTTGTGATGATGGTTACTGGGGTGCTTAGGTCCTCACCTCCTCCATGCCCACGTCCACCCTGCACGAAGCCAGTAGAACCCCGCAGGACTTAGCACTGTGCAGTACATCTTACTTGCCTCAGATTTGTACCTCACCGGTAAAGCCTGCTTACAGATTTGTAGCCATGTGCTGCAGAGCCCAGAAGCCAATACCTGAAAGGCAATTATTTACTTAACGTTCATAAATTAACATCTAGCTTCTGGAATCATCTGGCTCTTCAGTCTTTGGCAAGCTGCTGTCTCTCCTTTCCTCTCTTTTTTTTTCTTCTCTTTTTTTTCTTTTTTTTTTTTTTTTTTTTCTCGAGTGCTTGGAAGATAGCACAGAGCTGTTGATGTGTTTAGTACAGGTTTATCTTGAAGACATCTGCTTACGCCAAGGGAATAGTATGAACTCCCAGTGACCTGTAGAGCCTGCATTCCTAATTAGCGGAAAAATATTCCATAATCAGGGTATTGCCATTTCAATGGAGCCTAAAGATAGAAAGGTTATGTTCTTGTCTGGGGTCACGAATAATAATTTCTGACTATAGAGCTTCATTCTGACCTGCAGTTAACCAGGTGCAAAGCTGGTAAGCAGCGGTACCAGATTACGCTGTCTCACAGAGTACATCTACCCTGAGGGCTTGCCTTATGTTTTTACTCACATTTTTGCTTCCAACCTCTAACAAACATG
Organism: Thinocorus orbignyianus; assembly: GCA_013400375.1. Classification (NCBI taxonomy): domain Eukaryota; kingdom Metazoa; phylum Chordata; class Aves; order Ciconiiformes; family Thinocoridae; genus Thinocorus; species Thinocorus orbignyianus. The sequence continues at coordinate 223,882 of VXBW01003926.1, read as the reverse complement.
TACAAACCCTTTAAGCATGACTGGGTAAGAGCTTTGAAACAATGCCTGCTTTTACGGCTGCTTTGCTGCAGGCCACCAGCCCTGAGAAGGTGCAATGAGCACAAAGAGCTGAGCATGTGCCCTCCAGCATCCTCACATCACCCCGAGCACCTGCCAGCCCTTCTCACCATTTAACTCCTACCCACCTGCTTATTTTTATTTTTTTATTATTTTTTCTTTCAGTATTTGCCTTCTGCTCACCTGCCTTTTTATATTCTCCTGAGCGTTCAGCTCCCAGAGCCACCCAGCCTCCTCCATCCACTGTACCACCTCACCCCAGTGAGGGGTCAGGAACTGGTTTCTCTCGTGTTGACCCTTTTTCACCACAATAAGGGTTTGGGTAGGAGCAGCCCTGCTTGTGATGATAGGCACAGAGAACCATTCCCAGGGCTGTATAGATTATGGAGTGTGGTGGTGGCATTTTGGTTTGGAGTTCAGAGATGTTGATTGTAGCTTCCCCAAAAAAGGGCTTGGCTATCCCTGCTTTTAATATCCTATGAGCTTCTTCTGTGGTGCAAACATAGCCATGAAATCCCAGCTCAGAGGGGCGAGGGGAAAGGCAAAGGTGATGTACCATAATACACCACTGGGATATATCATAGCTGGATGGATAGTATGCAGAAGAGAGTAAAAAAGGTGGCCACAGACGGTAGCAAAGCTGCTCATCCAGACTAGAAGCTGATCTGGATATTCTAAAGCTCTGCCTTGCCCTCTCTTCCCTCCCAGACTTCTCCCTATACCAGAGAACATCAAAAACTATAAATCACTGCAACTATGCCTTGTTCATTCTGCTGACTGAGTTGTTTCAGGCATGAAGGTAGGTTAGAACATTTCTCATAGGGCTAAGCATAACGTGTAGCTGGGGAAAGACGCTCCACTCTGATTTTCTCCTTTTGCTAGAGGGTGTCTCCCCACCGTCAGAACATTGATTTTGCAGCAGGGACTGAGAATCGGGTTGAGTTTGTGTAAAGGATTTCATATGGCTTCTCTATAAAGCAGGCACGTAAACCTGAGAGCAGCGTGTGGTTCATGTGGCTGTGAGAATGCCCTCCCGGGCCAGACAGCAGTGGCACAACAGCCACCAGGAAAAGTCCTCCAGACATAAGAGTAGTTTCCAGGAAATTGTTGTGTTGTTGTTGTGGAAATTATAATTACAGTTCAGCTAACACATGAAGATGATTTTCTTCTCTTTGCCAGCGGTCAGGCTGCCTGATGTTGCCTGCAGGAATTCTGCTGTGGATTAATAAATAGAAAGACATGATCATTGGTGAGGCACTGGAACAGGTTGCCCAGAGAAGCTGTGGCTGCCTCATCCCTGGAGGGGTTCAAGGCCAGGCTGGATGGGGCTTGGAGCAACCTGCTCTGGTGGGAGGTGTCCCTGCCTACAGCAGGGGGGTTGGAACTGGATGATCTTTATGGTCCCTTCCAACTCTAACCATTCTATGATTCTATGATCTCAGATAGGTATGCCTCTGCCCATCCTCCTACCCTCACCTACACCAAGTCAGAAACCTGTGAAATCCCACTGGGACCCCCAGAGAAATGTTCACGCTTCCTTCCAAAAAAGTGTAAACTCTGTTCTGAAACAAAAAATAAGAACATTTTGTTGGTGAAATAAGTTATGTCGGGAAAAATGCCGTTGGTGGCCTCCAGGAGATCCACGACTGTTCCTGTGCCCAGGGTTTGTCTCTCTTGAGCATGCTCCCTTACAGAATGCGTACATTTGTAGATGCTCACTGTTATCTTTGTTGTTTTATTTGCCCAGGGGAACAGTGTCAATATTCCACGGTTTGGGTTGGCTAGAGGAGAGGGGAGCTGTGATGGCAGGCTTAGTTCTTTCAGGAGTAGCGTCCAAACAGTGATTATTAGAGTTGAATAATTCAGAAAGTTTTCAGATGATCTTAGCTCAGGTCTTGATCTTCCCAAGACAATGCTCATACTTCATTTTTCGCTTGCACAGTCACACTGAATTCAATGGGAGCTCAGCAGCACATTTAAAGGTAAGCCTGTCATAAATCACCTTTCTGCATCAGGGCCTCAATCACAGTCTGTTCATAGATATTCGGTGGGGGGAGGGGAAAAAAAAAAAAAAGTATATAAATTCACCTTGACCTCACTGAAATCCCTTTTGTGTTCATGCTCTGTGACAGTTTGGGAAACAGACCTTCAGTAACTAATACATATATATATCTATAAAAGCATGAGGAGACAGTTTTTAAAGCCACGTATGTAAGTTCTTGTGAAAATTCAGTTGTATGTTTGCATAAACAAGGGTTCAGCCTAGGTATTTGCACAGTGCTCCTGTCAGGACACAGAAATGATGCATATGATTTATCAGAGCACCAACAGCTACGTACCATGGATATTTGCTTTCAGTCCACAGAGTTAAAGATTAGAAAAGGTATCTGTTGAATTCATTTGAATAACAAATGGAGCGGGGAATCACAATCTGTTCTCAGCTATTCAATGGAAGAGAAACGCTAATTCATTGAATATATTAGTCTCTCAATTCTAGCAATTATTAGAGCGGAGTTAGAGATTTGAAAACAATAATTTCAGGAGCTATGCTTAATTTCCACGAGTGAGTTGAGTGATGTTAGTAGTGTCTGTACTTCTTGGTTTCTGGCTTAGCCACAAGCTGTTGGTAACAAATCCTCCCCGCTGGCCGGTCAGGGGCTGTGCTCAGTTGAGCACAGGTAGAAGGATTTCCAAGATCAAAGCCAGAGTTAGCTGCATTATTCATGTGGTATTACATTTTGTGGGGGTTTTTTTGACCACTGCTTGTAACTCACAAGCAACAGTTACGAAACTGAGTCCCCTAAAATGTTTGCAAATGAATTTCAGCAACTGTTGGAACAGTTGAGCTAATCTGGACCCTGAGTAACACAGGGAAGGAAACCTTGGACATTTTCATTCTGCAGGAAAGCATGAATGAAAGGACTTCCAGGACAAGTGGTGGGAAAAAAAAATCAAAAGCACTTTTGAGAGAGATCTGTCAGCAGCTGGTATTCCCATGATGTTCAATTTTTGCAGAATTTGGTCAGAAATGAAGGCAGGTTTTGCAGCCCTCCTGTCGGGCAGCTTTTCCCCGGAGCATCCATCCCTTTGGCAGCCCCTGCAGGGAGGAGCTGGGCTCCCAGGCTCTGGTACCCTTGGTTGCCAGAGAGGACCTGGGAGCCCTGGGCTCCTGCAACCCCACCAAGGGCACTGGGTTCCTGCGGCCTCCGACTGGGACCGGGGGCTGTGGCCTCCCCAGTTCGTGGCCTCAGAATTTGGAGAACCAGGTGGCAATTCTGTGGCTCTGGCTCACAGAGAGAGTTTAGGAAATACTAGTTCTTCACTCAGAAGCCATTTCATCCACACAAGCCAGAAGCAGCTGGATGCAGACCGAAAAATCTGGAAAACCACCAGTACGCGTGGAGAAAAGAGGACAGAGCCCTAAGAGAGGTGGCGGATTGCCATTTCGTACTCACCCAATTAATGTGCTCCTTCCTCCCTTCGCTCACTTTTGTCTTTCCAGGCTTCATAATCTCCGGTGAACAGATCAAGGGGTGGAGCTGAACTGCCAACTGTCACCTTATAACATCGCTCCTATAAACACATAGTACTAGCAGAAGCAGAAGGCACCGTCGTGCTGATCATCATCCTCTGAGTCAGCCATTTGCAAACACCTTCTCCAGGCTGTCATCTTGCCACTACAAATTCAAAATCTGAGTCAGAACCCAATTTAAACTGCTATAATTAACAGCCCCGATTTAACCAAACCTAGCAGTTTGTCATGTCGCATTCCCTGCGTACCTCTCAGCATCTTCTGTTTGGGCTTCTTGGTGCTCCTCCTGCCTGGCCCCTGGTGTTGCCAAGAAGCTCGTGCCCAAAGAACGTCAGGGGTTTTTGGTGGAGTCCAGCAGCAGCCAAACAACAAAACTCATCCATGCTGGATCCCTTTGCTTGTTCAAAACAGCAAAGCACCAAATGTGATGCTGCTGCCTGCTCATCTATAAATACTAATGAGTAAAAAAGAGGGGGTGAAGCTTTGCAAGCTTTTTGTCAGTGAGATGGAGCTCCTGTAGAACCAGGGAGCTTCAGAGCAGAACCCGGGCTGGCAACGGAAAAGCCAAGGGAAAACTACACAATGGAAAGAGTGATGGGAGCATATTCCCTGCTGGGGAGCCCCAGGACACTTAGACCAGCCAAGAATCCTATGTAGAAGATCAAGTTAAACATCAGTCAAGCTGAACAGGAGCACTCTTTCCCTTATCGTTTCTAAATGCTGCTGTTACCAGTGGGGAAGGTCTCCGGTCACTGTGGGTGGCTTAGCAGTGTCCCTGCATTCATTTTTAGGGAATTCCCTGCATTTATTTTTAGGGAATTGCAAATAGGTGACTTACAGGCCAACTCATGTTTTTGCAACCACAGGTGATGGCATGCCAAAACTGTGGGTGGAAGCATATTTTTGAAAAATGTGTCTTTTTTTAAGATTTAGGGAGGATTATTTTCCCCTCCACTTTCTTTCCATAGCCTCCTTTCCTTTCTCTTGCCATCCAGCCTGAAAAATGTATTTGGTCTTTAGTGTTTTGCTGTTACTTGTTTTTACAGTGCTGCCTGGAGGCTGCCACTGAGAGCTCCTGTTTCTTGACCCAAGCGCTGAGCAAGTGCAACTGGAGAACCATCCACTGCCCAGAAGTGCTTGTGATCTGCATCATTTGGGAACATGTGAAGAGACTGACTCTAATTCTTACAGGGGATTAGTGGGCAAGTTGGGGTCAACTCCACATCTCCAAATCTCATTTCGGTAGCCTACCTCCTAAACTGCACTCATTCCACTGTCTCACCATTTTGCTGTGATCCCTCTCCATCCCACAACCTCCTGTGGATGCCCACTGTGCTCCTCCCTCTGCAAACACACCCAGTCCTGCCAGCTCCAATGGGATTATATATTTTTTTTTTCATGGTACTTATACATTGCTCTGCTTTCTTATAGAAACACCTACATGTCAAAAATTATGGAAGAGAAACCCCTGACTCCCATGCGAGCTGTGGCAAGCATTCATATTTTGGTGTTAATCAAATTGTGATCTTGTCATGATGTTCTCCTTATTATTTTAGCATCAGTTTTTACACATTGCTGTACAAAGGAACATTGCATGTCTTTGGAGAGAAAGAGAAATATATTTTCTGGTGATACATTTTTAAACATCTACAACTGTACATTTCCACACTGAATCAGGCAAGTACACAGTGTTCTTCAAATCCAACTCTTGTCCTTCACTGGCTATTACAGAATCTGCATACACACAGAATAGACATGCATACAGTATTATATATCTGCATATACACTTACATGGGCAGAAAAAATCCCATACAGTTCTCATTTATACTCTCAGTGACCAAGCCGAAATATAAATCATCTTGCCTCATCATACATTTTTCTACTTCAGCGAATTATTTTTTTATTGACGTTGCAAGTCTTAATTTTAAATCCAGTTTTGATGAAAAAAGTGGCTGATTGTCTGCCCTGTTATTACACAAAATATATTTCTATCAAGTAGAAGGAAATATAATTTGTAAAATGATCAATTACATAATGATTATAGTGGAGAAATACATTCTCTAACATAATTTGTTAAATGGAGGAATTTAATAAGAAATAGTAGATTTCCAAATTTATACAAATAACACCAGATGGTGAGTAGCTAGTTTTAATTAAATTAGGTTTGATAATTATAGCTGTTTAATTTTTAGGTTTGACTCAGATTAGAAAGAATGCATTATTTCCCTGTAAAATTTATTTTTAGTTTCCTTCCAAGGTTGCAAATGTTGCAGTTTTTTCTCCATGGTCTGGAGGGGCAGAGAGCTGTGGTCAGCATTCTGGTACCTCATTTCAGCCCACCTCGGTCCCCTCTTTGGCAACTGGGAGGACACGGAGCCCCACACTGGGGCTGGGACCCCCTGCTTGATGGGAGTCAGAAGGAGTTTTACCAATGGGACCAGGAAGGAATTTCTGCCACGGCACCAAAATAGGTTTTTTCAGCCCAATCTATTGGTTGTTGCTCTGCATTTCAGCTGCTTTTGAGCAAAGGAAGAAGCCTGAGGAGAATGATGTCCTTGAAGCTGTGAGGAGAGAGATGACCCTCACTCGGCCACTGGTGTTTCCATGCTGTGCCTGTGGTGACCTATTTCCACAGTCGTTGCAGCTCCTGTCCTGAGATACTTTCTCAAGGAGGACCATGCAAGGGCGGCAAGAGCCTGTCCAGCCACACGCAGCAACAAAGCCATGAGCCCTGGGGCCTTAACTCTGCTCCAGCCCACCTGGACTTCCCAGAAATTGATCTGGGCTGCTCCCAACTTTGAGCTCACTCAGTCCCAGTGACTCCACAGAGCCGTGGAAATATGCTTAAAGCTACAAGTGTGTCCAAGCCCTTTTTAGACTGTGGCCAGAGTCTGAAGTCTATCTTGCAGGACCAAGCCCCTGATAATCAATGCTTGGAGTCCCACAGGAATCCCCTCCTGCCTTTGGATCCAGCCAAGTGAAATCAGGTCCCATGTAAAGCATGATCAGCAGGTTGTGGGAGGTGATTCTCCCCCTCTATTCTGCACTCATGAGACGCCACCCGGAGTCCTCTGTCCAGCTCTGGAGTCCTCAACATAGAAAGGACATGGACCTATTGGAATAGGTCTAGTGGAGGGCCATAAAGATGGTCAGAGGGCTGGAGCGCCTTCCCTATGAGGACAGGCTGAAAGAGCTGGGGCTGTTCAGCCTGGAGAAGAGAAGGCTCCAGGGAGATCTTAGAGCAGCCTTCCAGGATCTGAAGGGAGCTCCAGGAGAGCTGGAGAGGGACTCTGTCAGGAAGTGCAGTGATAGGACAAGGGGTAATGGTTTTAAATTGGAAGAGGGGAGATTTAGATGAGATATTAGGAAGAAATTTTTTGCTGTGAAGGTGGTGAGGCACTGGAACAGGTTGCCCAGAGAAGCTGTGGCTGCCTCATCCCTGGAGGGGTTCAAGGCCAGGCTGGATGGGGCTTGGAGCAACCTGCTCTAGGGAGAGGTGTCCCTGCCCATGGCAATGGGGTTGGACCTCGATGATCTTGAATGTCCCTTCCAACTCTAACCATTCTATGATTCTAAATGAGTCTGTTTACATTTACAGGTTTTGCAGTTTCAGCTACAAGACTAAATGAATGCTTTCATCAACTTTTTAGGTCATATTTGCTGCATTTGTTGTCTGCAGTGATGTCTGGGAATGCTCAGCAGCAAGATGCCGCAGGTAGAAATATCCACTTGAGAGTAACCGTGAGCAGTTTGCTGCTTCAGGCCTATCTGATGCTCAGGGGAAGGACTCTGCCCGTGTGACTGAGTTTGTGGCGTATTTCTTAATTGCTGGAGCTGTTCACCCATCTCCTGGAGCCTGTAAGTCATAAAAAGAGGTGGGGTGGGGAACAAAGAGTTTGGATTCATTGGATCATCACAGTTCAAAGGCACTTGGAATTTTGTAATATTGTAATTACGTATTGTAATATACGTAATCATATGTAATTTATTGTAATATATGTAATCATTAACCATCAGACACTTCCAGCAAAGGACATTTTAGACTGCAAGAAGCCAGTCTGAGGGCTTGCTCTCCATTTCAGATGACATTATGAAACTTAAAAGATGCCTTAAATCACCTCCCCCACTGCAGCTTTCTTAGAGTCGGCACTTGGGCTGGCACACAGGCAAGGTGGTGCTGTCCTGCCTCCTCTCTCTAAAGTCCTTTTCCTTTTATCTCAGTTTTCTCTCGGCAGGGTTCTTCTTCCATTATCTGCCTACTGCAAATCCCGTCTCCTGCCCTGCTTTCTTTTTTGTGTGTGTATGCTGAAAAGTGGCCTCCCTGAATTTGTATTATATTGATTATGTAAATCAGCACTTCTCCTCTAGATTGCTTTTTCTTTGTGAATCGGGAGTATAATTTGCAGTCTTCTACCTGATAATTGTGAGGCTAATTTGAGCTGTCTCTTTGTGGAGTCATCAGTGGCTGTTTTAATTTCCATATGTGAGCAGGGCTTTTTTTTTTTTT
>VXBW01003926.1:186589-215759 GCA_013400375.1 Thinocorus orbignyianus | reverse complement strand
ATTGGGGGCAGGTTTTTTTTTTTTTTTTTTTTTTTTTAACTTTTTCCCTAATCCTGCCTCCTTCTGAACTCCTGGATTGATTCTGCTGTTCATAAAAGCATCACCTGAAGTGTATTTTGGGATTTCCACTGCTAGCGAGAATGAAATTTATCTACACTGTGACAGATTTCTCACCATTTCCAGAAAAAACATAATCCCATAACCATCAGCCTGACGATAAAATTGTCTATCTGTAATGGTAAATTAAGGACTCAAATATGGTCGTTTTTTTTCACCGTGAAAATATTTCAAAATGAAACAAAACAATGCGGTTTCGTTGTGAATAGTACATGTCTTTCATTGGCTTGAAATGCCAACTATAGATATCAAAATTAAAATAATGAGAGGTTCGTGACACACTGTTCTTTTACTCAGCACCAAACGCAACCCACTTAGAAAGTGCCACGGAGCACATTTAACAGCAAATGAGATTTAATAAATCTATTCACAAGGTCTCCAAAGGATAAAGGAAAAAAAGTCCAATAACCCCTTACTGGCAAGTGTCTCAGAAAAGACAACCATTGCTATATTTTGTCATTTTAAAAACAGCACTGCCAGCAGTTTCTTCCTCCCTTGTTGATACGATATTGGTATTGGCTAAGCACTCAAAATGTGCTGAAGACTTTTTAAGATACAGGGGGAGAGGAACTCAGACGACATGTTTGGGTTTGAGACCCCAAGCCAGCTCCCTGTTGTGTTGGGGTCCTCTGGAGAGAGCTCCTGGAGCATCCAAAGGCTGCAGAGAGCATAAAGGTAGGACTTTTCTACAGTGCCTTGGGCACAACTAGTGACAACATGACTATGGCTCTCTCTTCAGCTTTCCATTTCAGATCCTCTCTTATGAGGAAAGGCTGAGGGACTCGGATCTTTTTAGTCTGGAGAAGAGAAGGCTGAGGGGGGACCTGATCAATGCCTAGAAATACCTAAAGGATGGGTTGCAAGAGGATGGGGCCAGTCTTTTTTCAGTGCTGTCCAGTGAGAGGACAAGAGATTACGGGCACAAACTGGAACTTAAGAAGTTCCATCTAAACATGAGGAGGAACTTCTTTCCTGTGAGGGTGGCAGAGCCCTAGAACAGGCTGCCCAGAGAGGTGGCGGAGTTTCTGGAGACATTCCAAACTTCACCTGGACACATGCCTGTGCAACCTGCTCTGGGTGGACCTGCTTTGGCAGGGAGGTTGGACTAGATGACCTCCAGAAGTCCCTTCCAACCTCATATCATTCCATGAATCTGTGATTCCATGATCAGCCATTTCAAGCCTGCCCCCATGGAAAAATCCATGTCAGATATGGCTGTGATTGAACTAGCTTCTTTGGGGCTGAGCTGGAATGGGTCCAGTGGAGAGCTGTAAAAAATCTCTAAGATTTCTCTCAAAAATAGTCTTCTACAAACAAAAGAAAAAAATATGTAGACTAAGAAGTTTTATTTTTATAAACTCACAATGTTTCCTCCTGCTATTTTAATTAATTAATAAAAAAATGTATCAAAAGCTACACAAACTTTTCTGAATGCAAAATAGTTTGGGAAAAGTATCAGTATGTTCCATTCCAAAAATGTCCCAAATGGATGACATCTTGACCCAATCAATATGCTTTTTTTTTATTTCTGTCTGCAAGAGAAATGTCATCGTAATTAGTGCATCTTCATGCAATATTCCCCTTTGGACAAACTGGCATTTTTCTAACAGGAAAGTGTTCTGTTAGAAAATTTCAGATCGATGCCACTGTTAACGCACTGCTCAGTTGCACCTGCAAATAAAGTCCCACATCTGGGCTCTGTTGAAATCTGTGGCAGTTCTGTCAGAGGCTTCAAAGAGTCTGGAATTAAAAATGTGTAGGTACATGTGTATGAATACGTGTCTCTGTATCATTTCGGTGTATCATCTCCCTTTTACATATCCATACCTAGATAATTATAGCTCTTGCTATACACACACACACACACACACACCGGGAAAATGACTGGTCCAACAGATGGGAGTCCTGCAGGAAACCCTAAGAAGAGCCAGGGTTGGGGGAGAAGCGAGGCAAAGGCATATGTTTTGTTGTAGCTTGAATTACCAGAGCGCTAATCCCCACGAAGGGGGTACATTTGACCTTCTGCAGCACGGGGAAGGTTAACCTTTAATATTTCTCAATCAACACATTCCAGGGGAAACTTTCTGTTTCGTTGCAGCATGAAAAAAAAAAAAAAAAACATGAAGGTATTTGCATTTTTAGCAAGATGGGGATTCTAGGGGATTATTTTTTTGTGGCGCTTGCGTGTCATTTGTTAGCACTGTGCTAGCTCAGATGAGACTCCCTCTTAGAATCATAGAATGGTTAGAGTTGGACGGGATCTTCAAGATCATAGAATCACAGAATCATAGAATGGTTAGAGTTGGAAGGGACCTTAAAGATCATCAAGTTCCAACCCCCCTGCCATGGGCAGGGACACCTCTCCCTAAAGCAGGTTGCTCCAAGCCCCATCCAACCTGGCCTTAAACACTTCCAGGGATGGGGCATCAACAATTTCCCTGGGCAACCTGTTCCAGTGCCTCATCACCCTCACAGCAAAGAATTTCTTCCTAATATCTCATCTAAATCTCCCCTCTTCCAATTTAAAAGCGTTACCCCTTGTCTTATCACTACTCTTCCTAACAAAGAGTCCCTCTCCAGCTCTCCTGGAGCTCCCTTCGGATCCTGGAAGGCTGCTCTAAGGTCTCCCTAGAGCCTTCTCTTCTCCAGGCTGAACAGCCCCAGCTCTTTCAGCCTGTCCTCACAGGAGAGGTGCTCCAGCCCTCTAATCAAACTTAACTCTTGAAATGTGGCCAGTTCCCCAAATTTAAATAACATGACCCAAGACATTTATTTTCATTCTTGGTTAGCTGGTTAATGGTTTGGATGTGATAATTAAGCATCGTTATCAACTGCTGAAAGATGAAATGACTGAAATGAAGAAGAAACGCTGCATTTCAAAATGCATGGGGCAGTATTGCTCCCAAGAGAAACTCCCTGCTAGATTCAGGGTACAGAGAGTCAATCCTTTATCAACCTGGCTTGTTCTTAAATACTCTGACATCAAACTGAACACTGAAGAATAACACTGGAATGTTTTCATGCAAGTAATAATTTAGTGACAGAAACTCGCGTCCTCATAGGAAAAATTTCCAAAGTAGGTGAAGTCGTTTGAATGAAAGAATCAGGGTAAAAAAGTCTGTGAATGACTATTAAGAACACATTTCCAGTGCATGCACAATAGCACTAAAAATACAGAGACAGATGCGATAGGCTAAAAAAAATAGGCTACCAAATTTTCGACACGTGCAAAAGAGTACTAAAAAATACAGATACAAGTATAATAGGCTAAAAAATACAGATATATGTTCTCCATCAGCAGCGCGTCAGCACATATGTGGGTCTGTCTGTGTGACTGCATGTCCGTGCACACGTGCATGGAGCTTTGAAGCAAGGACATCTCTTCGTCTTTGACATCTGCATAGAAATGTCTTTCCTCACTACTTCTGCTTTCGAAAAGCCAGTAATATTCTTCATCTTAAGCCCAGTACAAAAATCCTCTGAGATTCATCTTCCATTCTGACCTTAATTCTGTCAGTCATGTCTAGATATTGTAACACTCTTTAGGTTAAAGTCTGATATACAGCACACATTCAGAGAATAGAAGCTTAAACTTCAGATTTTTCTGCTTTTGTGTATTTGTGTCGGAACTCCAGCACTGCTCTTTCAGTGGGGAAAGAGGGAGATTACGGGCTTTTTATCTGGACAGGAGTTTCTGTACTTCACAAAATATAGGTCTTGATAAGGTGTCTCCCCTAGCAAGGAAATTAATATCCCTGTTGGGTTTCTGGGATGGTGAGCTCTGTATGTGCCAAGTATGTCTATCTATCCCTCAGCATTTGCTGTAAGAAATGTACACATGCGTGTATAAATATGTGTGTGTGTGTGCATAAACGTGTACAAATAGGCATCTGAATATTTGCCATGATATATGATGGTAACTAAAGGGAATGCCCCTGTACGTGGAGCTGAAATGATGTTTGTTCTGGGTGCCACATTTGGCAGACTCAAACTGGAAGCCCTTAGATTTATTTCACTGACACAGGACACAAAATGGGCAACCGAGGCTCTGAAATGTTGGGATAATTACAAAAGCAGAATCAGAAAGGTTAAAAAACATGAATGTGCATCATTGGGGCAGTGCAGCCCATTAAGCACCAGCTGATGAGAATTTATTGCGGGAGTTAAGACAGGCATGGACCTCGAGCGTAAGAGGAATTAAAGTGCACCAGAGTGCTCTTTTATATCCAGTACTCCTGATAATGTTCTCACATGCTCACAGTAATAACTCTGCATTTGATTTTAATTGTTTAGCTGGCTGGACGGTGATCTCTATCTATCAAGCACTTAGGCTATTTAAGCTCACCGCTGAGATATCTGGGAACTCACCGCGGGCATCCGCTGATATCTGGGTAGCGTGGGTCGCATTACTCAATGTTTACTGCAGTTATTTTCACTTTTCTGATCCCCAAGACCAGGCTCTGGGATCACAGGCACATGGTGGGGTCTCTCTTTAATCTCAGGGGTGTGTGTGTGAAAAAGCAAATCCCGTTAATACACCTGCATCCTCTCTTCTCTGTTATGAAAGACTCCACTGCTTGCATTAGAGATGGCGGTGAAGTAGCCTGAGGGATAAGCTTGTGTGTTGTGCTATCAACATATGTTAGATCTATGCCAACATCCTCCTGACTGGCTCTCCCAGGTGCCTTAACTACAGCTGCGACAGAAAAGCTGGTGGTACCTTCTCCAAGAGGAGAAGAGCCAGGACGGGAGAGGTAAATGCTGGAGATGGCTTCCAGGAACGGAGAACACAAGTTACGTGCCGTGTATTTGTTTGGTTTCAGAGCTAGCGGTAAATCCAGACCCCTGGTAGGACCTAATTACCTCCCATCTGAACACTAACTCGGAAGCTAAACGCTGTCGAGGAGAGATGGGGACTCATTTCCAAGAACACAGGCACAAACACATTTTTATTGGCCATAGAGAATGGTACTGTGCGTGCCAGTATAGCATGGATGTCTGACTCAGAACATAAAGTGCAGGTGCCAGCAGCAAGAAGATGCTGCTAAGAAATACCAGCTCGCAGGGACTGCAAAGTATCAGCTGTCTGGGGAGACCAGAACTGGGAACAGAAAGAGCCGCTGATGACTGAGGAGATGTTTTCTTCGCCGTCTCATCAGCTCCCCTCATGCTGCTCACCCTGGAGTCGGAGCACAGAGCCATGGTGTCCGGAGTGATGGAGCTGCCCCTCCTGAGACCCACCCAAGACCTCTGACCCCCTCTTCCTTGGGGAGACTTGCAACCTCAGAGACTCTTCACGCACGTGGGAGAGGAGTGAGAGGACAGCATTCCATGAATGCAAATATTCCTCTCCTCCTCACAGGATGCTCCTGGCAGCAGGTATGACTTTGTGGCTTGTCCTCCTCCCTGGAGTCTGCTCTAGGAGGTAATCTTCAGAGAGAAGAAAATCAAGAGCATTACTCTATTTTGTAGAGTGCCTTTGCACAGTGTATTCCTGATCTGACTGGGCCTTTGGGCACACCAGACCTACAGGTAATAACAACGAACAGTGACTTGTCTCTGAGGATAAGAGCGGGAAATGAAATTGTCTTTGGATAAAAATAGTTCATTCTGATTGTGTATTTTCTGCTGGCTCTTTGCCTTCAAGCAATGTACGACAACTTGAGGAGCAGGGTTTTTTTTTATCCCCTAGGCAATGTTTTATTGCTCTCTGCCTTAAAGTCAGTCAATATTTGTAATTATCTGTCCATCCCACAGGTAACAGCAGGACTTTTTTTTTTGGGAAAAAAAATAAAATAAAAAAGGAATGAAGATGGTAGCACAGCTTCTGACAAGATTTGGAGAATTAAGATGACAAAAGGCAGGCTAGTGGGCTTAAACCTCCTGCGCTGATCTGAGAGACTTGCTTGTTTTATACGTCCTTCTGGTCTTTTATACTTTAATGTTATGCTTACTACGCAAACCCATGTAGGTGCAACTGCATGTCTTTCTCCCTGTACGCACTCGCATATGACTATACTGGCTTATTTGCATATGTGTATGAATCCATGCAGCACGAGTGGGTGGTGAGAAGCTAAAGGAACATTTGCAAGGTTGACAAGACCAAAAATTTGATCCTCCTTCAACCGGCTGGGTTTTTTTCTACGTGCGTGCTGAGGCAGCTGGAGAAAGAATCCCCTTTTGGGCTGAAGGATGCAGCGAGACCAAGGCTGAAGGAGGATAAAAAAACAAAAACAACCCAAACCCCAGCTCGTCAGCTTGGTGCCAAAGAGTTAACTCAGCACACGGGGTTTGCTGTTAGCAGGGTTATGCTGCCAACAAGCCTCCATAGTACAGACGTCCTCTCCTCCCTGGTACCCGCCGCAAGCCAGCCGAAACTTGCCTGGAGACGAGTCTCCGAAACTCGGCACGCAGGATCCTCCCGGCCCCACGTCCCTTGCCAGCTCCCAGTGACAGAGCTGACACGGAGAGGCAGGAGAGGGCACAGCTGGCAGGCAAAACCCCTGCCATCAGCATGCCCGCATCTGCTGAATCTGTTTTGAGCCGTTCACCCAGCTGGGATTTTATCGTGGCTACATCCCTCCTTTTGGAAAGTGGCATTTCCCACCCCCCTCCCTTAATAATAGAGATGTGAAAAAGAAAATAAAAGAACCAACACCAAATTAAATGTTTTTAGGGTAGCACACGTGTGGGAAATTTTAGGCCTGTTGACCTTGGCAGGGTCTCTGTAAGAAATCAGTACAAAATTAGTGGCATTTGTTGTTCTGAAAGCCACGAAGGCAAAGGCAGGCAGAGGGAGAAGGAGCATCCTGCTGATGCCCCATTCTGGAGATCCTAGAGATCCTGCCTGCCATCCCGCAGCGCTCGGCGGGTTTGGGTGCAGGACGAAATGAGTGGGTAGTGGCGAAAGGAGGGGGTGGATGTGTGGCAGAGTCAGTCCCACGCTTCACAGCTCCTCAATCT
This sequence comes from Thinocorus orbignyianus, assembly GCA_013400375.1. Lineage (NCBI taxonomy): Eukaryota > Metazoa > Chordata > Aves > Ciconiiformes > Thinocoridae > Thinocorus > Thinocorus orbignyianus. The sequence continues at coordinate 208,679 of VXBW01003926.1, read as the reverse complement.
GCAACTGCCATCAGTGGGAGTTTATGGCACCCGGCACCCCACACCCAAACCCGCCAAGCGCTGCAGGAGCTCCAGGGCGCTGACAGTTCTCCTCACCTCCATGGAAGGTGCTCAGACCCACAGAGGACCGGGCCACTCCAACCCAGCATCTCGCCTTTTCGGCTACTGACACCAGCTGTAAACACTAAAAGATTTTTTTTTTTAACTCCATGGATGGACAGACAGCTTGACCCGGCAGATTTCCTTGCCTTTCTTCCACGGCCTTTATATTTTAGTGAAATGCCTTAAATAGCATTTGTGTAATCATGCTTTTCTGCTGACCCATATTCTCAGCACAGGTTCAAACCCTGCCGGCAGCTGCTCCAGGTTCAGCTTGTTAAATTCTCCCTGTGTAGCTGGGGAAGCAGAATTAGTTATCCAGGAGGAGAACCAGGCACTAAGGGCAGGGGAGGGAAAACATAAGGGACAACCAAGTCCCTGGAGGCGCTAGGGCTGAGCCCCACGTTCATTTTCATGGAATCACAGAATGCTTTGGGTTGGAAGGGACCTCAAAGGTCATCCAGTTCCAATCCCCTGCCATGGGCAGGGACACCTCCCACCAGACCAGGTTGCTCTAAGCCCCATCCATCCTGGCCTTGATGTCTCTTCTGCTGTGGTTCCTGCAAGCCAAATCCCTGTGCAGGCATGAACCTGGGTGCTGATTTAAAGGCTGCACACTCTGCTAGAAATAGAGCAAGGATTTAGGGCTGGAGGTGATTTATGAATCCTGATGCTGGATTCTGAGGGGCTTGGTCCTTGGGGTGGAGTCCAGAGCCAGAGATGAGGTGCTAAGTTCCCTGCATCTTGAAATAAAAGCCAGAAGAGCCACCGGGCTGGGCACACAGCCCAGTGTAGGTCACCCTATATGAACCGCTAACACTGCTGTATAAAATCATGGCACCACTCCCCTGCCCTCACATGCATGCACACTGCATGAAAGAGCGGATTTCCGACTGATGCTCACAGGGCTGAATGCATTTGGGGTTCCTTTCTTCCTCACGCCTCAGAACAAGGACTTGGGATGGTGGAGATCCCAAGCCAAAATCCCTTTTCCCTGAAACTCCACTCCCTCCTCTTAAAACTGGTCACTCTGCAGAGCCAGATATGACATTTGTTAAATCTTAATTTCTCCTGGCGCAGGGACATGTGGGTCCCAGTACTTGCTCCAAGAGGCTCTTTTTTTCAGACAAGATTCAAGAGCAGGGTAGTCTCTAGGAAGTTGGGAAAATGTGCATTTGAACTTCCATGGGCAGGAGCGGAAACAGAGCTGGGCTAAGAGCCTTCACCACACTGCTAGGAGGTAAATAATGTTTCTGGTTTCTCTAGCCCCACTTGGAGCTAAGAATCCGTTTTCCACTCTGGACCATCACCTGGAAAATACATAGTTTGTGGATGCCACTGGGCCAAGCATGTGATAAGTGCTGAGTTGCTAAGCTGTGATAAAGTACTTGGGTACTTATGGATCCCAGAGAACAGAGCTGTCAGAATTGTAGCTAAAGATTTGAGGCATCTTGCAGGAACAAGCACAGGTTTATAGGCTCTTACTTCAGTCATGGGTTACCAGAATTTTGCCCATATCCTTCTGCAGACCTGAGCCTTGCCCTGTTCATAGCACAGTAATAGGGTTGCACCACCAATCAGTTTTATTAAATCTCATTAGGTTGCTGAATTAAATTTTGCCTCCGAAGCTGCTACAGTATAATGAATGCTTATGTTGCAAGCTGGTAAACCCACAGTGTACAGTCCTTCCAAGAGCAAAATATTTTCTTTTCAGCCAGATAACTCATCTGGAAGTCGATAAATATAGAGGGCAATCCCATATTTTCCTAAACAAAAGATGAGCAAGGGAGTTTGTTTTTTTTTTTGTTCTCTGATGAAAAAAAGATGCTTCATTACAGACCTCAGAAAGAACTTAGGCAGCACTGTAGTTGTAAATATGACAAAGAAGATCAATCTTTCAGAGGTGCGGTAACAGCGAGTAGACCAGGACGGACCCATTAGCAGCAGGAAACCATTGCACTTGCCCAAATACTTCTAAAAGAACTGAGAGAGGAAGCAGACCAATAGGCACCAAAAAATCCTGGGGAATGACTTTGTTGAGCTGGCCAACTGCTCTGTAGTTCCCAAATCCGCTTTTTTCATAACCTGGAGAGGGAAGAACAGAGCACTGCAAACTACTCTATTAATTGACCATGCTCTGATATTGCAAAGGTAAAATATGATCATTCATCCCTCAATTTAAAATGTCCAAGGAAAGTCCGTTCTGCTTTAGCACTGTTGAAGAGGTATTGCAATGGGAGACATTTTAATCTTTAATGAGAGCTTGGACCAGACAATTAATCTGTCTTTAATGATGAAGATGTGGATAATAGCGCCAGCTTACTATTCTAAGTTGTCGGTGTTGGACGAAAGTCACTATGGGAGCAAAAGGTGATGGTGTATTTCCTCCTGGTCAAAAAATGCTTACAGGAAAATCCTTTGCTGACTTGCTGGCCACAAACCAAATTCACTCAGAGAAAATCAAAAGTTCTGCCGAACTTCAGGACTTCTTGTCTTAACTTCAGATTTTGTAGGAGGAAATGAGGAAAAAGAGACTAACACTTGCATTTTCGGAAAGAGACAAAGATAATTTAAACCCTGTCTGGGAAAGAGATTAAGTTCACATTGGGAAGCCAGAACTGCAGTAGAACATCAATAATTCTTTCTCTATTATTTTTCTTTCTTTTTTTTTTTTCTATGCCACACATTCACTCCTAGTCCAAATAAATATTTCCCTTCACAGATACTTTTCTCTCAGGAGTTACTGAGTGTTGTGACAGTTCGAAGGAAGGTGTCTGCTCCATTCCTGCCCTTTCCCACTTCTTTTTCCAGAGGTGTTACAGGGCTCCCGAGGTCACCCACCCTCCCCTTGGAGCAGTCCCCAAGTTCAAGCACTGCAGAGACCACCAGAAGGTGCCTGTGTCAGTGACTGAAGGCCTTTGATGAGATACTCTGAGCACTCAGGGCAGGGCTGAGGCCACAGCAGAGCCTGGAGGAGATGCCACATTGTCCCCCCTCAGGAGTGCTAAAATGCTGCCAAGGACCTTAACACTCTCCAGAGAAGTGGAGGACCAAGAGGGCACAAGTGTAATCCATAACCATATTGGTCCCTTCCCTCCCACGCCGCCCTCTCGCCTCCCACACACACCCCGCTGGGATCTGTGTTCATGCAAGGTGACATCATGCTCGGGCACTTTTGAAATACTTGAATCTCTGATTCCAACTTGTCTATAAATTTCCTAAGCTCTGACAGGGATGGTTATTGGTTGTCACTTCTAGTATCTGCCAGGAAGGCCCCTAAGACTGGATCACCACTAGACTTTTTCCAGGGCTTGTGTTCTGCACTGAATATCCCATAGGAGCAGTTCAGCTACTTTAAAAATAAAACAAAAAAAACCCTACCCCCCAAAACCCACTAGTCTGCAACATTTTGGATTTCTCAGAGAAGCCTCCAACCAGCCCAGTGACCAGAGCTGTTATGTGTCCCAAGAAGTCAAATAAATGTAATTATAAAATAGTTGCAAGGGTGAATAATATATCACACTTCATCATTTGAACATATGGACTGGCAGATTCTATGTAATGAGCAATGTGTGCTGCTGGGATCTCATGCAGCTTGGGGAGTAGCTTCTATATTCATAGAATGTGGTGTAGAAGTCCTTCAGCTTCTATGTCCCCATAAAAATAGAGAAGCTGCCGCAGTCTGCAGCGATGCTGCAGGATGTGAAACTGGTCAGAAATGGACTTCTGAAGGAAACCACCAGTTTTAGGTCCATGTGTATCAACTGCCCAAGCCCATTCCAGAAACAGCAGTACTAAGCCCCAGCTCCACAGGGTGCTTAGCCAAAAACCGGCATAGGTTAGGTCTCCATTGGTGAAACCAGCCCGTGGCACAGGCACAAGGAGTTGCATGCTCTTCTCTGCACTGTCAAAGAGTTAGCAGAGGTCCTGGAAAGGTTCACAATGCGGATCAGATAGTGCTCTTCCAGACGGTGGCCAGGGTCAGGGATTGCCACAGCCCAGAGAGGTCTTGAGGCTGGGCCCCACGATGGGAAAGGATTTCATTACTCTGGTTTATGCACCTGGCATTCAACACACACAGGTCCAAAGCCGGGAGGATGAACTCAGCTCAGCCCTGGAGCTCCTCCATCCCTATCTCTGCCTCCCCACTGAGCCCCACTGCCCCAGGCCACCCTGCTCCACCAGCATGACCAAAGGCATCACCTCACCTCCCTAATGCCCCAGTGGCTATGTAAATTCTCCTGGAATACAGGATTTCTAGGCTCAAACACACAAAACATCAGTGTATTTGTACAACATGTGATGAACTGGAACAGGTTGCCATGGGAAGTTGTGGTTGCCCCATCCCTGGAAGTGTTTAAGGCCAGGCTGGATGGGGCTTGGAGCAACCTGGTCTGGTGGGAGGCGTCCCTGTCCATGGCAGAGGGTTTGGAACTGGATGATGTTTAAGGTTCCTTCCACCTCTAACCATTCTATGATTCTAGGATTCTATGAACTGACCACAACCCCCATTCCTATCACCTTGCAGTGCTTGGGAGCGGGAGGAGGTAGAGAAAATTGGGACTAAAGTTGAGCCTGGGAAGAAGGGAGAGATGGGGGGAAGATGTTTTTAAGATTTTTTAAAGATATTTTAAGATTTACGTTTTATTTCTCATTATCCTATTCTGCTTTGATTGGTAATAAATTAATTTCCCCAAACTGAGTCTGTTTTGCCCGTGACAGTAACTGCTGAGTGATCTCCTTGCCCTTATCTCCACCCACGAGCCTTTTGTTATATTTTCACTCCCCTGTCCAGCTGGGGAGGGCAGTGAGAGCATGGCTTTGGTGGGCACCTGGTGTCCAGCCAGGGTCAACCCACCATAATCAGCTAAAAGTGGCCTAACCCCGGGTCTGCAGCCCCGTCTTGGTAGAGAAAAGCAGCAGCAGTGAGCAGCAGTGCCTTTCTCAGCTGTTTTTCTAAAGGGGAAGCGTTCCTCTGCAGGTTGCTTGTGTTGAGAAGACACCCGCCTCTGTGTCCCACATGGACAGAGTGACAGCTGTGACCCAACTGTCCAGATCTCCCATGGAGCATGAGTTAGTAGCCTTGGTTCCTACCCCAGGGATTCATGACGAGGAAGGCTGAGGTCTGATGCCGTAAGATCTAGGAGCAGGTGGGCTTCCCGACGGATCCAGAGTTTGCTGCTACAAACGGGAACCTCAGATTTCCATTCTGTGGGGAATTCCAACATTTTTCATTCATCTCTGGCATAAAAAGCCCCCAAGTTTAAACTTCTCACACTGCGGGTTTCTGTAAGGAAATACAATTGCCGTCAGCTGACAGGTTTCGCTTCTCTTTTGATTTGGAAGGCTTTTTCAATTTCATAATTTAATTTTTATATATGAATAGAGCATAATAATTATTTTAATTATAAACAACATCAGATATGGCAATGCAATAATTCATTAGTATTATAATTGGTAAGTGTTACTGTAACTGGTATTTGCTTTGGTAATTGGCATTTTAATTGGCAACTGCAATTCCAAATGGCCATTGGGGTAATTCTTACTAGTGACTGGTAATTACAATGGAAATTGTTAATTGGTATTCTAATTGGTTTGGTAATTCATATTTGGTTTTCTCATTGGTAACAGAGCAAAGTGGTCATTTGTAATAGATAATTAGTTTGGTAATTGATTTAGCAGTCGGCATTGTAGTGGGTACAAAATAATTGATCAAAATATTAATTTATCAATATGAAATATATAATGTTTTGAAAAAGAAGCTGGATAATAGTACTGACAAACAAGTATTTTAAAAAATCTTACTAAAATGTCCCATTTCAAGAAAAACATCAAATTTTAAAGACCTTTTAAAAATGGAAATCATCAACAAGATTCTTCCAGTGTTTCAATTTCAGCAAATGGTTATTTTCCATTAAACGGTTTTTCTCCTGCAGAATTTTTGACGGGTTTAACTGGTCCATCCTGTGGGATTGACACCCAGATTTGCCACAGAGCCAGTCTGTCACCCTCCTGCTGCCCCTGAGGGTGCACCACAGCGGGGTGCAGCATCTCTGTGGGTATGCAGGCACTTTTGCAGCTGCTTTACACCACTCGCCTCGCATCCCCATGGCATCAGCGTTGTTGCCTCTGAAGAAAGTCCTACACATTGCAATGGTTGAGNTCTCCTCTCCTCTCCTCTCCCCCATCCGAACATCCCATCTCCCTGCAAATAGGGCAGAATTTCCCCCGTTATATGCTCTTCAACCAGGGTATTTAATGCTGTACGAAGTCAGCTACAGCAAAAGAAGTTGGGTGGTCAAACAGATTGTTCCTTGTTTCCTGTGTAGACATGATGATGATGGTCTCCAGGAGTGGGGGTCCTTTGTTTGACACTCTGTGACACAGGGAATTCATAGTGTGATCCACTGGGTGGGAAAAGATGTGACTTTAAAAGAAAAAAAAGAAGTCTTTGGAGTGCTGATATGCTAATGACATCCATATAAAGACAGCAAGACTAAGATCTGAAGGGAAGAGTAACTAAAATTGCTCGCTACAGCCTTTGATGCAAAAAATACTTGGTTGCTTATATAACTGACGGTACAAATTTCCACAGAGAACTCTCCAGAACTGCCAGCACTATTTCTGTCCTATTGTGGCCTTTGGAAAACTATTGATTTTCTTTCAGATGCGTCAAGTTGGGCATCCAATACACATTCTTCCTGGCCAAAATGGTTTGCCTGAAGATGTTTGAATAACTGGCTCATTAGACTGTGTGCTTCCATGATCGGCATAGAAATCCAAGAGAGAAAAGGCCCCTCCGGTCGTCCAGCCCAACCCTCGGCACCACAGAATTGCTCCCTCTGCCTCCCCTACGTTTTGGACTGTTTTATCCAGCCCAGTTATTAACGCCTTAGATAATGAACTCCCCCTGGAAAACTGCTCACCACCGGTGACCACTGTTATTATGAACTGGAACTGGGATTACATCCAGTTAGAAGAAGGGAGATTTCAATGCGATCCGTACAAAAGGAGAACGGAGGAAGCAGCCAGAGGGAAGCAATGAACTGAATACAAAGAGCCTGCATTCCAAAGCAAAAGATCCACCGCTGAACAAGAGAATATAATTTTTGAGGCTGCATCCATTTCAGACAATCGGAAGGTGATCCAGACCTCTAACTACAAAACAGAAATTCCTCAGAGTTGGGTGGATGGGGTTTTTTTTTCCATCAGCCAAGCCTCCTTCAGCGGATAGTAGGAGTTTTGATGAGCGTACAGTTGCTAAGACAGACACTTTGAGGGCCTGATCTTCAAACTGCAAAGTTCTGCTTGCAGTTTTACCTGCCTGAATTCTAAGAGAGATTCCCTTCTGTTTCCTCTACTTTAAATAATAAGGATGGGGGTTTATTTTTAAGAGCCTCCTTATAAACTGAAATATGAGGGTGCATTTCTAACACCATTTTTGAGACCACCTTTATCCTTCTTAAATTATTTTCAAGCTCAATGATGGTTTCAGCAAACATTTCAAAATGCTTGTCTTCGCTACCCAGTAATTCAAGGCTGATTTGTAAATCCTTACATAATGTTCATGGATTTTGTAGTGCGCAATTACATTTTTCAAATGCTTCTCCTTTCTCTTGTTCCTTTCCCAAGTCTTGTTTAATTTAACCAATCAAAACCCCATTTGCCTCTGATCTGAAAATTAGTTTATGCCTAAACAAAGCCTGTCTGACATTTACAAGTCATTTGCAAACGCCCTTTTAGCCTGCAATCACTACTCTTTCCTCTTCTGAACCACATTTGCACATGTCTCCACGTGATCGATTGTGTGTTGGGTACACACTTTGAGATGCATTGAGAAAACATGCCATATTGCTGCTGGTCACTGTGTGTGCCACGTATTGATTATTATTCCCATGTGAGAGTTTTGGCTATGTCTACATTGGAGCCCACAGCAGAGACTCCTTCATAATTAATGATGAAGATCATAGAATCATAGAATGGTTTAGGTTGGAAGGAACCTTAAAGACCATCTAGTTCTAATCCCCTGCCATGGGCAGGGATGCCTCCCGCTAGACCAGATTGCTCAAAGCCCCATCCAGCCTGGTCTTGACCATCTCCAGTGATGGGGCAGCCACAGCTTCTCTGGGCAACCTTTTCCAGTGTCTCACCACTTTCATAGTGAAAAATTTCTTCCTAACATCTAATCTAAATCTATTCTCTTCAAGTTTGAAGCCATTGCCTCTCATCCTATCACTACGTTGTCCTTCATTAATCTACAGGCAGCACTAAAGGATTTGCTACCTTACTTCTGCCACAAGGCAAAGCAAGAGAACAGTAAGTCTTATTAAGAAGCACAACAATAAAGATGTAGGTTTCTACCTTCCCCCAACTCCTTGGTTCTGAATTAACTCCCCTTCCAGTACAGAACCATCAGATGTTCATCTTCTCTTATTTTGAATATATTTTTTAAGCTAGTTTAAGCTTGAAGCTGGTCTCAAAGCTGGTATCAGCATCTGGCTGGGGACAGCTTCCATGCTAGTGGTAGTGCCGGTCAAGTGATTGCTAACATCACTAATTTGGCACTTTTCCCTTTTCTTTTTTTGTCTTTTTCTTTTTTCCTTTTTTTTTTCTCCTTCCTTCTCCCCAGTACAAACTGCAGGAAAAATATCAAACATGTAAGTCAGGAAAAATTGAATCCTGACTTACATGTTTGATAGTTTCAGTACCAGTTAAAAACTCCACAAAGTTACATCACCAAGTTAACCCTCACTTCTCCTGCAAAGTGCAGTAAATTCTTGATCCCAGAGAAGGTGGTTCAACACCAACATTCGTCTAAGGACCAGCAATCTTCAAGCACACTTCCACTGCAGGCAGCAATGCAGCACGAGGATACCAGACAAGCTTAAACACGTTAGCTCAGGTACTGGAAGCTGATTTATTGTGGTGGCACAGAGCTCTACATGTGCTAATTTAAGTTGCCTCTCAACTAACAGTTATGTCCTTGCAGTAATTGCTCTGACTTTTATCTGTTGTCTTCCAGAGTTTCACTACAAGAGAAGCCAAAGTGGAATCAACTCTAAAAGACACCTACATTTTGGTATGCAAATTTAGGTGTTCAGGCATTAACCATAGCTGTCCAAGCTCCCAGAGGTATGTCAGCAGAGAGGCAGTCAGTGCAGACAACAGAATTTGCAGAGTAACTCAATTAGCTCCAACTTATAAACCCTGAACTTGACTGCATTTCCCAAACAAGGTGCACCTGAAGTGCCTGGATATCTGAAATGTCTACCCTGGAGCAGCAGGTACGACCAAGACCTACAGAAGATTCACGCACTTTGCTGTAAGCAAAATGGGATGCTCTAAAGAGGAGTGGATTGCACTTGAGGCGTGTCATTATGTATGCTCTGGAGCGGGTCCCCTGAGTCACTTGCCATGATCTCTTGACTGTATTGACTGGGTCTTCACAGACTACCAAGGGAGCTCAGACACCCCACATGCAGACACCCGCAAGCAGTCACTTATGTTTAGGTGTCTTCACATGGAGGTGGCTGCCACTGCCAGTGTGTGATTGTTGAGTACATCGTACCAATGAGGAAGTTTGATGCTGTGATGACCCTACAGGACGGATGTAGGCTTCAGCCTGTACTGGGGGACTAGACCACAGTGACTTCCCATGCTGCTGCACAGCAGTGTCTCAGTACACAAATAAGGGTATTCCACTCTTCTCCCTACCTTCCCACTCAGGTTTCTAAGATTTTTACCAGCCTGACCTCTGTAAATGCTCACATAGTCCTAGGATTTACTACAGAAACAACTTACTCCTCTATTCCTGTCCTTCATGTGTCCCTGCCCCATCCTCCACCTCCCAATATCTAAAATCTCCTCTTCCTTCCTGATGAGGTCAGGGAATTTTTGCTTCACGCCTTTCATGTGGAACAGCCTAGCCTAAAGACAAGAGATGACAGACAAATGAGGGTACAACATCCACCAGGAAGCGGGCAGAGGTGAAAAAGGATGCAGGTAACCAAAAAACAACGATGTCCCAGCTCCAACTAGACTCGTCTTTGTCCGTGAGGCTGGGGGAGGGGGTCGGTTATTGGTGGTTTGGTTTCTTTCTTCCCTCTCTCCAGTGTGAGAGGCCAGTGGGCCAGGCAGCTGGTGTGCTGTGACAGCTGTTTGTCACCCCGCTCATAATCGCCCCATTGATACCTTGAGCTGTTTCTGGCTGTGTGGTGTGCCCACCTGTTGTGCTTGGTCTGAGCCCCTAAACCCTGTGTGTCACGGGGGCTGTGGCTTTCCTGTGTGCCCTCTCCAGCCCCGCCACCGATCCCTGTGCTGCCACAAGGTAAGCAATGAATTACAAAGCACTCAATAATTTTAGTGACAGTGCCCTAGGAGTTGGTGAAAAGGTCCAAGCTAAGCAAAGTTGGATTTCTGGTGGAAAGATTTGTCACTGGGCATGTTTTATTATGGCCATTTGGCTCATTACTAATGTACTATTTCACCATCTCTCACTGCACTAATGTCAATGGAAATAAAAAACAGTAAGGAAAAAGTATTTATGCTGGTTTTGTATGTACATTTTTATGCTCCTGCATCCATATATTTCCAGTTTGGGCTTCTGGAACATTTGGATTCATTAGGTCTGTAGAGACTTTCATTTGCTTTGGAACACTGTCAGCTCAATGGACAGAATGATTGCCCTTGGGATAGGCAATCACATTACAAAACGTGGTTTTATATATATATATATATATATATGTATATATATAAACAACTTCCCATTTTTCCCCACTTCAGCCAAGTTTTCCAGAGCATAGCCTCCAAAATAATACCAGAAAAGTAGGGAATTTACAAAGTATCTGTTATCAGCAAGAGAGACTGACTCCAGTAGTCTTGCTGCCTGCATTGCATTCTCCAGTTTATCAGAGAGGGAGGCAGCAAAAGCTGGAGCTTTTTATATAATATGAAGCTTCACGGTGACTTTACACACAGCTAAAATGAACTGATGAGGAAACTAGTATTCAGAAAACACCGAAGACTCAATATAAAAGCTCTAGTTTGTCACAGACAGTAGAAATCTGAACTTTTCCATGGACTGTTTGTTCATGCCAGTGCCAGTGCACCCACATTGTTTATCAGAACATCACATTCCTGAAGAATATGACCTTGACTGTGGTGCTTCCTGAGTAACAGAGGCCTACAGAAATGAAATCTAAAGTAATGAGTAATACAGAAGCACAGAAAATCTCAATGGGAAGGGAATTCTGGAGTCCAGACCTGGTCCAGTCCCCATCCGAAGCAGTTTAACTCACAGAAGGTAGCTCAGGGCTTTCCCCAGCCAACTTCCAAGTATCTCCAAAGTCCAAGACTCTACGTGTTCTCTGGGCAACCTGCTCTCCAGCTGTACCACTTTCACTGGGAAAATAAAATATTTAATGTGAATTGTCTTTGCTGCAACTTTGCCTTTTTTTTAACCATTTGGTACAAAAGACTGAGAAGTCTTCACATCATCTCTTAGGACGTGGAGAAGGGTTATCCAGCTGCCAGCCTGAAGAATCTGGGCACACAAACATTTTTAAAAGGAGCAAGAATTCAGGCAAAGTTTTAGGCTGATTTCCTGAGGTAAAAAGGTTCACAAGATCACAAAGGCAATGTGTTTATGTCTGTCTCTTCCCCACTAACAGTTTCTGCATTTGATAGTTTGATTCGATGGAAGTATAGGAATCTCAGGCATTAGATTGCTACAAGTTTAATGAAAACTAGTGTGTGGGCAGATGAGACAGATCATTGTCAGTACCCTCATTGACAAGAAAGCTGCGATTTGAGCTCAATTGTTATTAGATACCTGAGGATCCACATGGCACAAAGGCATCCTGAATGCCACAGCTAAAAGAAAAGATGTGATCAGACCAGCAGCACTGTATTAGTCATCAGAGAATCCAACCACGGGATAGAAATCCAGAGGGAACTAGGCTTCATTAGTTTTTGCTGCTTGTGAAATGCTTTAGGTTGGTTTTTTTTTTTTTTAACTTTTACTCTTATACTTCAGCTGAGCGGTCATAAATTTCTACGAGTGAAAAAAAAACCACCCAGCTCCTTCATATAATCTCTCTTTATATATCATCCTTCTCTTACATGAGAAAGAGAATGGCTAAGAATAGCCAGTCAGATGATTTACTATTACAATTTTCTGTGGGTATATGGGATTTATGGATGTCACTCAGCTGCCCTTAACAATAGCGAGGACACAATTGTTTCCATAGTAATACCCATTCCAAAGGGGTGAAGGTGTGTGTGTTGGGGGGAGAGTACAAAGCAAGTGGGAGGCAGAGGTTACACAGACTTGCATAAAGGACAAAAATCAGGCACAACAGACTTTGATTCTGCGATCCTTGCTATAGAAATTCCTCTTTTAAGGTCATCCTATTGCACTGATTCCACCAGAAAACTGACTTGGACAAGTAGGCAGGCTAAGACTCTTCCACAAATGATTTTAGACAATGTAAATACGTGGGCGAGCTTTATATCTTCTGTCACTCTTCTGTCTTGAATAACCTAACCACAGCTGCACTGCCGTTAATGAGAGAAGACACTCTTAGTTTGTGGTGGCAGAACAGTACACCTTCCACACTATTTCATTTCTTACTCTGTTCAAAAGACAAGCGTGGTCCAGCAGGCTACCCTTCCTAAAAAACTTCACGATCTAAAATAGATGGTCTCTCTATGTCGCTCTTAAAAAGAGTTAACCAAATAACAATTTCCGGACAAACAGGCCAAATGCTTCTTACACCTTTTCACCTAAAAATACCTTCTGAACAGAGAAATTCTGCTGCTGCAGCATCTGTCAGGGCTTTTTCTGCCGCATTCTAGTACTCCTGGTCAGCCTAAAGAAAACAGGCATTGCAGAAACAAAGGAAAGCCAACACTGAAGTAAACAAAGCACTTCTGCATCTTTCTTCCAGGGTTTAATAGAAAATGCTCATCACATGGTTTCCCAGCTGCAGCAGGAGAAGTACCCAAGAAGGTTTTAGTAAAAATAGCTTTTATAAATGACTGAGGGAGGGGGGAAATTGAAGAATTTGTCTGCAATTCCATTTGTCCAAGATGGTTCCTGGTGCTGGTGCTAAAAGCTCTGCTATTGACTCAGCTGGTTATATGACCCCTTGAGCCGGAGCCAGTATAGATGAGCAGAAGATAAGCTTGGGCCTCAGAAATAGGAAAAAGGACATTGGAACGTAGATATTAAAATAATCTAGTCCATCTTCTGCTCCTTAAATAATCCTGTTGGGTTTTTTTTTAATATACTGCAATTTGAGCTATGAATCCAAATATTGTAGGGAAGTAGCTATGAAAAGAGCACATTTCATTTCTGAATCTCCTCCCCAGGTTGGAGTTTGGAAGTCAGCTTTCCCTAGATGACCATAAAGAATGCATCCAAGACAGTGGTTTCTCAGGAAGACATCATGTTGTTGATTTTCTTTGAGATAAAACACATCTTCTGGCCCTTAAATTTTTTTTGGTGGTTTGTTTTTTTTTTTTTTTTTTCATAAAGTGAGTTGACTGTGGAAGTTAAAAAGTCCCTCCCAATGACAAAATCATGTGAGAAAACCTAATTCTTCTCAACAGGGCTATAAGACGGGGTCATGCCAAAACACAGCCACAAGAGGGTTCTTCACTGAAGAACCCCTGTCCCACCAGCTTTTTGTCCTTTTCTCTTCCCTAGGCTAATGCTGCCAGGTGTGCTGCATGGGCTGCAGCCTCTGAGCAACCTGGTCTGGTGGCAGGTGTCCCTGCCCGTGGCAGAGGGGTTGGAACTGGGTGATCTTTAAGGTCCCTTCCAACTCTAACCATTCTATGATTCTAGGATCTGTGTCCAGAACCTCACTGTCGTTAAGGTGGATTTATTTTCTAGTGGGAATGGTGTGTAGGCGTTGTGATTGGTTATGAGCACCCAGTTCCCCCTTTCCCTCGCAGAGAAAACATTGAGTGGGTTTGGGCGTTGTGGTTTGGGATTTGTTGTTTAAACCTGCAGTTGTAAAGCGCACGCACGGTCTCTTTAGAGCTAAAAATGCCAGGTGACCCCTCAGTCACACAGGTGGCACAAGATGAAGGCTGAATATTCTGAACAAACAAAAAAAAAACCCAAACACCGGACTGACAGTGCTCCTGTGACCAAAGTGCTTTATCAAATGAAAGCAGGTACACAACTGCACATTTTATGGCAAGTGCTATATGACAATATAATGAATAATTTGTAGGGCAGGAAGGGATAGCATTAGCAACTTTAGACCATATGAGCAAATGTAGCCACAATAATTGCAGTTAATAGTGGAAAAGGCATAGAAAAGCAGGTAGAGGCAAAAGTAGTAGCCAGAATGTCTCTTGAGGACCAGACTGTCACACAGCCCAAGGGCTGGCACAAAAGAAGAGAGGGAAGTTTGTGTTTCTTTCTCTTCTGGAGTCACTGCATGTTTCTCCTGAAATGTAGGGGGAAGGAGGTTCTCCAGACTGGCTATACTTCCCTGTGCTGGGCAAACTGATGGGAAGACCCAGCCTGGGGAGGGAAGGAAGGATGAGGGGAGCTTTAAACACACAAAGTTCAGGCTACCCAGGAGCACGGCTGCATCAGCGTAACAAGCTACGACAGGCAAAAGACCCGCTGCAGTCCACTGCATCCTGTGGGGATGGATGAGGAGAGGAGATTATGAGCTTCCAAATCCCTTTCCCTGGGACAGCACTTACGCACTGCTACTTTCAGTGTGTTTGCTCGCAGCTGGGTTTATGGTCATTATGGCAGCAGTCGAGCTCTCTCCCTCACCCTCCAATAACGGCCTCATTTTATTAAGTGCCATACAAGCACACACACAGCAACAGTGCCTCCTCCTCCACACAGCTACATCTCCCAGCAAACTTGAGCTAGAAAATGTGTAGTTCTCATCCAAACTCGTAATTGTTTCTCCTTTCTGGAACTGAACATGCATGCCATGCAGACTAATAGATATACCATCCCTATTTAAAAACTGACGTGATGGGTTGTTTTCATATCTAGCAGGAACAAGGGAAATGCGAACAAAAGTCAAGAGAGAAAACAAATCTGTATATTTCCACGAAAGAGCCAATCTATTTAAGAGTCATCTTAGGCTGTGTTTTTAGTTGGGTTTTGTTTGTTTATTTGTTGGTTTCTTTTGCCATACTGATGAATGATATCGATTTGCATGGCACAGAAGTTGCGGGTACAATCCTATGCCTTCTTCCATTAAATGCAACATTCAAAGCACCCAACAGCACTTGGATGACTTTGATGCCTCTGCACACTAGCAAAGGTACAGCATCAGGAAAAAAGCTTTGTCATCTTGTTTTTCTCAATTCCTTTCCTTTTACCACACAGTTGATTTGTTTATTTATTTATTTTAGGAACCCACTTTTTTTTTTTACATACTTTGCTATGCATATTTATAATGAAAAGATGATCTGTGTCCTCATTACTGCTCTATTGCACGATGATGAAAAAATATGTTAACAAAGGAAAATGCTTTTCAGTCAGTTCATAATGTTCCCTGCTGTTCAACTGGGACTGTAAAGAGTATGGTTTAATGAAAGAAGGTGAGAAGGTGAAAAAAAAACTAATGAGGGTGTTTCTCTACATTGAAAGATCACTTAGGAGCAGCAGTGGTTTCCTTTGTGTTAGAAAAATATGAAAAAAAAGGTTCAAAAGCAGCATCCCCAAGGTCAAAGAGGCCCATCCTCTCTAACACAGCCATACTCACTCTCCTCCCCAACAACCTCCTTTTTCCACCTGGACCAGCATTTTGTAATTTTCAGGTGGCAGAGAAAAAGGGAACTCGTGTGCCTCAGCCAGCTTTTAGCTCTGGAGGAACATGCAAAAATGCTGGAGCAGGCACTCGAAGCTGCACAGAGAACTGTCACCTAGAGCTACAGCCACAGACTCAAACTCTGCAGAAAAAGGAGACTGAAATTGGAACCTTTAAACTCATGAGATGACTGCCATTCACTCCAGAAACTTGCAATGAAGAGTGAGTCAATACCAAGCCACACTGAGCAGAGCCCAGAGGGCCGAACGGTTCAAAGCACGGAGCCAATTAGAGTCGCTGGAGCCAGAAGGTGCTGCTCTGAACGGGAGCACCCTGTCGTGGCTTCACACCAAACACAGCAGCTCCTGGTGTGCCGGAGCCAGACCTGTGCATCAGAGGGAGAACGAGAAAGGAAGGAGGAGGGGATGGTGGGCTTCATCCTAAAGGAGTATTTCTAAGGGTCCTTCCCCTTCAGCAAACGTGTGACAGGCAACAGATGTCAGATAAGCAGCTCCCCGCCCCTGAATGTGGGGAAGCCTTTGTTTTAAAACAGAGGCTTCTCCATCACGAGTGCTCACCAATCTTTTGGCTCTCCTTCTTTTCTGTCATCTTTGTCAGGAGTTGGTGGAAGGGACGTGATACAGCACAGCATCGCGGCCATCAGAGCAAAAGAAAAAACCTTGTTAGTACCCTGCAGTGCCGCCCACAACAGAAGAGGCAAAACATTACAAAAAAATCAATATAGCAGAAGATTAGGCTCAAATGCATTCTACCTGGTACGGCCACTAACACCCCTTAGCAGTAAACTACAGATTTTAAAAAAAAACATCTATGCATTCTTAACTGTGTTACATGTGTCTCTCTCTTCTTCTTAATTCATTGAGTTCATAACCTAAATTACATAGAACAGTGGCTAAATTGGTTCATCATTGCTCAACTCCAATTTAAAAGGACAAAGCAAGAAGCTGAAGAGAATAATTTGGGGAACTGGATGGCTTCAGGGGATAGTTAATGATGGGATAGAAAGACTTCAATGCCTGCACCACTGGTTTTAATTTGGTTCAGGGGCAACAGCGACACAAAGTCATTACCATATGAGAGCCTGGTTCGTTTTCCTGCGTGAGATGAGTTGGTGGTCTGGGCCTGTTCCTCGCTGGTGGCCATCTGCGTAACAAAAGCCAGCAGCACATCTCCCACTCTTGGTGGCCAGTGGTGTGGAAAAGCCAAGGGCAGGGGCAGGGCCACGATGCCACAGAAGCAACAGGCTGCAGCGGGCACGGGACACTTCTGTGCCTCACCAGGGACACGAGCAGGGACTGCCCGCGGGCAGCTCAACCCCTTCACAAGAGACCAACGTTTGACTGAATATGGAGATGGATAATTAGCAAAGCCCCTGGGTAACCCATCACTTTCATGGGTTCCATCATTCCCTGGGCTGTTTTGTTGGGTGGTTTTTTTATTTGCTGGATGGCAGTAAAGCTACTCTTGGACAATAACATTTCTGATTGGGTTTTTATTGTTATTATTTGCAGTGCGCCAGTGCCTGCAGGTCACAGCCAGGATTACGACTTTGTTGTGATAGCTGCTCACAAACTACTAGTAGGAGATGGTTCTCACTTTGATGACCTTATAGTTTAAATAGAAAAGCCTGAGAGTGGTGAAAGAAAGGAGATACTATTATCTTCATTTTACGGCTGGGGAGCACAGGCACAGAAAGACGAACAGCAGGACATGGGGTGCTGAGCTCCTGGAGCTCTTGCTGAACTCAGCTGAAGTGGCGGGTGTTCAACACAACTGAAAGAAAAAACAAAAGAGGCCAACATCACATAACAAGCGACAGGCAGAATCAGGACTTGGTGGGTCCCAGCCTGATCTTGTTTGTTTCACAGCTTGCAGAGAAAACGTAGAAAAGCTGAAAAAAATCATGTTCCCATAAGAGTGCTTGTCCTTGTGTCTGCTGCAGCAGCACCTGAACATACCAGGTTCCCAGCCTCTGTGGTTTAGGAAGAAAAAGCTACTGCAGGAAAAGGGTCAAGGCTTAAGATCTTGTTTTTCAACCTTTTCCTTGTCCAAAGGAATTTCTATCACAGCCCTCAAGACATGCTGGAGCAGAATTGTATTTATGGTGAAGACCCTCTTGACTTTTTCCACAGATTTTTTTTTGACAGTGAAATGGTGGAAGGGCTTGTGTGCACCCCATAGTGCTCAGTGCCATTCTAGCAGGAAATGCGCTTGAAAAGATGGAGAGACTGTGAAAGCAGCCATGGAACTCCAGAAAGCAGGCAAAATGAGCTTTGAGCTGACTAAAGCACCTAACCTGATGATTGTATGGATTTTTGCTAAGTAACTCATCAAGCTCATTCATTAGGTACTTCTGATCAACCTAAACAGATAAATAAAGTGCTTTAGGGATGGAATACAACATTCATAAAGTGATGGACCAAGCATACTTTTCATAAAAATGTAGAATACATGTATTTGGAAAAAATAATAATCTGTGAGGGCAAAGAATTGATGCGATTTGGGATTTAGAAAGAGCATAGAATCAGCTGGGTTATCTCTCTCTGTTACCTTCTTTTCCTCCTCTTCCTGAAATAAGAACTGAAGGAAATTCCATTTGCAATTGTTCTGGGCTTGGCCAGCAGATACCCGACTGAGGCACCGCTTTGAAATATGGGAGCAACCAAAAGGAAAGGAAAAACTTCTCTCTGGGTCTGTGTCCACCCCCATCTTTTCCCTCAGTCCTCATCTTTGTTACAGGGTGGTTTTCTCCCCGGTGGCAGCAAGGCTTGAAGTGCGAGTAAAGACAAGGCTGCAGCCAGTCCTTCACTATTTTAAGCATTTTGTAATCACACACTTTACAAAGGAGGCTGTGGATGTGTTTTGGAATTCCACCATGTGGTTAAGAGCCCAACAAAATTCAGATATTTCAGCTTCCCTATGTATTTGGCATTTAAAATTTTGCTCCACAAAACAATTCAGAATTATTTACCTTGAGAAAGTTGTGGAGACCATCAGTTTCAACCAATGGGAATCTGAGGTTCAGCTTTTAAAACTTCGTATTATTTTGTAATATAGAATATAAAATGAAATATTTTGAAACCAAAACTCATTTTGAGGGAAGAAATTGAAACATTTAACTTGGAAATGTCAAAACGAGATGTTCCCACACTGTTGGAACATCCCTCCAACCACTTACTCTTTTTTAAAATGACATTTTCAGTGCAAGCCACACTAGTTTGCAAAGCGTTTCGATTTTGACAGGGTTGCATTTTCCAGGGGAAAGCTGCTCTTTCCAAGGTTTTCCAACCAGCTCCACCAGGAGGAACAGGTGTCACAGGATGGCAGTAGACCTTCCCTTTGCCAAACCGCTAAATTAAAAGCAAGATGCTGGAAGAGCAGCTGGGGTGTGCAAAGCGCGAGAAGCGGGGGTCACAGAATGCCCCACTGTGAAGAAGGCTGAGAACTTCTGTGCTTGAATCACCTCTATCAACCCATACGTCTTGTCTCCTGTGGAACTGCGGCACTTGTGGGCTGAACTGGCAGTAGCAACTGTGGGAGGCTTTTTCGGGGAGGAAAAACACCCCAGCCCTCAGCGTGTGGGCATGGCGACATGCTCAACACTGCAATTTCCCTCTCTACCATCCAAGTTTAGAAGCGACAAGAAAGAAGGATTATCCCAAGACTGGAGTAGCTCCCCATTCAGGACGGGGACCTTTAGCGAGTCATGAATGTGGAGGTGGGATAAGCAGCAGCACATGCCCTGGAATTCTCTCTGTGGGTTGATTTTAGTCTGGCAAAGTCCAGCGGACCTGACTTGCCTTTTGCCAAGGGAACGTGTTACTCCATGAAGGTGGAAGAGACGCTTAACCTGGTAGATTGAAAATGAAAACACAAGTACCCAACTCTTTCCGAGAACCCACTGAAAACTCTTAGCTCTCTGAGGAGGAGAAGTCAGCACCTTCTGAAATGTGCACCGAAGAGAAATCTGTTCTATTGCAGTGTTAAATAAAAGTTCTTTTTACCCGTCACCACTTCCCAATGACCAAACAGCCTGACTAATACCAGAAACTCGAGCTGGGCTCAAATGAGTTAGCCTTTTTTAGACTTTTCCACATTTCTCACAGGAATGCCACTGGAAATGATCTCCTTTCTTGTCAGTTTAACGATTGCCATCAGAAAGAGCCAGCAGTGGGAAAAAAAAATATAGGTAGCCAACTAGGATCTTGCGGACTCCCTGTGGGACTACATGCGAGGAAAGCCATGGATTGCGAGGATGGGTCTGTGCTCCTCAGCAGATGCCCTGCCCTGGATGGAGCCCTGGGATTTTGGGTGCCTCAGGAAACCTTCAAGAGGAAGACTCACTGCCAGCTCGCAGGCACATCTCAAGCTGGGCACCCCTAAAAAATGCCAATCCAAATCCAAAATTTTTTAATCCTCGCTCATGATGAGTTGAGCGGGGTTGTTTTTCTTCCTGAGAAACGAGGAATATGGAGCATTCCTCCTCCGCTTGTGTATGTGGTAGATGGACCAGTTAATGCCTTTAGACACTATGTCAAATGATAAATATTTATCGTGTTTCTGTATTAATACGTGTGAAGGCAAATACATATTTATGACACTGCAGAAGCAGAAGCGCGCGGAAGCAAAGCCAGCTGGATGTGCAGACTCTCCAGGATTTTGAATAAAGCCCAGATTCCCAGTCTCGCCCGATGCCCGTCCGCCTTGGGAGCCACTTGGTCACTCAGAGACGAGGGATTCCCCCTACACATGGCAGCTGTCATATAAACCCCAAAATACCCAAGCCAAGACTCTGAGGATGGTGAGGAAAAGGGAATGAAGCGCTGCTAAAACTCTGGTGTTTCCCAGGAAAATACCAGCACGGCGGAAACGGGGCTCGGCCCTGAGGGGATGCAACGCCATGGCCTAAGGCCCTGCTGCCAAGCGCCGCCATGGCCTAAGGCCCCAAGGGGATGCCCCGCCATGGTCTAAGGCCCTGAGAGGACATGCCACTATGGCCTAAGGACCTGATGGGATGGCCTGCCAGTGCCGCCATGGCCTGAGGCCCTGAGGGGACACCCTGCCAGCGCCACCATGGCCTAAGGCCCTGAGGGGACACGCCACCATGGCCTAAGTCCCAATGCCCGCTGGGCCCTTGGGGGCACCAACTCCAAGGCCCCGCTCTCCTCACCCAGGCCGGGGCTGCCGACCTCAACCCCTGCTGGGGAATGGTGACAGCGGGTGGATGACATGCTCCCCGCGGCCTGGGGACCAGCGGGGCAGCCCTCCATCCCCTCCCCCGGGGCGGGGAGCCGCCGTCCGCCCCCGCGGCCCGGAGGAGGCGCTGCCTTCCACATGGGCTGGGAGGAGGCCTCACACCGCCGGCACGACGGGGCTCTATCGCGATTCATCATCCAGCCTCCATCGCCATTCATCACCCGCTGCCCCACCGTGGGGAGGGGGCGGACGGCGGGCGCCCCCCGTGGGCCGGGGCGGCCGGTACCCGCTCCACAACCCCCCCCACTCCCCTCCCATCCATTTCGGTGTCCCCCGTGTCCCTCCCCCGGGGCGAAGTTTGGCCTCCGGCGCTGCCAGGGCCGGGACAAAAGGCAGACTGACACGTGATGGGAGCCGGGCTTCATAAATGGGACCGGAGAGGGGCGTGAAGGGCGGGGGAGATGCGGTAATAGTGGTGGCGGTGTGTGCCGGAGCCGCTGCCGGGAGCCCAGTGGCTCCCGAAGCAGCAGCGGAGGAGGAGGAGAAGGAGGAGGAAGGCTGGGGGCGGCCCGGAGAGGGCTGTCGGGGCGGAGGTGGAGTGGTGGGCAGCACATGGAGCGGCGGCGGCGAGCTGGCTGAGCCGGGCGGTGGTCGGAGAAGGAGGCGCCGAGGGGAGGGAAGGGAAGAGAAGAAGGGGAGGCAGNGCGGAGGTGGAGTGGTGGGCAGCACATGGAGCGGCGGCGGCGAGCTGGCTGAGCCGGGCGGTGGTCGGAGAAGGGGGCGCCGGGGGGAGGGAAGGGAAGAGAAGAAGGGGAGGCAGCTTGGGGAGGGGTGGTGGTGGGGGGAGAGAAGTCTTCTCTCCCACCTCCTCCTTCTTCCCCTTCGCCGGCACCGCCTCCTCCTCCTCCTCGGCGCTCCCCAGCGCCGGGGTGCCCGGGCGGGGCGGCGCTCCCGCTCCCTGCCGGGGGTCGGAGCAA
>VXBW01003926.1:61957-186472 GCA_013400375.1 Thinocorus orbignyianus | reverse complement strand
AAAGTTTTGTTGCCGGCGTTTGGGTAGGGAGAAGGTCCGGGGGGTGACATCGCCCGCCCCGACGGCGGCGCCTCCGGTGGGAGCATCCCTCCCCGGAGAACCGGAGGGCTGAGGGTGTCGCCTCCACCCGGGACAGGGGAGAGTTGGAGGGTGTCCCGGGGCCAGCGGTTGTCCCGAGGTGCGTGTTTTGCAGCCGCCATCCCCCGGGGAGGGGGTCGGAGGGGGGTGCGGGAGGCTGGCGGTGGCGTTATGGTGAGCACGCGTCTCTTCATTCTTCTCTGCTGGGAACCCGCAGGACCTTCTCCCGCACCGGGGCTGGGAATAGAAGGGGGGTGTCTCTAGGGGGTGTTTCTCCTCTCGTCCCGACCCATCGGTGACGGTACAGCGGGTGGCACTCCGCCCGGTTCTCCCCTCCCTCCCCTTTCCCCATCTTTTTTCCTCCCCAAAACTCCGCCGTTGTTGAGGCTTGTCCCCGAAAATAAAAGGCGGTCCGTGATTTTGTGCGCAGTGATGTGCCGTTGAAAGATGTCACTTTGGCAGCCAGCAGCTTCAGAATATCCCAGTAGGTGTTTCGGTGGGGTCGTTTGGTTGTTTTTTTTTGTCTGAAATCAGGAGGTCTTGCGGTGTTTGGGGGGGTGGGATGGAGGGTGGCGGGGGGGGACAGCAGGAAAAGAGTGAGCTTTTTAAACTTCACGCGGTGTTTTGTCATGTGAAATCTTCAGCTGTTGAGAAATCATTCTGAGTAACCAGATGGGCTTGTTTTAAATGGGCATCTTTTTTGTCTCAAAGACGTCTGCACATCTCCACTGAGAACACCCCTGGATGAGGTATGTACCAAGCCTTCGGTGGGAGAGAGCTCGTTACTGTGATTTCAGTTTGATTAAGTAAAATGGTGTCAGAAGATGAAGTCCGTAGTTTTGATCCTTTTCTCTAAAATTATCATCAGTGCTGTTTTCTGTGTGGCAGCAAATGATCATATTAACAGTTTCAGCATAGGTTTTCTTCTTCCAGAAGATAAAGGGACATATATAACATAGAGCCAGATAGCAAGACACTCTTTCTTGAGTATCTGCAAGTTTTTTTTCTTTAAAAAAACCAGAGTGGCTTTTTTAACCTGTTAAAGGTGTAGTGATGGTTCCTTTCTTTTTTTTTTTTTCTTTTCTTTTTTTCCCCTTAGATGTATCATCTTGTTTTCATTGTTATTGTTCACCTTTTCTTAAAGGACTACAGCATTCTCTGCTGGGGGTGGCATTGCTGTTCACACGCACCAAGATCATGGGAAGGATCAGAGTAGATATTTAATAGGATATTTAATAACAAAACGTGCAACACTGCAAAAATTACTTGTCGTGCTTAATTCTTTTTGGATTACACCTCGTGCCAACAGCCAGTGCGGGTTTTCCTTTTTCAAGAAAGGAAAAAAAACAAAACCTGTGACTGTAGTAGGAATATTTATTGTGCAGGCAGAGTTTATTAAATCAGCTGTAAAAGAAATGAACATCTTTAAACAGTTTAGAAGATGAATGTGTAATTCCTGATTTGCTTGAGGTTAAAATTAGTTTTGTAGCAACCAGGAACAGCTTTGCTTTATTATCTGTTGGTCTTTGGAATGAGAGGCAGAACCATTTGAATAAAAACATTTTAAAGCAGAATTGATAAAAGCAATAATTGCTTGATTGAGCCAGCAGGCATCTATTGCCGGGGGGGGGGGGGGAAAGTTGGCTAGGTAAAGAAATAGACTATTTGCTATGAATTTACCTCATTGACCATTTGGTGACACCTAAAGCCACAGTAATCAAATCAAAATACCTACAAAACTCAAGGTGAAGCTGGAAGCAGGTTATATTGTCGTGAGGATGGGTGAGTGGGCGCCTTTGATCCTGGCTGTTGTTCTTTGGTGAATTATGTTGGCTCAGTTGCATAAAGGACCCCATTAAGGGCTTTCATGCTCTGCTGAAGGAATGGCAGGTCTTAGCCAATGCAAGCCTTTCTTTCCCTTTCTCTGCTCACAGGTTTCTGATTGGGCAGCAGAAGTTTAGAAATTAAATAACTTTTTTTTTTTTTAAATCATTTCTGACTTTCAGCCTTTAATGTGGCTGTCCCAAAATGCTTCCTGCAGGCTGTCATCCCGCTGGGAATTTTGGTGCTGAGTGTGTTACGCGCTAGAGAGGGAGAGCTGGGATGACTTTCCTTTCTATTGAGTAGAGGTAGATAAGGAGATTAAGATGCAAGAGAGAACTCAAACCTGTGTATTCACTTAGTGTTGCCCAATAATTTTACGAATAGATTGTCCTTCTTGGTTCTGTAGGTCTCATGCACTGTCTTCCGCTCACCTAGTTTCTCTACTTCTGCATGTTTTAAGAGAAATTACTGTAACTTCTCCGATGCAAACTTTGTGACCTCTCTCTAGTCATGCTCTCGGCTACCTACGCATCCGCAGATTTCATTTTTCTCAACGGTGATTGCTCTTCATTTCTTTTTGGTTGTCTATATTGGCTTTGTCCAAGTCTCACTCTGATCGTAAATGATTTTAGGTACATTTTCCTGCAATTTCCCAAATCGTTTAGGCTGTGCAAAATGAATGCTCTAGAAAACTACTCATTGACCACTTAAGTGGGAATTTTGAGGGCTTTTTTTCTCCTCTCTAGCAGCAAATTCACATGGTCTGCTGCGGATTTAAAATATGTACTGCAGAAGACCCTAACACTGGGATTTGGCCAAGTTCAAAGCAGCTGTGCAGATGGACACAGAAGACAGAAGGCAGAGGGAAATAGACCCTTTTAATCATAACAAGGCTGCTCTTGTTTTCCTATCTATAGTGGAAGTGGATGCCAGCCCCTCGTACTTAAAAGCAAGCTTGCAAATGTGCCAGAATAGACAGCGACAGCATTTGTTATTAATGCAAAGTTAAAAATGTGACAACCTGTCTTCTCAGTTCTGCTCTTTACATCTCCATTTCTGGACTGACGCTGTGCTGCTGCAGAAAGTGCAGAATTCCTCCCCCCACCCCCAGAACTCAGGCTCTTTGAAAGTGCATGGCTTTGTTAATGATCGCTGAAACCAGCCACGACCTGTCCTTTTGAAACGGTTATAATGACTTATAAATCAATTTCTCGTTAGAAAGAACTTCTTTTTTTTTTTTTCTTTCCCCTCTTTTTCCCGAAGGTGCCATTGTTGCCCATGAAAAATGGTTGGGTTTGCAACATAAGGTTGGAGCACATTTTATTCTGCTGCCTGTGCCTCATGCAGGGGCATCACGGTGATGCAGACACCGAGCCCGGTTCTGCCTCCCTCTCGCCAGGAGGAACATCCTTTGTTGATCAAAGGATGGGTTTGGATGATCATCCAAATGACAGATAAAATAGATATTTCATCTCTCTGCGTGTTAGGATAATGTCACTCCTTACACTTTGGCTGGACTGATGGTGACACTGGGTGTTTCATACGTTTCAGATGTCTTGTTTGTGTAGGTTGAGGCGAGATGACATCAAATAGACCTCATCCTGTGTTAACCTGTTTTATGGCAGTTGTATATTCTTAAGAAAGGTGTGTTTACTCACTAAAAACGATTGAGCAGGAGCAGTTCCACAGAGAATACTGTTAGTTCCCTTCCAGCCCTCGCTGGAGTCATTTTCATATTTCTGCATTTTAGGAAACATTTCAAAGTTTGTGCTTAGGGGCTTGGGGGTGTCCCAGCTTCCCGCTGCGGTGAATATGTGAAACATGCTCTCAGGAATCACTGGGTTTAGTCACTTCTGCCTTTGTTTTAAACAATGCAGCACTGGCATCCAGCCTGTGTGTGTTCGGAGTGTGTATATGGGTACGTATATATAAACACAAAATAATTTTTCCAGGATCTCAGTGATGGATGTACTGGGTTTAAGATCCTTGCTTTTCCCCAGGGAAGCTCTATATAAGGGAATTCAAAAAGATACCCAGCAGTCATCGTGCCTGTATTTTTTTGTTCCCACACTTCTAGCTTGTCTGCGCTGGGAATTTGAGTTTATGCATGACAAACACTACAGCAAGATCTGTGAGACTTTGCACAGTTGTTCCTCTGGGCATGTGTATGTGTTTGTGCGTGTCTATCTGCAAGTTTATGCATATAAATATAGATAGATATATACGGAGACACATATAGACAGAAATAAGAAGTCGTAACTCATCCCCCAGGATCTATTTAACTGTTTCTCCGAATCTGGTGTAATATTGGTTGGAGTCTCTCTGCAATTTGGTGTTCTGGCTACTTGCTTCTACTGTCACTCCTTCTCGCTTCTCCTCTTCTCTCCCTCTCTCCTTTTTTTAAAAAAGAAAAGCATCTGCATATTTCAAAGACATGCACCATTGCCAAGCAATCTGGCGTAGTGGCTTAATATGCTGGCAAATAATTTCACAAGTTGTTTGTGTATGTGAAGGCAGTATATTTGAATATCATTATATTTCGAATTTAGCTATGAAGAGAGTTATCTGAGCTTATTTAAATTTTATGAAAGGCCAGACAGCTCCAGAAATGAAAGAACATTTGACATTTTTTAATTGGTGTGCATATTTTCATCCTTAGCTAATGCTGGTGGTGTGGGACATCGCGTTTACCCGAAGCCTTTCTGTCCTAGCTTCTGAGCACTGCCAGTACCTGGTGGCATAATGATGATTTTCAGGAGAAGCAGACTTCCAAAGACTTTGCCATGTGTTGCTGACCTTCTGTGCACTAAGTCCCCGTCATCACCTGGAAATCCCTCTTCCCTTTTCCCCTTTCAGGGTGTTTATCTGCTCTGTGGGTCGCTCAGTGGCTCCATCTGAGAACTCTCTCTTCCTTTCTGCCTCCGAGGTCTGTATTCTGTACTTCATTTCCCTTAAGCAGTTGGGTTTTTATTAATGTCCCTGGCCAGGTTTGCTCAGCTGATCTCTCCTGAGCGTCTCGAGCTTGGTCCCATGTGCCAGTGTGGGCAGCCCTGTCTTTTTCTGTGACCTTACAAAGGATGGCTTCTCAGAGCCCTTTGCGTCTTCGTCCACCGTTTGAATACAGATCAGAAAATGGACTTTCAAAAGAGCAAGTCATTGCCTGCAGAACAGTGGGTCTGTTCTTTCTCTACAGTGAGATCATAAAATCCCACGAGCTGCATCCTTCAGCTTACAGAGAGGTGTCTCTGAAGTTGGCGTAGCTCAGAAGAGGAGGGAGGGTTTCACTCGTGAGGTTTTTTTTCTCCTTCTGCTTTCCCCAACCTGCTGCCAAAGGCAATTCTTCTCTTCCCTTCAAATCTGCATCCCCTGCCTCCGGGGGGCTCCTTCCACCAGGCTCTCCCTCTCTTACCTTTCCTGGGTTTGCTCCCCTGTCACCTGGGCTCATCCTGTTCTCTGTAGGAGGACAGCAGCTCTCTCTCTTCTCAATCCCCTCCCTGCTCAGCAATCACTTAACCCACATTCCCGCCGCTCTCAGCGTCTCCCTCCTGTCTCACAAAGTCTTTGATTGAAACTTGTTCCAGCCCCAGTTTGTTGCAGGTTGGGAGGGGGGGAAGGAGGGAGCAGACATGCCCTCTGCGCAGTTTGTGAGAGTTCTCCCTGGAGCCTGATGGTTTTGCTACCTTTCTGTCTCTAATCCTTACTCTTTTAATAAAGTTCCCTAATATTTTCTGCTGCAACAAATTCTTGACCTTTTTTGTTCTGCTCTAGCCGTTACATGAAAGCTGTTTTCTTAAAGTGGTTATGTCTTTTCTTATTATTTTTTTTTAACTAATAAATGTGGTTTTTCCCTCAGTTTCATCCTCTAGATGCTACATTTTTTCTGAGGACCTTTAGCATTTAGCATCCAGTGGAGTCTGGGTCTTTTATGCCCTGCTCTGCTCTTTTCAAATGACTTTTCTCCCTACAACTATACGTTGGGTGCTGAGGTGCTCTCTCTTCTAGGTGCTTCCAGGAGATGGAGTGTTCAGCCCCCATCTCTTTGGCACCTGCCTGGGCTTCTCTGTCTCCATTTAGCATTTATGTCAGTTCTGCTCAGCAGTAATAAGTGTCTGCACCTTTTGGCATTAGAGCATGGCTAGAAAAGAGGCAGGAAATGAAGCAATTTTTGTTGGAGTATTGAAATCCAAGATAAACCCTTGAAAAGGAAGACAAAGTGTGAGACTTCAAAATTGACCAGCTTAATAAGTTCCCTTCCATTTTCTTTAAAATGTAAATACTGTAGCATTGTGTCAAACTTTTCCCATTACCTGTTCATTCTCCTTTATTGGGAAATGGGTTCCTCAACTGGAGCTGATTTCGAGCAAATACCAAGTCACTTTCGCTTCCCTGTTTCCCTTTCATCTGAGCCTTTTGTACCTGAGCAAACCTCTTCATTCTTTCCCCAAACTATGCCTTTAAATGGAATTGAGATGTAGAAACTGTAAAAGATGTAAAAATCCCACATTCATTCCTTTTTGTTGTTGTTTTAAGAGAGCCAACCCCACCTTCCCTGCTTTCTCCCAAAAGCTGGGCAAAATGGGTAGCTGCAGTTTCCCATTAAGCTAACCCTGATGGTCCTTTTACTGGTTCGTGACTTCAGTACTTTGTCTTGTCTCTGACTTGGTAGCAAATCTGTGTGTGGGGGAGGTTGCATTTCACAAACTGAGGAGTTTTGAGCAAACTCAGGAGCTTTGGAGGGGTTTCACAGGCAGTTGTCCCTACTCTTCCCCCTGTGGTTGGATGGGATGTGGGAGACACATCCTTGGTTTGCTTAAGTAAGAGAAAGGGCATCAAGTTAAGCCTCTCCCTTGCCAGGTGTGAACCCTGCCTGCTGGAATATCATCAGTTACTACCTTTATTTCTGGATGTTTAACTTCTTGATCCAACAGCTTAAGCAGTTTAGAGACGGGCAGCAGAACAGAGGGTGTGCCAGCACGCCCATCTGGCTGGCAGGAGAGTGAAGTTTGGATCCTTCACCTGCACCAAACAGAGCAGGAGACTTCAAACCTCGCTTTTGAACCTCTGATCTTAGACGCCTGTGTATGCTCTGGCGGTTTGAGAGAGAAGACACAACCTCTTTTGGACTGTGCCTGCAAGTCACCTGTGCTAAAACAGCTGCATACATCTCACCAACAAAACTTTGGTGGGAAGAAATATTGTCATTTCTTTCAAAACCATTGATGGTCACCGATTAACGCTGTTGTTTTCCCCATTGTTTTGGTTTTGTTGTTCAGATTGTCAGCTGCCAGGTGCTGGGTGGTGTCACCTAGGGACAGTTTGCCCCCGAATTAGAACAGCCCAGCCCCTATCCTGCTGGTGTGCCAACGATATGTTCATTTACATAAATAGCCACGTAGCTGTGGGTTCTTGCTAATTAAGGTTCGGCTTGCCAAAGATACCATCGTGTTAGATAAGAACAGGATTTGGTTTGGTACCGATGCCTTAGTTTACCCCATAGCTGTAAGCAGAAGATAGCATCCCTCCTTTGCTCCTGTCCTGGCTTCAGTGCTCCTGCCCATCCTTCAGGGAGAGAAAATTCCCACTGAAGTGAATGCAAGTTTTCCTGAATTAGGAGTGACAGCGTATTTGCCGAGGAGCAGCACAGTGTTGGAGATGCAGTAGTAAAACACTAAATAGGGTAGGGGCAACGTTGCTTTCACATTCTCCTCGAGGTGGAGTTGGTTATTTTTGGCCTTGCTGGGTGTTACTGAGTCTCAGAGTGCCATTTCTCAGACTGCACCTTTCTTTCTCCAAGGCTTAGAAACCTTGTTCTGTTCTCGAAGCGGGGTTCTTCATCACCATATGGGGTAAGGTAATTATTAGCCGTATAAATTTTCATTTTATAGGACAGTTCTAATTGCTGGAGGCCAGCAGTTACTATGGTGGATTTCATTCCTTCTCACCCTTTTCCAGCTGACTGCACACGTGTATAAATTACTGCTGTTTCTCCTGCGGCAGTACTTTGTGGACCCAGTTTGGTAGGAGTCCAGCGTACTGGATGCTGTGCAAATTTATTGGAAGATAAAGCCTTCTGAAGGACTTACAAGCCTTACAACGTGTTAGCAAGGAAAATGCCTTTACATATTTCTCTGCATTCAAAAACTATGCTTCAGTTATGCCTACTTGTCCTTTAGCCTGTTCTTAATTAGCTGTGGGAATCATAGAAGAAATGTATAGACATAGAGATCAAAATATTTTCCAAAATAGAAGCTAGGAAGGTTTGATTATGGATTTCCCTTTCTTGTTTTTGATTCCTTTTCTTGCCACGTCAACATTTTCATGCAGTTATCAGTAGCATCATTGTATTGCTTGTAATTACTTTCCGAGGAAGAACGCAAATATTCACTGTTTCTATTCAGGCTATTAAAATTGCTCTATCAATCATCCTGGTTTGCAAGTTATAATAAATTCNACTTTCCAGCCCTCCCTCTCCCACGGATCAGCAGGAAGAGAATAGTTAGTAGCATTTTAATGAAGTCATGTTCTTGTTCCCCCAGTGAACGGGTCCTGTGGACCAGCTCGGGGAGGTATAATTCTCCCTGTAGCCTGACGTGAGTTACCAGCCTTTTATCCATCTGTTTTATGTTTTACCTGAGGGGTCTTTATGTTCTGATAGCATCCAACCTTCCTTTAAAGCTGTATTTAGCCACGCAGCGGAGGGCAGTAGTAAGACTTAGCCCCTCAACTCTTGGCTGACTCTTTCACATTGAAGGCAAAGCCTTTCAAAGTTGTGTCTGCAACCTTCAGCTGACGTTTAACACCTCAAATGTTTGAACCCCCGTGAAAAGGCTGGGGGAAAAAAGGGCCAGAGGAAGTTAAATCCATGTCTTTGCTGGCGGCTGTGCAGCGGTGAGCTCGTAAAAGCCGCTCCATCTAGTGGCAGTCCCTCTGCACAGCTGGTCTGGTAGCGCCCGTCAACAGCCACCAGGTTGATGGGAGAAAAGTCTAAAATGGTGTTCAGCTACGATTTTCTTGATTTGGGTCTTCAAGATGAAAGATGCTTCAAATTCTTCTCTATTGTTTAATCCTTATCTGCAGTATCATCATTCATTACTTGCTGTGAATTGCTGCATGCAGACGCGGGAATACACCAAAAATTTTGTGTGTGCACGGGCTCTTCCTCATCTTTAATCAATGTTTTGGTTCTTTTTAAAGCCATTTTAAAATGAGTGAGGTAGTAGAGCTCACTTTAGGAAGGCACAATGCTGGGAGCTTTGGAGACTCGAGGGCTCTGTTGGAAGAGTGGCTTTCGGCAGGGCAGGGAGGGTCTGCCTTGGAAGAACAGGGAGGTTCTCCCTCACTGCCACTCTGCCCATGAGGGGACCTTGCTGTGGCACAAAGCCATCACCCCAGTGCCATCCAGGGAAGAGTGATCTGTACAGGAGACCCTTGTCCACTCAGCAGGCTGTGAGAAGGCTCCCAGAATATTTCGTGTTAGAGATGTCAGTGAACCTACAGCTACCTGAAAGGAGGTTGTAGAAAGGTGGGTGTTGGCCTCTTCTCCCAAGGGAATAATGACAGGACCAGAGGAAATGGTCTGAAGTTGCGGCAGGGGAGGTTCAGATTAGATATTGGGAAGAATTACTTCACTGAGAGGGTGGTCAGGCACTTGAACAGCCTGCCCAGGGAGCTGGTAGAGTCACCATCCCTGGAGGTATTTAAGAAACGTGTAGATTTGGCACTTCAGGGCATGCTGTAGTGGCTGAGATTGTTGGGTTGGGTGATTTGTTTTGTTCAATTGTTTGTGGATTTTTTGTTTGCTTGTTTTTTGGTGTGTGTACGGTTGGACTCAATGATCTCAGAGGTCCCTTCCGACCGTGAAGATTCTGTGATTCTGTGAATCCTGGGGAGTGTAGGTTTGGGTTGTGTTGAAGCCAACTGCGAAGAGCAGTGTAGCCACATGGAGTGGGGTGTCCCGTTCTCATGGGCAGTGTCTCCTCACTGCTCCAGGTTCAGAGAGAAGAGCTCAGAGCTAAAATTTGTGTGCTGCTGGCACGTCCATCTGACATGAGAAAGATGGGAACTGGACCACTGCTTCCACTGTTGGCTTTTCGGTCAATGTCAACTCATGCAACACCTCAGACTCTTCACGGACTCTTCTGATAATCTCTGCTGCCAAAGGTCCAGTCTTGTTTTCAGTAGGCAGCCATGGAAAACCTCGCTGATCGCTCCAGCATGTCTCAGTGTCGTAGCTACTACCTAAATTAAAATAAACGAAATTCCAGTAAAGTACAATTCCAGATCAGACAAATGGCTGTTTTACTGCAACTTTAATAAAAATCAACTGCTACTTGAATAGGTGCATGCACACATACTGCTAGAAATTTCCAATTATGATATTCCCAGCAGCAAACAACAACAAAATTAATGTCAGCTGCGTCCCCCAAAGCCTAAACTACACCGCTAATGAACTCCCAAGTACTCTCAAAGAAAACTCTCTTTGCAGAGACAATAAGGTGGAAATTACTGTAATAATCTCAATGTAAAAATACAGGGGGGGAGGGGAACACAACAGAAAAATCATTGAAATTCAGAGTAGGACTTGCATCTCCTGATCCCATTAACCAACGTTGTTAGCATAGTGTATGCACGCATAGTGATACTGTCACATAACTCACTGCCACCTTCAAAAGAGCACGCAGGAATTCGTGTTCTTTCATTTGTATTTCAAACAAAGGTAGAGGTGGCGTGGTGGCTTGCACCTTATTCTGAAGAAGCCTACATTTAACACGACTCCAGCAGTGACTGGAGCTACCTCATAGCAATTTGTTTGTCTGTCTGGCAGAAGTGCTCAGTTGCATACAATTTTTGAAGCTTTACTCAAACATAATCTTCTTGACGTGAGGCCGTGGCTTTAATCATTAAAATGGTTGTCTTTCTTCTGTCAGCAACAAGCTGGAACAACAGAGAATACCAAAACCCTCTTTACATGTTTATAGAACTACTTGATTTATTTAAACGTTTTGGGGTAGTTTTTCAAATGAATAACACATTCTTCACTTCTGGTTTTAAACTGGTGGTTTAATGCCAAGTCTTAAGTTGCCAGACTTCACCCAAAACAGATTTGTCAGTTGTCAGCAGGGTCATCCTTGCACCATGTAACATCTGCAAATGCTACGAGGAGTAGCTGTGAAGCACTTTCTGAAGGAAAGATATTAGATTATCGCTGTGCCGTTTCCTTCCCTCACTGCTCAAGCTCTCAAAATTAAATTAATTAATATATTCAAGGATCATCTGTCTAATAATCATGTTGTTATTTGCTGAGCGAGGTTGTCTGCAAAAGCTGACACAGGGAGTGTCTGTGCCTTGGCTTAGACCTAGAGGGTTGTTTGTGCCCCTTGTTGGCAGGGCTGGGGTTGCAGTGACTTCTGGAGGTCTGGGTTCCTAGATTTCCTTTCCCACTCAGTGTCCAGGCCTGCTGGATCAAATGGAAAACTTTGAACTGTGGAAGAAGTCTTGAGTGCTCAGATGCCACGTGTAAGTGCAGTATAAATGACAGGCTGAGGGAGCTGGGGTTGTTCAACCTGGAGAAGAGGAGGCTCTGAGGAGACCTAACAGCAGCCTTCCAGTACCTGAAGGGGCTACAGGAAGGTTGAGGAGAGTCTGTTTACAAAGGTCTGCAGTGACAGGATGAGGGGCTATGGCTTTAAGTTGGAGAAGAGCAGATT
The DNA here is from genome assembly GCA_013400375.1 of Thinocorus orbignyianus. NCBI lineage: Eukaryota > Metazoa > Chordata > Aves > Ciconiiformes > Thinocoridae > Thinocorus > Thinocorus orbignyianus. The sequence goes on along the minus strand of VXBW01003926.1, from coordinate 174,863 downwards.
TAGGTTGGATATTGGGAACAAGTTCTTTCCTCTGAGGGTGGTGGAACGCTGGAACAGGTTGCCCAGGGAGGTGGTTGAGGCCCCTTTCCTGGAGGTGTTCAAGATGAGGCTCGATGAGGCCCTGGGCAACCTGGGCTAGTTGGGGGTGTCCCTGCGACTGCGGGGAGGTGGGACTAGGTGACCTTTGGAGGTCCCTTCTGGCCTGGATGATTCTATGATTCTAAATACTTCATCTGCCGAATAAGCTCTGCTGCTTTTGGAAATCCACATGATTTCTTGTGGTTTTAAGTATGGGGATTGTAGAGAGGGATACTTTCCTTCTTACAGTTTTTGTGGGAAAACCGAGCTGTGGTACCTCCTGTGGAAGTCTCCTCTTTAGGAGCTGAGAGGATCAGAACTCTGGCTTTTGGCAGATAATCTCTCGTGGCCTTTCTGGCTGTTTGCTGTCAGTTGTGTAAAGTGAACAGGTGAAGTTGGTACGAGCATCTGGGATTTCCTGGGTGTCACAAACAGTTTCCTCCATTCTAAAAGCGTGAAAAGGCTTGCTTTTGCTCCTGTTGCTGTTGTAATCATCAAGATGGCCCATAGTAGATGCAGAGTATCTGTAGCACACCAAAGCAATGATTCTGGCTCTTATTTACGTTCATACTGCTCTCCACCACTCTGACCCTAACGAGGGTCTTCAGTAGATGTTCAAGGTGTGTTATTTGGGCAAAGTTGTATAAAGGAGTGCGGAGTAAGAAGAACTGAAAGACCTGTCTTACATGTTGATGCATGTAAGATGTTTAGATGCTGATGGGGGTGCTCTCCTGAGGATACCATGACCAGGAGTTGCACCCTGCAATAATCACTATCCAAGAGCAAAGGCTGGGCCTGATGGGTCTCAGAGACCACGGGCTACCTGGGGGCTGCCTTTGGGCTCCCCATTTCCAAGGGGAGAGAATGTTTTTGAGCTTGTCCCCAGTGGGACAAATGACATTTCCCTGCTTCTCACAGCATCAGTGGCTCCTGCTGCCTTTTGCTTGGAGTTTTGATCAGAGCTGCACTCTGACCCAAACTTAAATGCCATGTTTTTCTAGGCAAGCATGAACTACCCTGATTGAGGCTTCTGATCTACTCAGGATGGATCACTGATGCTCTCACTGAAACAACCCACCTCCCACGCAGAGTCTGAACATCCCCGTTGCCTGGGTTTGCTCCGCAGAAGAAAGGAGCAGAGTGATGAAGCTGCTCCAGGTCCCTATATTTGTAGATGGAACATCTCGATAATAGAATCATAGAATGGTTAGAGTTGGAAGGGACCTTAAAGATCATCAAGTTCCAACTCCCCTGCCATGTGCAGGGACACCTCTCACTAGAGCAGGTTGCTCAAATTAATATTTTTTAATATTTTTTTTAATAATAATTTTTAATAATAATAATAAATTTGCAGTGACAAATTCAGGATGTTGGCAGACCTCAGATTGCTGTAACAGGGTGATGTGAATTTGCAGGCAGACTGGGTGAAACTTAGAGCGTGTGGTTCCTTCCCCGTTCCCTCTCTGTTGTCAGGTTTTCAAAACCCTGGGTGCCTTTTGAAAGGAAAGCAATGAAGGTGATGATTCAGTTTAATGTTGCTCCTACAGTTACACTTGGTATGATCTAAATGAAGCAAGCCCAAGGAGTATTGGTCCGCAAGGTACTTTGTAATCAGAAGCCGAGTTCAGATGTAGAGAAAAACATCTTTCTGGTGGAACGGCTTGGGAGGTTTTGATGAAAAATGAAAATTACTTTCCTATGGAATACCAGTTCCCTACGCCTCCGGTTTTCACATCACTTCTTCGTGTAATTCAGTTTTAGTGAAATCCAGATGATTTCTTTCTAAAGTGCTCAACTCACCCTGATTCCCGCAGGTGGCAAAGGCCAGACCTGCACTGAGTACAAGAGCAAGGTCGATTTTGTTTGACACAGTGCAGCTAAGTTGTTTGTGGAGTTTGTCTCCCTGTTTATCTTAATGAAGTCTGATCTTTTCCCCTTCTAGGATTTCCTCCGATGCGTTTTTCCCTCCCCCAAGTCTCTCTGAAAGCAACAGGACTGGGGTTATGAAGTCAATCCTAGATGGCCTCGCAGATACAACTTTCCGAACAATCACAACAGATCTCCTTTACGTGGGTTCCAACGACATCCAGTACGAAGACATGAAGGGTGACATGGCATCCAAGCTGGGGTACTACCCCCAGAAGTTCCCTCTCTCTTCCTTCAGGGGTGATCCTTTCCAAGAAAAAATGACTGCGGGAGATGATCCCCTGTTGAGCATCATTCCCTCAGATCAGGTCAACATCACAGAGTTTTACAACAAGTCCCTCTCCACGTTTAAGGATAATGATGAGAACATACAGTGTGGGGAGAACTTCATGGATATGGAGTGCTTTATGATCCTGAACCCCAGCCAGCAGCTGGCCATCGCCGTGCTGTCGCTCACCCTGGGCACCTTCACGGTCCTGGAGAACCTCCTCGTCCTGTGCGTCATCCTCCACTCCCGAAGCCTCCGGTGTAGACCCTCCTACCATTTCATCGGCAGCCTGGCTGTGGCCGACCTCCTGGGCAGCGTGATTTTTGTCTACAGTTTTGTGGATTTCCATGTTTTCCACCGGAAGGACAGCCCCAACGTCTTCTTGTTCAAACTGGGTGGAGTTACAGCCTCCTTCACCGCCTCCGTAGGTAGCCTTTTCCTCACGGCAATAGACCGGTACATATCTATACACAGGCCACTAGCTTACAAAAGGATTGTTACCCGACCAAAGGCTGTCGTAGCGTTTTGTGTGATGTGGACCATCGCTATTGTAATAGCCGTTCTTCCTCTGCTGGGCTGGAACTGCAAAAAGCTCAACTCCGTTTGTTCGGACATATTCCCTCTCATCGACGAGACGTACCTGATGTTCTGGATCGGGGTCACCAGCGTCCTCTTGCTGTTCATTGTCTATGCCTACATGTACATACTGTGGAAGGCTCACAGCCACGCTGTGCGCATGATTCAGCGGGGCACGCAGAAAAGCATCATCATTCAGTCCACGGAGGATGGTAAGGTACAGATCACCAGGCCTGACCAAACCCGTATGGACATCAGGTTAGCCAAAACCTTGGTCCTTATCCTAGTCGTTTTAATCATATGCTGGGGCCCTCTCCTCGCCATCATGGTGTACGATGTCTTTGGGAAAATGAACAAGCTCATCAAGACTGTCTTTGCCTTCTGTAGCATGCTCTGTTTGCTGAATTCGACGGTGAACCCCATCATCTACGCTCTGAGGAGCAAGGACCTGCGACACGCCTTCCGCAGCATGTTCCCCACCTGCGAGGGGACGGCGCAGCCCCTGGATAACAGCATGGAATCTGACTGCCAGCACAAACACGCCAACAACGCGGGCAACGTGCACAGGGCTGCCGAGAGCTGCATCAAGAGCACAGTTAAGATTGCCAAAGTTACCATGTCTGTCTCCACGGACACCACTGCTGAAGCGTTGTAAGGCAGAGACTTCTCAGCCTTGGGAGAAAAAAAAAATAAATAAAGGAGTTGTTAGTTTGAAAAAATAATATATATTAAAAAAAAAAAACAAACAAAAAACCACAACAACAGAGAAAACCAAACCCATGGCTTAATGTGTTTGTACCCTCCTGTGATATTTTTTTGGTCTGTCATTGTAAGCTGAGCAATGATTGTGTTAAGAGCATCACCGTCAGCCAGTTCTTCAGGTTTTACAATTAGGGATCCGAGCTAAATTTTCAAAAGTGGGTGTTTTATATATGGTCTCAAAAAGCCTTTACTGAATGCTAAGTTTCCTGAGAGAGCACAGAGAAAATACCAGGTTAGCAGCAGTTCCTTTTTGGGGGTGTGAAGAAAAATTGTGAAACCTAATTGAAAACTAACACATCCGAAACCAATACCATCAAATAAGGAAAAAAAAAAAAGCATTAAAAAAAAAAAAGTTGTGTAATCATGCTGTTCATCTCAATGTGAAATGTATTTCATGTCCGTAAGTAGTAGGACTCCTTGTTTTTTTCCAAAAGCGGCAGTGCTGAGTTTTAGAAGTTTTGTAAAATGTGTCGTGTCCCGTGAACTGTATGCTGTTTTATTATGTGTTATTGATATTTGTCTGATTAAACCAAGTGATAAGGTAGACTTCCGTGGAAATAATGTGAAACGTGGTATGTAAACCCCCCCCTTGAAAACACTTCCTGTATTTGAAGAATTCCTATGAGCTATTTTGGAAATTTCACACTTTTAGTGGTCTTCTGTGGACTTAGGGGCCAGGCTTTGTGTTCTTCTACTCAAATTATTTCCCCACTGCCTTTTACTTTTCACATGCATAGGAGAGTTAACAGCAGCAGAGGAGTAGAGGAGGAATGTAAGAGAGGAATGCGCTGGTTCAGACTTTCAGACACCACTGCGTGTGTACAGGAGGACGTTTCTGGTTGCACAGACTGTCACCCTGCCCTCGGGCGTTGCCTTGAGTACGAAACGCTGAAAATCAGCAAAGCCAAGGTCCCACGTCCCGGCTCCTTGAACGGGCAACTGGTTTTAAGCCACGTGCTGGTGCTGGATGGAGCACTGGAAGACAGCACGTGTCAGGCTCCATGTGCGATGTTATCACTGTGCAGTCGCTGTATTCTTGAAGTGTGTCGCGTTCCCCCCGCCCCATCCCAGGTTCTAAGCAGATCCAGAGCCTGAGGATGCCAAACTCCCGTCTTCACTAAAAGAGGAGGAAATATTGTCAGACTTAAGACATTTTCTTACCGTGTGAGCGTGTATATAAATAAATATCTCTCCATGTGTGTGCGTGCGTGTGTGTGTGTGTGTGTGTAAGTGTACTGAGTCACGGTAGCCTAACTGAAGATAGGACACTCTGACCAAAAGTAAACTGTATTTCTTGTTGCACGCTTTGCACACGATATTCTGTTTCTAAAATTGAGTTCTTCCAACTGGTTACTGGCTGAAGTACCACATTAAGAACATCCCGGTCCACTCTGAGAGGTGGCTCCCTGTGCTTAGAGAAAGGAACCTTGCGGTTGTACTTGAGAACAAAGGGAGGGAAGAGGCAGAGCATGGCATCGAGCCCGCGGTGGCTGTTGATGGTGTTCCTGAAAACTGAGAAAGCCAGAAATAAATGACAACTTGTCTGAAGGCCACCAGTGTTCAAATCTGATGGCTTGAAATGAGGTGAGTCTCACAGGATACAGATGACAAGGTGTGACACCTCTCTTCCCTGGTTGGGGTTGTTTCTGCAGCCCAAGGGTTCTACCAGGTGTTACCAGACAGTCTGTCAGGCATGGGTATTCTGTAATTCCATTCTGAATCAGAAAGCATGGGGTCCTCTTCTCTGCTGCCTTGCTTTTTTGGATCTTTTCCCCACCCTTCTTCTGGCTGGTTTCTGCCAAAACAGCTGCGAAGGCGACTTAGCCCAGTAGCTGCCTGATGCTCACTGCACGAGTGACTCCCTGCGTGGCCCAGGGCAAGAGGAGCCACCTCCATGCTGTCCTGCCACCCATCCTTGGGGTTACGTAGAGACAGGGCCACCATGGTGTCCCCATGACATTTCTGGTCACCTCAGCAGAGTGTTCCTCTGCAGGGGCATCGGTGGCTCCAAGCCTGGGCTTGGTGAGGGGTGGCATGTTTTGAAGGTCACATCAGGCAAGGTTCTGAGCAGCAGCTGGAAGCCACGGGGGTGCTTTCCCCCTCCACCCATCCTCCCCCGCAGCTCGCCTGGGTGATAGGACAGGGCCACGGCAGTCACCCAAAACTGGCAGATGGCAGAGGATTCCTGGAGGACTCCCAAGTCGTTCTGAAACATCTTCCTCATAGGCAGTCCATCCTAGAGCTGTCCTCTGCGGGGAGGTGGGGGGAAGGAGCCCATTTGAAATGTAAAGGTATTTTAAGAGCCATTTTTGAAACTGTCTTCTTGTGAATCAAATGCAAACTTCGTGGACTTTTTCATTGTGCATTTGAGTTCTAAATTTTACGTGATAAATCATGGGACAATGGGGCTGTCTTGGCACTTAACTTGGTGCTTACTGATATAATAAGAAATAGCATCCTGTGAAACGTCACCGTCTCTCATCAGTATCTTCATTTGCATAATGAGTTTTTTTCTAAAGCTCTGGGAACTGTGTCGGTTCACTTAGAACCATTTATTAAGGAGGTGGCAACGATTTCCCTGCCTGTTGCGCGCTGAGTAGAACCACTCTTTGGCTAGAAGAAACATCTGCTGTCATTCCAAGATAAGCTGTACTTAAAACTTTTAGCTCTAGGTACTCCTGAATTGTGGTTGCCTACCTTCACTTAGCGATAGCACAGCCAAACGATACTGTGTTCCACGGCCACCCACACCACCATCATCACCTTCATCATCATCATCATCATCAACCATCCACCCAACAATAGTGTATGTACAAACTCCACGTGTCGCGTCCCTACCGAGAAGGCCACCTGTGTCATGTGTGTGCAGAGTTAGATCCTCAACAGTCTCTTAATTGTATATTTGTATAATAACGATCTCCTCCATGCTGTGCAATCACTAATCCACATCTTCTCGCACTGGCCTTTTGATGAAAACTTCAGTGTGTCTATTGTGAGACAGACAGCGCGTCTTACCTGCTGTTATCGGGCTGAATGTATGTAAATAAGTGAAAAATAATAATAATTTAAAGAAAAAAAAAAGTCATCTGTACAAGCAGTGGCCTAAAAAGTCTGTAATTGTAGACTAGGACAATTGTTGAAGTTGCTGTGACATCTCAAATACTACCTTTGAATAAACTGTTTACAGGGTCTCTTGGGATGCTGTTTCATAGCGAAAGGAAAATCTTTCCTTGTGATAACATGAGGTAAAGAAATTGGATTACCTGAGGTTTTTATTTTCAGTGTTTCAAAGTGAAGAACATAACTCTCTATTGTCTGTAAATCTAACATTATTACTTCCTCTTAGAAGAATATTGTATCATTAGATGTTTGTTTGAGCTGGTAACATCCTTGCAACTGCTGCAATATTTTTCATTAGCGACCTGTATAATAGTTTGTACACAAGTACTGTTCAGATTGTCATGAAAAGTAGCTTGGACCATTTACCTACCAGTAGCAGAATAGTATTTCTGTAAGATTTCCAGTGTATTCCTACCATACCATATTTTATTTCTATAATGTAATTAAACTGTTATTTATTCAAGGAGAAAAAAGTATTCCTCTACTTTTTGTGTTTTCCAAATTTTGAGATAACCGAGGAAGCCACGTGATGCCGCTGCCTCATCCCACAATCTGCTACTCTACGTTTTGTTTATGAGTTTGTCTGTCAGATTCTAAAACAACTGCTTAAAACAACTTGACAACAGGTTGTCAAGCTTTGTGGGTTTTAATTGTACGTTGATATGTTTGAAGGAGGAGGTAGATGATGTCTTTCATATTTGTGTATTCAGCACTATGGAGATGAGAGAAATGACATAGTTAAAACCGAATCTCCTGTTTCATGATGTAGGCAATTTCCCCTTTCCTCTGTATTAGCCAAAATGCAATAAATCTCTTTTGCCTTCCTCAGATGCATATGTTTGCACAGAGATGTCACATGAAGAAAAACCCGTATACTTCAGAAAAACGAAACACAAAAGAAAATAGTGCTAAAATAGTGCTGGCAACAGCATCGACGACCTAAATTAATTATTGGTGGTTGTAGATGTAATCAGTGACTTGAGACAAACAAAAAGTTAACCTAGTTTTAGCCAGTGCCAGTGGGGGCAGAGCTGTGGGTGTAGAGGGGGATGATGAAGTGGTCCAGCAGGGATGCCCAAAAGCTGTGCAGGGAGAGCGAGCGCAGCCGCTAAAGTGCTCCCAGAGCTGCCCAGCCACAACTTTCAGGGTTGAAAAAGCACTTCTCATCTCCTCGAGGTCCCACACGCCCAATCCGAAGCCCAATGAAAGCTGCAGAAAGGTCCCTGCCCATTTCAGAGGATCAGCTTTCCGTATGACTTCATCTCAGATTCACATTACTTGGGCAATTTTCCTTCTCCACATTCATGGTTTGAGAACATGGGAGCTCCTTAGGGGACCGAGTGAGCATGTCCTGGGGCTCTGGATCACGGTTGTGCCACAACATTGGTATTTTTAAAAATTAGGTCACTGAAGAATTGAGAAAGTCTTGGCAAAACAAAAGCAACTAGAAAGGAAAGATTAGCTCTTGAAATGAAGAAGTTTGGGTATCTCTGCTGAAAGCTGTCGCTCCCAAAGCAGCCAGGGGACAATTCCTGCTGCATTTTGCATGCTCGCTAGAAAATAAAGGCTATACTGCCACAAACTGACAGCTCCTCTTGACGGTAGCACCTGGCTGCATTTGGAAGTCTATCAGTCTATCGGAGACAACACGAGAGGAAAAAACAGAGCGACAACTTCCCAAGCGACCGCTCCCCCATGCTGTACCAGCTCAGGCAGCGTGCGGGCAAACACACCGTCAGCACTTCAGCCTTTCACATTCACACCCCTTATTGTTCCTGCTCTTCTGACAGTCGTTTTAAGAAGTCACAATATCACCATGCACACACATCATCAGTAAAACGTCTGCATTTGGTTGTATGTGGGATTTTTTGTTGTTTTTTTTAAAGAAAAAACAAACCAATGTTTTTTCTTCAGTGAAAGAAATTGTGAAATTAAATCACAATATTTGGGAATAGATCATAAAAGAAGAGGAAAAAAAAAACATTTTGCCTTAAGAAAGCTGCAGGGAGGCTGTTATTTGACAGTTTAGAATACATGGCTTCCTCCACTCTGCCTTTGTCCGTTGGGTCTTTATAGGTAATGGATATAGTGAGTCTTCTTTAAATAGCAGCACAACGTATGAGGCACATGATTGCCTTTAACGGGGCTCCTTAATATGAACACTTCTCTAATACTAATCTTTAAAATTCAGTCAGGAGCAAAAAGGGATAATAAACCCAAGGTAATGTTAATGACGAGGTATGACATGCCCTGGTATTGCTTTCCAATAAATCATCTTTGGTATTCAGAGCAGCACGGAGTTTAATGTTAAAGCATATTAAGGTGTGGAATCCTGTCTCAATAAAGTCACGAAGAATTTTTTATTGACTTCAGCAGAAACAAGATCTTACCCCAGATTTGCCAACTATGAGTCTGCATTTGGAAAGTGCAAATTTATATTCCATTGTTTTTGCATTTTCACTGACGTTAAAACAAAGATGAGAGAGAATAAATAACAGCCTCTATATTTGTTGGAGGGTTGTTTTGTTGGTTGGGGTTTTTTTTTTGGTTTGGGTTTTGGGTTTTTTGTGTTTTTTTATCTCCAACGTAATCTATTTAGAATTCCGGTGGGTCAATGCAGAATCATAAAGTGTGGCAGGAGTTCAATGGACTTGTCATGGCAGGGAAGGAATTTATTTATCCATGTGTGTGCAGATGGGGTAGAGGACATCATGAACAAAACTGCTTTCAGTCATGCTGACAGAGTCTCTTCCTGGCTGCTTGCGCTGATGCTGTTTTGCTGGCTCTTCCTTTCCTTCCCTCCGTACATCTACATACACATCTATGTGTGCTCAAGGTGAAAATGGGCCACGTGGATCCAGAATCCTTCCCCCAAAATGGGAAGTATCTCTACATGTAATAATAACATCAGTAATACAACACCACCAATAATAATGATAATTTGAAACAACTTCAGAGACACTGATGTAACGAATGGGGAAGCCCTTTCCCATAAGATCCCTGGGAAGATCCCCGAGGATCTCATTAAAGGTCCCTCCAGGCCTCAGCACCACAGGGATACCCCACTTTTCTGCCGAGCTGAAGAGAGGGAGAAGGGAAGGGAGCTGGAAGCTGCCTGGTTGTTGCTTGTGGCAGGCTGTTCCTGGAGCCGCTGTGTGTGCAACGCTGCCAGGGTCTCCAGGGATTCACCCAGTGTCCCTGTCCTCCAGGGCAGGGCTTGGTGGTTGTTGTGACCTGGCCAAGAGCAGAAACCTCAGCAGGAGAGGTGAAGAATAACCATCTCTGCTTGAAACTCTGAAAAGGAAGGGTTTAAGACATAGCAGGGTAATGATGCAGAGGTGGGACCTGCTATGCGTCATTCCTTAGTTACGGAACAAGGATTAGGGGTATCATTTTAGTAGAGGAAGGTGGGAACCATCCAGGCTGTGGATCCATCCAGTAAACACTCCTCCCAAGCCTTCACAAGTGTAATAATAAATCCTGTAAGGCCTTTCATCAGCAGCCTGAGGGAAAAAAAAAAAAGAAAAGAAAAGCATAATCATTATCTCTGCAATGCTTAACTTGTAACCTAATTCAAAGTCATTTTTAAATTATACACCTACCTGCTACCAGTGCAGTCTGAGTAGGCAAAATTAATAACAGGCACGCTCAGTAAATCCAAGGTTTAAAGCTCTAGCTAGAATGTTAATGTCTAAATTGAGTAATACTATCAGTCATGAGAATTACCCTTATCTGCCTCCTTATCTTTTCCTATTTATTTGAGGGGTTTTATTTATTCTTATTATAGCACTGGCAAAACCTGACAGCTCTGGCAGAGGCAGGGACGGTCTCTCCGCCTGTGGCCAGTGGCGTCGCTGAGCTGCTGCCGCAGCGGGGCCGGGCTGCCCGGGCACTGCAAAACACTCATCTGGACAAGGAGGTGAAGAGAGAGGATTTTCCTCTTCGTAGCAAACCTAGCAGGAGATGAGAAGCAACCTGGTCTGGTGGGAGGCATCCCTGCCCATGGAAGGGGGCTTGGAACTCGATGATCTTGAAGGTCCCCTCCAACTCTGACCATCCTATGATTCTATAACTCCAGGCACATCCTGTGTCATATTACAGCTGTGTGGACACTGCCACAGGTTCAACCCCACACTCACATTCCCACCTTGGCAGCTGATGATGGGCTCCTNCTCCAGCCCTCTAATCACCTTTGTGGCCCTCCGCTGAACCTGTTCCAACAGTTCCATGTCCTTTCATGTGGCACCCAAGGGTCAGTTGCCCATGGCGAGGCACTTGAAAAGGCAGCTGGCTTCTTTCTGCCCCAAACATGGATTGTGCATAGCTTGAATGGCTGCTTTTTTTACCCTGAATTGTTCTTTAAAGAAAACTCCCAGCGTTGGTGTTCCTCACTCAAGAGGAGCCCGGGGCTGACCAAAACATGGTTACCTGCAGATGATAAAAAAAGACACGGATAGAGTCCTCATAGATTACAGGAAAAGTAGCTTAACAGCAACATGTCATAAAAGCCTCAAGAAAGATACAAATTGGGCATTCAGCCCTAATAGTTTTCTATGCAAGCAATACCTGCAGGTAAACCATTTAACCTCATTTTCCCCTGGGAAAGCTGAGGATCTACTTTAGCTTCCTCAAAAGATGGAGTTGCCTCACTCAATGGTGCTGAAGTCAGCAGTTCCTTCCACCTGGTGCTGGAAAAGACGACTCCTCTAGTGACCGAGAGTTGACCTCCTAAAGAGATATCTAAGCTGAGACCCTTTGGGTTCTGTCATTCAAGACATTTGAAATGAGAATGTCCATCATTTCATTTATTTTTAATCCCATTCAAAATGCCACCGGGGCCTGCAGGTGCTTAATTTTATTACTGCAAAGATGATGAACCTATTGGCTATCATAAGAAAGGACAGAGGGGGCCTTCAAACTCGGTGCCACTCTGTTCTTAGTCTTGTGCTCTTTGCCCTTTCTTGCTGATTATGTGAGGTTTTTAAATAGTAGTTTGGGATCTAATCTTAGCTGCTGTGTCAGCTGCCCCCTGCTGAGGCTTAAATCCTTCTGCTGCCTATGAAAGTGTGGAGTGAAGCCTTAAAAAAAAAAAGGAACAGGGCGCTTGCCTTCCAGGGAGCAGAGCCTGGAGGTGGAAATGAATATGAAAGGGTTTCTTGCAGGAAAGTGAAAAATGGCAAAGCAGGAGAACATGGGCTGATGCACCCTTTCTGTGGTCCCTTGCCCTCTGGCAGTTTGTTCCTTCTCCTCTCTGCGCTGCCTCCTCCATAGTGCCAACACAAGTGCTTACACGGTTGCCTGATGAGTCAGATCCAGCTGAACCGATCCAGCTAAAAAATAACTTTTTTCTTTTTTTCCTTTTTTGGACATATTGCACCTGACAGATCATTTCCAGACTTCATGACCTGGGTTTCAGAGCTGGGAACTGGCGCAGGATTTGTCACACGGGCAATTCAACAGCTCCATCAAACCAGGTTCCTGCTGTGCCAAGCGTGTAATGGAAGTTTCAGGGTCTTGTTCATTATCAGAACAGTCTAAAAGTCTTCTGCACTTCCAAACAGGAGTTGCTGAGGGAAACTTGAATTTCAGAGCCCACTGAAACACCAAAACTGCAGGGGCTGCAGCTATGTTCTTCAAAAGCCAAGTCCTCACCAGAGCTAAGAAAACTCTCCCCGTTCCCAATGCCAATGCCTTTGCTGGCACCAACACAACAACAAAAATAGTTGTTGGGTTGGAAAACTCCCTTTGTCTTTCCCTTCTCCTGAAAGATACCTATGAGTATGACACCTGCCCTGTTGAGTTTTGGAAATGTCCATGCTCAGGTGGATGGGTGGAATATCCAAGTCATCCCTCTGGCTACCAGCCACATGGCCAACTCGCCACGGGTTACACCTTGCTCTGGGCATGCCATGGTGGTCACCACTCCACATTGGTCCACAAGGTCCAAGGGCAAAGTCCCAGGCAAGGTATCCCTTGGTACAGGTGTCCATCACCTCTGGGTCAAACTGCTTAATGTTCCTCCTCTCTGTGCTGCTGTATCTCTTTCTGTGTTGTTATTCCTCAAAGTGGTAAGTTACTGGGAACTGAAGCATTTAATTTCTCATCACTGCAGAGAGCTTTGCAGAAGGAGCTGCTGACCAGCTGGTGGGCAATTGTGGAAGCCAACTACATCTCAGATGCATTCGCAGCACTCGGGCAGGACAAGCACTGCAGCCTCCTCAGCAGCATGAGCACTCGGTGCCTTTTTGCTTCTCAAATTTTATTTGAATCCTTCCCAATGACATGAGTGCTTAGGAAATGTTCACTCTTCAAAAAAAAAAAAAAAAACCAAGTCAAACTTTGATTTTACAGGTCTGTATTGTTAAAAAAAAAAAAGGAAACTGTCTAGTTCTATATCAAAAAAATCAATCTTCTCCAGAGGCTGGGTTGGTAAATAAATCAGGAGGAGAAGCTGCTGTAAATTAGAAGAGCTCTACCACATTCACAAGCAGAGCAATAGAGGCCAGTCATACATCAGTCAGCCACACTGCTGAGCTGGGGATGTGGGTACCTGTTATAGTTTGAGAAAACTCATAACAATTTATTGTTGTTCAGACAATTATTCTGCCACCTGATGGTCCCTCCCCACCCAGGAAAGAGGAATTGGGGAACACAAAGAAACACGAGGGTTGGAATGTAAATAGATTTCATAGAATAAGACTAAATAATTAATGGTAATACTGAAGAACCAGTATTAATCCCGACACTGATATAAGATTTACAAGAATTACACTCAGCCAATTGTCTCAGCAGAAGTTGTGCCCTCCCAGCAGAGGACAGCAAATGTTGGACACTGCGAGTGCAACAGTTTTGGGGAAGGGCTCAGGGGTCCAGCACCAGAGCAAGGAGTTGTCTGGACTGCTACCACCAAGGGAGAGCCCCCTACACAGCAAACTTCTCTAATTTATATTGAATGTGACATTCATGGTGTGAAATAATCCGGTTGGGCAGCTTGGGTCAAACGCTCAGGCCTTGCTCCTCCTCACCCCTGTACCTGGCAAGGCTTGAAAACACTGAGATCTTGAATCCCACCGAGCCTGGCTGGCCATACAGTAAATATTTTCATGCATTTAGACACTAGAATCTTCTAAAAGTGCATTTTTCCCCAGCATTAGAAGAAAAGTTAGTCCTGGGCCTCTCAACCCAGGACATTACCTCACAACTGCATCCTTTCACAGGAGGGCAAAGTACCCCTGTGCAAAGAAGCCCACGGGAAGCTGGTAGCCAATACCACCACCACCACCTGCCCCTCCAGGCTGTACCTCTCCTCACCCAAACACATGTGTGTGCCTCGTGTCCTCTCAAGCCATAAACTGGGGACCAAAAAAAAAAGCCAGATATTACCAGTAATCTGCAAACTCTCTGGCCAGAGAGGAGCGGGCTCTTAATATTTTTCTTCACAAGTCACCGAGTTAATTGTCTGTTTTTACATATATTGCTGCTACACCTGGCAACTCATGATAATAGAGGTTGGAGGTAAAAAGCAGCCTCTATCAAACCTTTCCTATGAGGGATAAAAAACCCAGCATAGCCTATGTTGTCAAAGGCTGCATTATTAGCCCGGTATTTAGTCTGCAACACCAGCTAACCCAGGTCTCCTCAAGAGACTTGACTGGGATTTAAAGGGTAAGCATTGTGGAACATTCTGCAGAGGAGAGAGCAGTCCCCCTTAATGCTGCCTTTTCAGGACATTATTCTTTCCATTTGTGTAGAGACAATTGCTCCGGCTAACCTGCCTGTCCTGTACCCTAGGCAACCTGACAAATTAAAACTAACTGCCTAATCCATCAAACAAATGGTTTGCCCTGGCTCCATCAAAAGTAAATAAATAGCTATCCCCCCTCCCTGAAAAATAAAATGTTTCGACATCGAGGAAAGCTTCTTCCCTGCCTCATCTTTCCCCAAAGGGAGAAACTTACAGAGTGACCATGAGGCCTGCAGAAGACCAAGATCTAAGGACTACCTGTTATCACGCATATTTTTTACTCTAGTATATCCATGAGCTCGGGGATCCAGGGGAGACTTCTGAGGGACACAGCAAAGCACACCTTGACTCGTCTTGGTGGAGCCTTAAGATAAAAAACAAATCTTGAGGCGGATGGCTTGTCAGCCAGGGGTAGGTCATGCAGAGCACTCAGCATCACCTCCTCCTCCCCCACTGCCTTCAGCAGCCCACAAACACAATCTTTTCCAGTGCTCTCCACGGCATCTAACTTTTGCTTTGAGAGCCTGAATGTATTTACTGCTTTTGATTTCCTGGCTGGGGAATGTCTGCTTGGAAGCTTGCTAATGAAGCTCAAAGAGCAGAGTCAAAACAGTGCTGGCTGGCACCAGTGGCATGACATTACCTGGCACCAGTTGCCATCCTTGCACGTGTGCTGGAGGACAATGCCATGAAACGCCACACAGCAAGGACAGGCAGCTCTGGCTGGTGCCTTCCCTCAAGCCATAAACAGATCTAAATCCCACCATATGCCGACGGCAGGAACCCTAAGCCTCATTAATTCAGCATGGATTGGCAGCATCTCATATCTAAAGGCACTTAAAATCTTTAGCAACCACCAACAGCACCTTCATTCTGGACCAGAAAGATTTATATGCACCTAAAGAGGAGTTCTGGGACATACCCTCATCCTGGTCGGAATAGATGGGCAAGGGATGGTTGCCTCGGTCATCTCCCCTTCGCCTTAGACTCCAGGCATGTCTAAGCTGTTGCAGCAGCAGCACCGGGCTCCGCAGCAGGCACGATGGTGGGTATCAAGAGCTGGCCAGGATTTAATTGAACACAGATGGAATTGAAGCAGCCTGAGCCTGATGCAAAGCGCTTCCAGCCCTCACTTCTCCTTGGGGTCCGCAAGCCACAAAAACAACAACGCTTCCCAACTCAGTCAGAAAACTTCCTTAAAGCTTTATGTTGCTTTTTTTTTTCTTTTTTGGAAGTGAAGCTTTCTTTATCTAGAAGAGACATTCAGAGACACTCACAGCTACTCAGCGCTAATAAAAATAAACATTAGGCCTGGACAGGCTGGGTAGATCAGTGCATTTGTTCAATAGCTGCTTCTTCCTTGCCCAAGCACCAGACAGGAGTGACCACTCAAGAGCCTCTTCTCTGGAAGTACCATTATTTGCAGAGAAGTTGCCAGTTCTCGGGGGAACAAAACATCACACCAAAAAAAAACCAAAAGAGATTCCCTGTAGTGGATCCCTGGCGGACCATGCCCAGGAAGCTCATCAACCAACCACGGTGGGGTTCTTCATCCACCAGCTCACGCTTTGTACCCCGTTACAGGAGGTTTGTTTAAGAAGAGGAGTAGCATCAGCCCTGGAGAGTTCCCTGATGCCTACCTTGCCCTGGAGAAGCATGCTTGGCCAAAGGAACTCATGGCAGCATTGCCAATCCCACCATGAGCTGGGAGGGCAGGAAGGAGAATACACATGTGGATAAAGACTGTGTTACTGTCCTTAGCCGCCTTCTCCTGGGAAGGAAAAGACCTAGTTTTTAGGCTGTGCAGAACCGATTGAGAAAACTCATCACCTCCCAGGACTGGAACCAGGCACCGTGTTCATGCGTGACCATCTCTTGATTGCAGGGCTTCCTCCTGCACATCACAACCAGACACACGAATGTCATTTCTTGTGAGGGAAAATTGGAAAAGGTGCCTAAAAGGCCATAGAAATGATTTAATGGCTTGAGAATCCATTTTTTTTTTCTGTGAGAGAACTAGCTTGTAACATTTGGGGTTTTTTTTATCAAAGAGAAAACTGAAAGATGACTCTCTTGAAGCATGTGAAGTATTTCCACGGGAGGAAATACCAGCTACTAGAAGGCTCTTTAACCAGCAGAAAAATGCATAACAAGAGCCAGTAGCTGGAAGCTGAAGCCAGACAAATTAAAACGGGAAATAAGGCATATATTTTTAAGAGTGGGGGTAATTAACCACTGGAACAAATCCTCCAGGGAAGCTGTGGATTTGTATCTCTGGAGAGTTTCAAATCATGCCTGGATGCTTTTCCAAGAGATGTACTTAGGCCAAAGAAGCTATTAGGTTCAATACATGGGTAATTGCGTGAAATGTAATGGCCTGTGATATACAGGAAGTAAGAACAGATGATCTAATGTTTCTTTCTGGCCTTAAACCCAAGAAGCTATTCATCTGGATGGGAGCTCTGGGCCTATAGCTGAGAATTTGATCCAAAGCCCCCACTGCAACACCTACAAACCCGTGAAAAATTAGTATATAAATACGCCGAAGAGAATAGAATCAAACGATGGATGGGGAACTAAGGATGGAGAAACGCACATCTAAAATAATTTATTTCTATTTTTTTATATTAATTATGCTGGAATGCAAAGAGCACCTACAGGAACCAGAAGGGTAAGACAGTAATTTACACTGGAGAAATTAAAATGAAATGGGAAGATACGAGACTATGTATGGAGACTGTCAGGTTTCTGCGATAAAATTGCATTAGTAATTAATAATCTCCCAGAAAAGAGAGAAAAGAGAGATCATCTGCTACCATGTGTCTATTAGCAGATAAATCCAAAGTGAAAGATATCCCCTCTGGGACTACTTGATGGATTATATTAAATTTAATGGTAATGGAAGGAATACTGTAATTGCAAGATGCTGGAGGGAAAAGATATGGTGGGAGCAAGAGAAGGAGCTGCACTGCTGAAAGAGAAGACCCCACGGTACAGGAATGGTCTCGGTTCCCACCAAACTTCCCCAAAAGAGCAGAAGATGCTCCATTCCCCATAGGCAAGGACCAGAAAACATACAGGAGCATCCTAGCTAATATGGAAGCCAATCTATATCATCCCCAAGGGGGGAACGTTTGGCAACTGCAGTGTGGAAAATAAATATTAGAAATGCCAGATTTTTTTTGAATCTATGAGTACATTTCAGAGGAATAAAGTGACAAGTTCAATTAGGTTCCTCGAAGCAGAGGAGAGAAACTGATTAATCAGGCATGGAAGTTCCTAAGTAACCAAAACAACTGTGTGGGCTTTCTCCTCTTGACTCATGTTACAGGAGGAGGGTGTATCTATTTGAAAATGGAATCTATTTCCACATGCTCTATAAAGGAATGTCCAAACATATCTAGATAGAAAATGGTCCCCGTTATCTAGGTCTCTCCGGAGCCTCTCGTGTACAAGCCTCTCTTGTGCGAAGCTCTGGAATACGTACAGGAATTTCAGGGTGTTTTCTTTGAAGATAAAGTAGCTTTTTAAAGAATATGTGGATTCGATGCTGACATCCCAAAGGGGCAATATAAACTTCACGAGTAAAGTTGTATTGAGCAGAGAGCTAACTGCACCAAATGGCAACCTAGATTAAAATAAAAACAGCACCACGTTTATAACGTCTGGAGTCCAGAGGCTTCTCGGAAAAATAACCGTGCCTGTCAGAAAGACACGATGCGAAGAGCCATATCCCTGCAAATTGCCAGCAGAATAGCAAGAGTTACCCTCCTCGGCCAGTGAAACATCAAATTATTATTGCATCTAAGCTGGCTCTTTCCCAGAGCATTGGATACTGTCTCTACCAGCCTCGGAAAGCTGCCTTCTGCAGATGGGCTTTTTGGGAGGTGGCGGACACCTCAGCGCTCAGGGGAAGAGACAAACAAAAGCCAACGCGTGTGACACAGAACTGAACCGTGCAAATAATATCATGCAGGAGGCTGCATCCTGCTCAGAAAGCCACAGGATGTCTGCAGAGAAATCCAGTTTTCCAGTAGAGCTCTCCAATTTGCTCACTTTGGCTGAAGGCTGAGGGAGGGGGAAGGGAGCCTCAGAACCCTGATGTTTTGAAAGGGATTTTGGGGTCGCTTTTTCTGTCACTTTTTGGCGACGGCTGCTCGCATTCGATCACGACGGAGAGTAGGAGGGCGACAGAGGTAGGGCTGCACTCTTTGGTGGTGAGCACGGCAGAGCAGAAAGCCACGGGGCAGGGCTGCCACCCTCATCTTGGTTTGGGGTTGTTGTTCTTTCTCCACTGCTCCCGTACCCAGGTGCCCCTGCCCACCGCTGGAGCGGGAGGGTGCCTGGCCCCCCTCCCTGGCATCACCACACGTTGGTGGGCGTCAGCGTCACGAGCAACTCAAGCAGCATCTCCAATCTGTGCAGCGTCGCCTCTCCTCGACAGCACCAGCCGCTCCAGCCCGGGGATCGCTGGTTTATTTTTATGGAATTATTTTGTTGGTGTGGACTCGTAGCCGCTTCCCACAGGAGAAGGTCTTTGGAGTAGGAAATGTTCCAAGTCACATATGAGCTGCTACATGCATCCACCGCAGAGGAGGGAACGCTAATAGATGAGGCACAAAGCTCGGGCATCGAACCCTCCCAGCGCTTAACCCTGACTCTGCCAGAGACTCTCTGCAAGAACGGGGACGAGCTGTTCGGCTAATGCCTCCCCCCATTCCCTCCCCGCCTCCGGCGGTTATTATAAGGATGAATTATTTAATGTGTGTACACAGCTTTGATGTTGCATGCACCATTTCATATGTACATAAGTGCTAAAGATTATTGGGTGGTTCTGTCACCGCTAGAATGCTAAACATGCGATTCTGGGCTCAATTAGGTGTGTAAAAATGACCCTCCACAGCCCCACTGGAAAATGGGATTCCTGATGTATAAGTAATTGTGAGGCCATGGCAAAATGGATCTCAGCAAGAGAAAGCCCATCTGGATTTAACCTTGGCCAAAGCCTGCTAAAGTGCTTCTAATGGCCTCTAAGCTCTTAAGGCACCCAGAGAGGATTCCCACCTCGGTCCTTTCCTGATCTGCCCGGTGCAAGCGTGAGCAGAACAAGATGATTATTGCATTTAACAATAAAAGGAAAGAAAAAAAATAAATAAATCAAACAAAACCCTGGACAGAAGTCATAAAAGCTTTGCTACAGGCTCAGATCTTAGGCACACAGGCTTATCAGAACTTCTGCAGAGGCTCCTTTGTACCCTGGGTGGGAAGGCAGTGGGGCTGTCTCCCAGCCCATGTGTGCATCAAGCCACACCAAGGCCCATTTCATGGCTTGCCTGTCCTCTCCACTGCTCTGCTTCAGGTATAACATGTCACATCCTAATCCCTGCTAGCCACTAGCAATTAGTTGCCCTGGAGAATCGCTCCCCTTGCCAAGCCAACAAATTGACGCTGGCAAAACCCTTTATGCAAGTTACACAGTCACAGGATGGTTTGGGTTGGAAGGGACCTTAAAGATCACCCAGTCCAACCCCCCCTCTCCTGCCACGGGCATAGACATAGGTCAGCAAAGAGCAGGAAGATGCCATTTGCATTTGTGCAATTTAGTCCTGGCTAATCTCCACCAGTGCAAATAGCAGCTTTGGCCGTGTGCACTTGGGGACAACGCTGACAAAGCCCCACCAGCGGCTGTCACCGCTGGATATAATATGGCAAAATCCCCAAACCAAACAAGACCTTAATTTCTCCTTGAGTTTTGAGTTTCCTGAAATATGAACTTGAAAGAGGTTTCATCCCTTGCTCAAGGGGTAAAATCCTCTGGCGAGAAAAAGCAAATAAAGGTTCACAGTGCACAGGCTTTCTGCAAATAAACGCCCCAGTATCTCACCAGCGGGATCAGCGTGATGTAGCCGCAACAGCCTCTCAGCCTCGTCTGTCTTGCAGGACCTTGGGAAAAGTTAAGTTCAGCTTCTTCTGACGATCCTGTGTCATCACAGGAATGTTTTCAGAGTACATTCTTCATATGTTAATAGTTTTGCAAGTTATTAAACTGGATCTAATTACGCTTGCTTTGCTAGGAGCAGCAAATCGCACTCACAATTGTGTTTTCATTTAAAAAAAAATTATTCTATATAAAGATTTCATTAAGATGTTAATTGCTACCGGAATTATGTGCACATAAATAATACACAAGAATACCTACCCATTATTAGAAAATAATCTCCATGTGTACCAAGCTATTTACTTTAATTTGTTTTAGGTTTTAAGTGGGAAGTAGTGTGCCTGGCTAGAATTAGCAAAAGATCCTCTGTTATGAAAATGTGGCTTTGTTCCCTTCTCTGCAGAGTGCTGCTCGTCAGGTCATGCTAGAAGAAGAGGTGATGACCTTTTAGCACCAATAAAAAGAATGGCTCATATTAAAAAAAAACAAACACCAAACTAAGGATGGGAAACATTACGCAGGTTTAAATCACAAAGCACAGACTATAAGACAAGTGTGTGAGGACAGCAGATGCTTTTCTATCTGTGGACCTTGCATTTTAACCAAGCAAGGGTAAAACCAAAACTTCAATGAGCCCTGGATGGGGTGACCATGTTTCTTCACAGAATACCTCTGAATTTGTGGAGAATTCTTTGAGGAGAATCCACTGCAAGATGGAAAGTGAGGTTCCTGGTCCACAGGCCAACCGCCAGCTCCTGGGCAGCAAGGGCAGAAAGGACAATTGTGGTCGATATCCTGACAGAGGTTCCTCCTCTGCTGAGGTGGCACCAGCTGGAAATGACACAATTGAGCTAAGTTATATCACAGGACATCTGTGCTTGTGCCTATCGGTATCATGGAACCATAGACAGTTTGGGTTGGAAGGGACCTTTAAAGGTTAACTAGTCCAACCCCTGTGCAATGAGTAGGGACATCTTCTACAACATCAGGTTGCTCAGAGCCCCATCCAACCTGTCCTTGAATGTTTCCAGGGATGGGGCATCTACCACCTCTCTGGGCAACCTGTTCCAGTGTTTCACCACCCTCACAGTGACAAATTTCTTCCTTATATGTAGTTTCAATCTATCCTCTTTTACTTTAAAGCCATTACCCCATGTCCTATCACAACAGACTCTGCTAAAAAGTTTGTCCCCACCTTTCTTATAGGCCCCCCCAAAGTACTGAAAGGCCACAATAAGGTCTCACTGGAGACTTCTTCAGGCTGAACAACCCCAACTCTCAACCTGTCCTCACAGGAGAGGTGCTCCATCCCTCTGATCATTTTTGTGGCCTCCTCTAGGCGTGCCTCAATAGGTCCATGTCTTTCCTGTGCTAAGGACCCCAGAGCTGGAAGCAGTACTCCAGATGGGGTCTCACCAGAGTGGAGCAGAGGGACAGAATCATCTCCCTTGACCTGCTGGCTACACTTCTTTTGATGCAGCCCAGAATACAGTTGGCCTATCAAGGTGGCATATCAAGGTTGGTGTATCAAATCTCCTTTTGATGCAGCCCAGGATGGGGTTGGTCTCAAGACATAATGACAAGATATGGGCTTTTTTTGGCCTCTAGAAAGAGGATTTCTTGCTCCTGCAGAGCATATTGGACACTGAGATCAAACACACCCTATGCAAGGTCTGCTGACATGCCCTGTTGGGTAACAGTCATCTTTGGTGACACAGAAAGAAGAGTGAAAAGGAAAATACAAAAGGTCTGGCAGTATCAACAAATTTTCCTTTCTGTGCCTTCCCTCTAGCACCACTGGCTGATTCTGTGTGTGGGAACGGAGAGGTTTCGCTTGGAAGACAAGTAGAAAGGAACAAGAGGAATGTAAATGCAGTGTGAATCAGAAAACACACTCAGAATTATAAAAAGTCTCTACTTCAAAAGGAGCCACAATAGCAGCCTGAAAGCTGGAGCAATAGGAACTAGGAAATAGAAAAAGGAAATTAAATTTTTAAGACCCTGTATGTTTAGATGGTGTTATCTTCAAGACAACAAACAGCAAGGGGCCAGGAAATTCAAAATTAAATCCAACATCTTCTTATTTCCTGATTTTCTCTTGTTAAGCATAAAAAGCAGAGACAGGATCAAGTTAACATGATATTTCCTGCCATGTGATTCTGTTGGCATTATTTCTGTTGCTATGTATATGTGGACTGACCCACTCTGAAATTAAAAAAAAATAATACATTGATTGTCTTGACATGCAGAGAGAGGTAAGCCAAGAATTTCAGAGCTGCAGTTCACAAGAAATGTAACAAGCCCAACTGGTAGTCCCACAAGAGTTTTGTAAATCCAAGGAGAATGTCTCATGGATGAAGTTCATGTCTGATGGCAGGTTCTGTTGTTATTAGATGACATTTATTGATTAGTGTGAGCTCTCTGACAAGTGTTTATCCTACTGGAATTTAAATCATGTAGCTCTTAGGTGCTGCTCCAACACAGCTGCCATCTTCTATAGTGTATTAATTCCTGTGAGCTGACTATGAAAAGCAGGAGGAAAACTTCAGGAACTCACCCAGCAGCTCACCAGGTGACTGATGGCCACCTGAAGCTCTCAGCACACTCTGCTGCAGGGAGAGATCATCTGAGGCTCAAGATGATGCCCTGAGCAACAGGACAATTCCAGCTCTGTGGGCAACTCCTGTGCAGGGAGATTCATCTGGGTAAACACATCCAGTGGGGCAGTGGCACGTGTAGGGTGGTGAAACGAGGTCGGCCAGCTGCCCACCAACCAGAAGGCATTAGTTCCCTGAAGGTGTTCATGTCTAAAGCCCTAGGAGCACACCTACGCATCAGAAATAGAAAGACAAAGCAGAAGGCACACCTAGCACAGGGGTGATACCAGTCCCCAGCCCTTATCAGGATTTGCAGGGCAGTGCAGTGGTTCACTGCAATCCCAAGAAAGTTGCTGTTTCTCTGACAGAGACCAGTAAGACCAGTAAGACCAATAAGTCCACAGAAACTGCCACTCAAGTCTGTGGACCAGCACCAGGAACTCCTGGGGTGAGGAGGTGACCCTAATTAGTGGTGCAAGGAAACCCATGTCTTCTTCAGACTCATCCTTAGCACTGGGTGAAGAGTTTGAGGAGGAAAGATGCCTGGTATTTAACCATGGCCTGCAAAGCTCAGCCGTAAGAGCAGCATTGGGACAACTGGGAGTGAGTTAGTCCCCAATGCTGCTTGTTCTCCAGATAAAGGGGACTATAAAGCCACCCATGTGGATTACAGCCCCTCAGCTGGCCAGGCACCGGTCCCTACAGAGTTGGAACAGGCACCAAAATGTGTCCAGCCATAGACTGGCACTGGTCCTACCCTACTCCCTTCTCTGCAGCCCTGGTTCCAGCCACCGAGGCTCAGCACAGCCTTCCAGTAGCTTCACGATTGTCAGGATCTAGTTTGGACTCAAAACTCATTAACAACAAGGTTCTGCCCGCACGAGCTGTGGGGGTTCACTGGCCTCCAGCTCAATGCCTTGCTTTCCTCCAGTGCTTCCCCCTGCATTAATGCTGACTCTGATACAAGCTCCTTCTTTTTTATTTTGAGTGAAGTCCCTCGCTGGCCCGAAGGCAAACAGCAGCCAGGAGGTCTTGCAGACCCCATGGGTTGTAGAAGATGCTGCCTTGTTCCCGCTGGCTGTGTCTTGCACCCTCCCTCCACCAGCAGCCAGCGGCACACAGGTCCCAAAACACAGCCCGGGCTCTCAGCCATGACTTTCAAAGCAAAGAGTTAGACTTTGATTATTGCTTTGAGATTATTGTTATGGAGCAGTTTTAGTCATCATGACCTGACTTTTTACTGATATCTATGAGAGCTGACCCAAACTTCTGAGCTAATTCTGTGCTTTCAAAAACTATTTTTTGACAGCCCTGGAATCCTCAGAACTGAGGCTGAGAGGTGGCAGAACATTGTACTTTTCCCTATGCCAACTTTAATTTCAAAAACTGTCTCGTTTTACCCAAAGTCAATAGTTTTTGAAAGGAACAAGGGAGGGAAGGAGGGAGAGACAGAGGAATGAGGGGGAGGGGAGGGGAGGGGAGAAAATCTGCTCTGTAGTCAGCAAAGTTAGGTGAATTATACTTACATTTACAAGTGACACCTGGAAAGGATTCTACACTGTGTTCTGATCCTTCCATTTTGCTTTCTATTCAGTGTGTTTTCATTCACATTGGAAAAGTCCAGCAATCCAATTTGCGTTTCAAGCAACACTGTGAATCAGTCTGCCACAAAAAGATAGATACAATTTTTTCTCTGTCGAGGTCTTATGTGTCTCTGCTTCATAAACCAATCTTGCCAAACACGAGTTGAATTTTTAAGACATCACTGAAGGGTATGGTAAGCCCCTTCCAGGATTTGCAAAGAAGTTTTATCACGAATATTTGAAGTTAGGAATAAAACCCACCAAAGCTGGTGGTGTGGACCTGCTGTAAGTGATGACCGAACACAGACTTGCCATGACATGCTTTATGGAAATCATGAGCAAGAAAACCTATGAAAAATGAGACTCTAAATTTGCCATTTTAACTTTTGAAACGTTAGAGGTCTCTGGGCTTTCTTTTGTGACACTGTCTCCTCTCCAGTTAAAAAAGCATGGACAAAAAGAGAAGGAAAAACAAAGAAAGGTTGTGGGGGACCACAGTCACAGACCATTATTCTTTTTTTTTTCCCTGAAGGAAGAAAGATAGACAGATGGAGTACCAACTTTGTAGAAAAAGTTGGGTTTTTCATTATTTAAAATGCTGAAACATAAATTTCACACTCTTCAGAACAAAATACAATATGAAGAATCTATCCAGTTTGAACCAGCCCCAGGCAGAGGTAGAGGAGCGCTTCCCCAGATGCATGCATCGTGCCATACTTTGTATGAGTCAGGAGGCAAGGGAATAAGAGAGGTCTCCAGCAAAGAGAAGAGGCAATGACAAAGCACCCAAAAGCACTTTTCAGTGCAACCAAATGGACTGCACTCTTTGTAAACTAGTCTCTTGTTCTGTTCAACTGTGCAGCGACTGAAGACCTCATTCCAGATCCATTTTCTTAGTTGAAGGAAAGGCACACCTACATCTTCCAGAAAAGCAGCCCAGCTGCCCGGCTAGGGATTAACATGCAAGATTTCCCCCTGCATCCCACCCTCCACCCTCTTTACTCAATTTGTACCAGCATGTAGACACATAAGACATTCCTGGGATTCAGCATAAGGGGAATCAGGAACCTGCCCTTATGCAGCCTCACTGCCATGAGGCTCAGAGTGGTGAAACAGCAGCCTGTGCTGCTTCTCTTGCTTTATCAATCAATGGTTTAATGTAAAATGTAGACAGAGGCATCCCCTTCCAACTGAATGGGATTCAGAGTTGTGTTCCTACCTGTACATCCAAGCCAAGGAATCTTGAATCCTTTTCTGAAGAGTTGCTGTGCCCCATCAGCCACTACTGGTGAAGACAAAATGGGTGGAGGACATGAAGAAGGATGAAGCAGTAAACAAAGCTGGGAGAAGCATCTGGAACAGCCAGGAATGTACAGGGAACAGGTCCTATCCCCATGTGACTTACCAGGGCCAAATGAGGAGTCAGTTGAGGAACAAGGAATGTAGTTTCTATCTTCTGAACGAGCAACTGTGTTTCACAAAGATGTGGCTCTGCAAAGGACCCTGGATGTAGGGATAGCAAGCAGCTGAACACAGACGTCAGTGTCAGAGGGTATGTATGGTTCTTGGCTGAACAGATAATGCTGAAAAATTAGAAGCTGTCAAAAAGAGTCGGGAAAAGCACCCAAACACGAGAGAGAAAAGTGTCTGAGAAGACCTTTAACAAGCTTAGTCACAAAAGAAGACTGAAAAGTGATTGATTAGTGTGTGTTGGTGAAGAAAAAAAATTTCCATGAAGAAAAAATATGAAGCACTAAAAGATCGGTGATTTTACCAAAAACCAGTAGCTGGAAGATGAAGCCAGATGTGTTGATATTTTGAATGAGGGGCAATTCTTGTTTAGCACAGAAGGCAATACATCTCTGGAACAAACTGCCCAGGGAAATGCTGGACTTCTAGTCTTTCTGGTGTCCCCAGAGCAAGGCTGGGTGCTTCTCTCTTTGGAATTGTTTAAATACAGACTTCAGTCAAAGTTACCAGCCTCGGCACAAGAGTAATAACCAGACAGGGAAGAGCCTCTTACAGACACAAGATCAGACGAGATGATCTGCTGGGTCCCTCTGGATGTGTGTTCTGTGAACATACGAACTTAAGGTCTTTAAAGCTTTCTTAGAAAATCACAAATGTCTTCCCCTGAGATTAGCAAGTGCAGCAGCACACGGGCAGCCTGGATAAAATCAGTGTTTCAACAATAAAAATAAGAGATTCAATTATACATGACTTGCCTCTATGCTATGCAAAGGGAGCTGGCATTTTGACTTCCACTGGCTGAGAACCTGCTGTGAATAACACTTGGAACTGGAAGACTGATGACATTTTGAAAGAACTACATCATTCACCTGATGAACTTTTTATGAGACAAGGAATTTACCTTTATCCATTTATCTACAAAGATAAAAGTCTGCAGGCTTTAAAAGTGAAAAATAGGTAGAAAACCTGACTGCCTTTTCTGGACTGTTTACGATGAAGTAAACACACTAATCTACCAACTTACAAGGTTTGTCTCTCAGCATCCTGCCCCATTAAATTCCTCAGTGGCCTTCCCTTTCTCCTTTTCCAGTTGTTTGGATGAACTCCTAGCCCCACATCAGTCTATGTCCAAACTTTACAGAGGAGAAGGGAGAAAGTCTTTCATCCTCTCTTCTTTCCCCTGTTTCAATGTCTTTATAAAATCATAGAATTGTAGAACCATAGAACAGTTTGGGTTGGAAGGGACCTTTAAAGGTTACCTAGTCCAGCACCCCCTGCAATGAGCAGGAACATCTTCAACTAGATCAGGTTGCTCAGAGCCCCATCAAATCTGACCTTGAATGTTTCCAGGGATGGGACACCTACCACCTCTCCAGGCAACCTGTTCCAGCGTTTCACCCCCTTCGTTGTAAAAAATTTCTTCCTTATATGTAGTCTAATCTGCCCTATTTTAGCTTAAAACCACTATCCCTTGGTAATCCAGCCTTTCTTCTCTCCATATTCATGTTCTGCATGCTCAGCTCCCTGTTTGATCTCTTTCTCTGCCTCCCAGGTTTCTAAGCACGGTCTCTTTGTCCCACTGATCTCAGGATGCTGCTTAATTTCCTTTTTCTTCTCACCCTTCCTTCCACGACCACTTCTCCAGCACTCCCAGCCTCTGCTGCCTCCCCAGTTTCCCCCCTCCCAGCCTCCTTTCACCCACCCTGTCTTAATCTTCTTGCTCTTTCTTACTTCATCCAGATCCCCTCCAAGTCACAGTGTCATTCCTTTCCTGTTCAGCCTTAGTCTTAACCACACAAGGGAAGAGCTGCTGCTGGAAGAGGAGGCTGGGAGGGGGGAAACTGGGGTGGGAGCAGAAACTAGGAATGCCAGAGAAATGGTCAGGATGGGATCAGCAGCCTATTTTTCCATTGAGTGGGTCCCCAGAAAAAAGAAAACATTTGACTGCACTTTCTGCAAAGCCAGAAAGAAAGACTGTTGCCTGAGAATCGCATATTCATCATGGGAAATTTCTGCCTTAAAGGCTAAAATTTGGCAGTTGTAAGTAGCAGAAAAATGGATCACTGCAAATATCAAGGGATCTTAATTAACAATTTGCCATTATTCTAGGTGTAATACAACATAACGTTATCCCAAAATATTAACTGCCTCATCTGCTCGACAACTTCATACTGTTATTTAATTCTTCTGTTGTGATAACATGGGATACCTTTAATAATGATCAGGTCATCGTGTTGTAAGACTTCATAGGGACACACACTACAAAACCAACTCTCTGCAAAAGGGCTTGCAGTCCAAAATGCAGATTTAATCTGCTCGAGTCTTTCTTTCCATTTTGCCCAGTAACTTTCTGATTATAAGAACACGAGGATAGAGTGCAAAACGCATGTAGGTTAAGTAATTTTAAATAACCAATTATCCGTATCCAGCCATGCTGGATTTGGGGTTTAATTGCTTCAGACATGCAAGCTTTCTCTCCAGTTATCTTTTCACAGCCCACAAACACAATTTCCTGTTAAAGCAGAGTTGTCCTGAAAACTCACCATAATGAATTTTCCAGTCTGAGCACTCTGACCCAGTTCTAAGTCAAAAGTTTTTCTATACAACTAAGTAAAATGCTTAGTAAATCATAAGTGAACAATATTGGCCTAATATAACAAGATCCTCATAATGAAGTAGAAGCCGAATGCTCAGCTACCAAAAAATCCACGCCTACACTTTACAGATAAGTAACTGGAAACTCCAGAGCTCTATTTCCAAAATCCATATAAAATGCCATGCATTTGACTTAACATTTAGCTGTGGCTTTCTGATTCATAAAATCATAAATCA
Organism: Thinocorus orbignyianus; assembly: GCA_013400375.1. Lineage (NCBI taxonomy): Eukaryota > Metazoa > Chordata > Aves > Ciconiiformes > Thinocoridae > Thinocorus > Thinocorus orbignyianus. The sequence goes on along the minus strand of VXBW01003926.1, from coordinate 145,969 downwards.
AATTATTTGCTTATTTTCTCCCCATAATAGCTGCACAATGCTGAAATTTTGCCACCAATCATGGAGCACCGAATCAGGTTTCAACCAGCATTTCTTTATTTTGTGCTGAAGAGCATTAGGTGAAAAAAATGACCCACATTTCTGTGGCAATCTCTCTTCTGTATGCATAGCAGCAGAGAAAGAAAAAAACATGAGTAGCTATTATTTTGTTAAGTGTGTTTGGCTAAATGAAGTTATAAAAAAATAATGAAAATCTCTGCAATTCACCATAAAAACTTCATTTCCAAACAGAGCCAGTAAAGCTGTCAAAGAAAAATAACTGATTGCTCTGGTATATACTATTAGACTATATGTAAGTGAAACTGCACATACATCAAGACCTAAATAACTATATAAATGCATCCTAAATTTCCTGAGACAGATGGCAGATCGTATACAGACAAGATACGCATTCCAAAAAGATTTTGCTTTAAGAAGAGTAAGAAAGAGAAGATGAAAGACTAGTGGGGAAGTGTTTAAAATACTTTTAAATTAAAACAAAACCCGCAAAATGATGCTCCAATATTAGACAATGCCAAGCAAATGAAAGCAAGGGATGACACAGTCATTTTGGCCTCAATTCAAGCAAATTGTTTAAACACATGTACGAGGACATCTTAGTTCAGGAAAGAGTGTTATGTGCAAGTTTAAATTTAAGCATGATGAGATTTTCACCTTCAGGCTGGCCCCCTGGGTCCAGCAGCTGGAGTAGTGGGAGGAGATACCAGAAGCCACCTGCAAAAGTAGGTGAAAAGGTGGAAATTCCTCTGCTTCCTGGCAGAGGAACTGAGCATGATGGCCCTCCAAGGTGTGGTATAGGAGGGGTCTGAATGAGGGCAAAGCTATGAGCTCCCAGGACACTGGTATTTCCGTACAGATCACGCTATCTAGAGCGGACTAGGGAGGCTGCATCAGCCAAAAGCTCTTGCAGGCAGCACATGCTCCCAAGATAATGAAGATCTTTTCATGTGACCTTTGTCCTTCCTACTTCTAGTTTTTCTGTGCTTCTCCTCTTAGAAATGCATTAGACTCTCGCTTCAAAAACTTAAACACCACTGGTTTAAACAGGAGTTGGGCACATGTCTAAAGTGTGGGAATAATTTTCGTACCTTGGGGTGCCCAGTGAAGAGAATGTTTCCACTGCAGGCAGCAAGCGTGAGGAGACAGAAACGCTGTACCTAAATCTGTAGGAAAAGAGAAACTCTTGCTGGTTGTTTTACTTAACCCACTACCAGAAAGTCACAGTGAAAACACTCCTTGTATTTCTCGGGCCCTGCAGGTAAAAGGAGTTACATCAAGTACAGTTATAGAATCACAGAATGGTTAGAGTTGGAAGGGATCTTCAAGATCATTGAGTTCCAACTGCCCTGCTATGGGCAAGGACATCTCCCACCAGCGCAGGTTGCTCCAAGCACCATCCAGCCTGGCCTTGAACACCTCCAGGGTGTATCCTAGATGATGAATACTTCTTGCCAGAAGCACTGAAGCAGATTGTAACATACTCTTTACCTTTTCAAAAATGCTGAAGGTAGAACACTGCTCTCTGGATGCCCTTTATCTGCCATGGCTGCCCACCCTACCACCAAACTAAGTGCATTATTCAGATTATGAGATCAAAACTGAGGGAAGGTTGCTATGAGTAGTGCTAAGATAATAATTTTGCACTTCCTGAGTGTTTTAACACTGCATCCAGTACAAAGAGCAATTCATTCAAGTTTATATTTAGGGTGAGAGTATGATAATATAGTGGTTGTGTGATGGCTGCTTGGACAAAGTAATCTTAACTCCAGGAATTTCCTGACTTCTTGGAGTTTTTGGTTGCAGCTTCACGAACAGAACAACCAGTTTACCCTATCAGTTGAGCACCAAGGCACATTTCTGCATCTTGTGCTACAGCTTTGGCATCATATTTTCTAGCTATTCTTTTTTTTCTATTTTCTATGTAGCTTTAAGGAGTTATAAGAGAACCAAAAAAGCAGAAGGAAATCATATTTTACAAAATACAAGCCAATAAAGAACAAAGCCTCCTTGATCTGCCCTAAGGACCTCCCCATTTCCCAGTACGGATTAATTCAGCTCTTTCTGAATTTCATTTTCTGAACTTCTCTGCTTACGTATCAATTACTTTTGGCTGGATTTGCCAGCAGACCACAGATATTTAACACCATCAAAATATCAACCCAAATAAGGCTGGCGGTTCAAATAAAAACCGGTTGTATAACAACACACCTTCATATAGTTATGGAAAAGAATATTCTAGTCCCCTCTATCAGTTAAACGACACCCAAATGACAACACGAAAGCAAGCGTTCAGAAGCCAATAACAGAGCTCAATATTTACCATCCTTTCAGCAGAAGCATTTTCCCAAGTAAGAACAATGGGATTTGGTCTATTTTTAAGGCCAGAATTCCAGACCTAATTCCAGACTCAGCACAATTTCAGGCTTTGGTTGCTCAGGATGAAAATCTCACCTTGAAGATTTAAGCCAGTTCTACAAAGTGCAGAATTGTTATTGTCTGCTTTTCCCTTCCCTCTGCATTTTCTTCTTAATGTTGCAAGACTTTTAGTTTTGTCCACCGAATGATATAAAATGACATAGCTAATGATAAGTGCTACCAAAAATACCATTTCCTTTTTTTTTTTAAAAAAGAGATCTTTTTATAGAATTAAGTGCACATCATTTTTGAATATGATGTTTTATTTGCAAAAATGTAAATGATCTTTTCACTAAACAGCAAACAAAATGATGTATCTCTGAAAAATATGATAATGCTTTTTTAAGGATGTGCAGATGGTGCAGTTAGAACATCTGCAGCAAATAGAGCATCTGAAGAGAACAGGGATTCTTTGAGAGGATGAGTTACTACCTCCAATCTATTTTTTTTGCAATTTTTTCGCAATGTTCTTTACTGAACAGCATTCTCTACCCTGGAGTGCTCAATATTTGGCCTCTTTTCCAGAGCTTCTACGATACTCAAGAGAAAATCTTAATCATAAAATCTATTAAACATTTTAATCAGTCCACAGTCCATTTTTCAGTGTGTCACCAGCTCAGGTTTTTGCTTTGCATCAAACATCATTTCTTTACACAAACAGAAAGCACCTTCATAAGCAAGACAGTCCTGGGATGGAGGAGGGTTGGAGAAGGTTAGCGAGGATGGTTTCACGATGAAGAAACACTAAGCAATCTCACACTTTTCAGCCCAGAAAGAAAATAGGGAATATGTCAGAGGTCTAAAAGAGAGTCCCTTTCAAAGAACAGTGTGCATGGACAGCCTTTTCAAGAAGTGAGGTGTGATGTTTAGGTGCCTAAAAACACCCCTCTTATGAGGAAAAGTTGAGGGACTCAAGTCTTTTTAGTCTGGAGAAAAGAAGGCTGAGCGGGGAACTGATCAGTGCCTGTAAATACTTAAAGGGTGGGTGGCAAGAGGATGGGGCCAGTCTTTTTTTAGTGGTGCCCAGTAACAGGACAAGAGGGAGCGGGCACGAACTTGAATGTGAGACATTCCATCTAAATATGAGTAGGAACTTCTTCACTTTGAGGGTGGCAGAGCCCAGGAACAGGCTGTCCAGAGAGGTGGTGGAGACCTGCTCTGGGTGACCCTGTTCTGACAGGGGGTTGGAGGAGATGATCTCCAGAGGTCCCTTCCAACTCTGTATCACTCTGCCTCTGTGACAAATGAAGCCAGCAGGGAGTGGGTTCAAGCTGGAGAGAAGATGCAAATCTCCCTGCTGTGGGTTGTTTTATGGGACAGAACCTTACACAGGTACAAGGGGACACTACGGAAAAGTAAACCGTTCAAGATGGCTAACGGCTGAGAAATCATACCTGGTCTAGAAAACCTGCAAATGCCTGGGAGCTGGAGGAATACTTGTGGAAAACATCATACAGTCTTGACTTGGTTTTGCAATCTTCCCTAGACATCTTTTTTTTTGTTTCATTGATTACAGAGGTAGATGAACCCTTGGTCTGACCCTACAGGGCTATACTTCTCTTCATATCTCTTGGTCCCCTTGATGGCAGAAATGGTTACACATGGAAATGTGTGGGCAAAAATTTAATTAAAGTTATGAAGCAACTTTTAATGATCCTCCCTACTACTACATATCTTTCCATGTGTCAGGAAGTATCCTCCTTTAGGGTGGATTATAGTGATTATATAGTAGGTGCTGTGCTTAAGATCATCAAGGAGATAAAGAGCCCTTTACAAAAAAGGTCTCTGCCTGGACTCCATGCCTAGTTTCATCTAGTCTAGATTAACATCTTCACAAAAATTAGACGTGTAAAATATATAACTTTCAATATCCCCACAAAAATCTGGCTTTTTGGTTCTTCAGTTCAGAGGAATATTGAACTACCTGGGGAATAGCATCAACCTGAAAACAGAAGCATTTTTGCCCTTTTCACTTAAAGTCCAGTAATCCAAGAGAGTGAATGAATTGTAAGAAGTACTTCTTAAAACCAGTATTTCTAACATACTTTAATATGCTTTATATCGTATTTCCATGTAACACAGTTTGGTTTTTTTTCTAATTCTGTTCATTAGGCAAGTCCTTCACCCTCTGTGTGTGAGGGCTCTGTCACTGCTTGTATACGGCAAATGCAAACGGTGAGAAAAAAACGGGGAGACTCCAACATCTTGAAAAGCCAACACGAACCCCGGGAGGGGGGCTATTTACTCCACATTAGGTGATGGTTTTTTTGTCAACCCACTTCTTGTCTTGGTTGCCTCGCCCAAATTTTGATTTCAAGAAAGATTTTAAAAAACGCCTGAAATGGAAAAAAAGAATTAAACAAGAAGATACCTTTAAGTAGGTTTACATAAATTGCTCTCAAACATTCCCTTCCCATCCACAATCATTTTAACTGCTTTGTAAAGTACTTCTTTCCAGTCTCCAGAAGTCTGTTCCTGTTTTCTCTACTGGCAAAACAAATCTTAAACTACAGAGAAACTTAGATAGTTCACTCAGGCCACGTTTGTCTTCAGTAACACCATATTTTGATCAAATAAAATTAAATCCTATTGCATGCTGTCTACCTACCGGTAACGAATCATGAGGATCAGGAGAATGAACATACAAAGAGCCAGGATTCCAGTTACCAGGCTAATGACCAAAATGGAATCTGTTGTTTTTTCCATTGATTCCTCTGTCTCTATTGCTGTATTTGATTGCTCTGCTTGCATCTTCTGTGATTTTTTTATTTGCACTTCTGAAGAAAAGAAATACACGGTCATTATTAGGTTCAAATTTTCAAATGAATCAGGCAGTTAATCTGACAGACAGGGCTGAAAAGGAGCAGGGCTTGATTAATTACTGACATCTTTCACGACCTTCAGGCCTTTACTGTATCAGCAAAAGTTAGAAGAGTAGCTTTTTACACCTTCTTTGCAAAGGTGTATCTAACCAAGGAAGATGCAAAGAACTACAGATGAAGGCATGTGGAGTAGGATACTTGTCACTGCTAAACACAAAGAACAGCAATTCCAAGGCAGAAAACTAAAGTGGGAAAAGTATCCGTTTGGTGTATGGTAAGAATGACTAATAAAACAATATTTTTGCTTTAAGAAAACGCTTTAATGTAAGATTTCAAGAGGTGTCCACATAACGTGAATGATAAAGACAGAAGAACTACCACAGGCTGTCAGCCACTCGAGGCAGGCTGACTGTCACCCAGGGCTGAAGCACCAAGGTACCACCCTGCTACAGAAGACCTCCAACAATGGTAATTGCTGCAATAACAATGATAATAATGAAGCCAAGAGGGAGTCTGCTAACAAAAGACCAAATTCGAGGACTTAAGTGCTGCTTTTCTGTTCCCTGTCTGTATCTAGGTCTGCAAAGCCTTTATTTAAAACCAATGACCACTAAGCATGGAGAAGGAGTTGTTCTGCCTGGCCCAGAAATACATAGCGAGGAGCAGCTGCATGAAGCTGAGAAGTGAAAAATGTAGCAAGGATATCAAGTAAAAATGCATTTTGTAATGCTGCAGCCTGTTCAACCCTTCACGTAAGGAAAACCCGCCTTTACTTAGGCTGTTTCTCTAAGACCAGATGTACCAGTTAGGAGGTGACTAACAAGCCACCCAGGAAGAGTAGAAAATACTGAAAATGGTCAACCAGCTTCCCCCATCCATTTTTTGACATTGGAAAAAGAAAAGCCTGGAAACCAAACCCAGTCACCTTGTTGTGAAATTTAATTGACCTTATTCGTTCAGCTACATTAAACCAAATCAATGACCCACCAGGCATCCTCCCAGATCCCGCCAGCTTTGGCAATTTTACACAAGCCGGTTTTAACTTCTCTTTTCATTTTCTATCTTATAGTTTCTAAAACTATAAGGTACTATCTCATTGCTGACTGGTATGCAAAATTCATGTTCACACAGGTAGGAATTCTGGGTAGCAGAATGACTGCAGGAAAACCATTTCTATTTCATTTCTACTTCTATATAAGGTCCCATGCCACTGTCATCACCGCAGTATCTAAGCAACTCTCCCATCGCATCATTCGAGTTTCATTCTTCTGCATCACAGAATTCTCCTATTCTTAAACCACAGCTCATCTATAGGATTCTCCTGATCTTTCTGCAAGATACAGGGTAGGGAAGAATGGTGAACTGGCTGACAATATCATACATAGTAAGTCTGAATACTGGGGGTTTCATACAGCATAGAGCTACCTGCTTTTAGACTAATTCACTGATTGGACAGTGCTTTTTTTTAGAATTACATGCAGTTGTGTGTCATGGAGGTTAATGAAAATTAGCTTTGATTTTGCAATTTCATTAATCTAATATATTTTCCTCTTGGCAAAATGCGAATTTAGAGCTCTAAGAATATCTCTGTTTACCAGCTGTAACAGGAGCCTGATGAAGAGAAAAGCAAGTTGTACATTATCCACAGCAAATCTACTCAAGTTTTCTTCCTAGGCAAGAAATGCTTCCAACAGTTAAGAACTAGAACTGCCCAAGAGACAATCTGATAATACAGAGGAAATGCATTGCAAAGCAAACACCTACATTTAAAGTGCAAGCAGGAAGCAGACAGAAAAGCAGCTTCCCAATAAGCTGGTTTACAATGAGCAAAGACTGATCAACATCAAGTGCACTTTTAAGCCCTCAACTGCACTCCTAAAAGTCCAGGCAACGCTCCCAATCAGTCAGTGAGAATTTTGCCACAGCCAGAATACGCCTTGAAAACACCTTCAGCTTATAGTTAAAGTGACAAAGATGCATTTACATCAACCTTTTTTTACAAAGTCCACTTAGCTTAGTAAAAATAGGAAGAACAACTGTTGTTTGAAACATGGAAAGTGCATTTCAATGACTTTCAACATGAAGTCTAGAACCCACTGCGGGTCTGTGGACTACTTCACTGTAAAGGATGAAAAAAAGCACTATCAGTATATTCCACAATTACATTGTAAAACAATTCCTAAAATTGTGTGAGCTTCACTAGAAATTTTCTAGGGTTCCACAAAGACATTGATAATGTACCTGATGGTTTCAAGCAGATTGCATTAGACCCTACCAAAAGCCTGGCATTCACACTTCACCTGTTGATTGTTTATACTCAACTGAAAAAGGAACCCACTTAAGTGAAATGCAAGGGTGAAATACTGCACTTAGGTTGTAGGCACAGCTGGGATCTAAATTACCAAGATCCATTTATTTGTGGAAGTCAGAACAAGGCAGGAAAGAAGGAAAAGAAGGAATGCTGACTTCTTTTTCAGCTTCCACTGGCCCTTGCTGACTTGAGGCCAGCCCTGTGGCAGAAACCCCAGAGTGCACTGGTCAGAGCTCATGGAAGTCTTTCTAAGGGCTCACATGGTCCAAGCACAATACGCTCACTCCACCCCAGATCTTATCTGCTGTGCCAATGGTGTGACAACACGTTGGATTAAAAGAAACCAAAAGTGTCATCTGAATGGTCATTACCAGCTGCTAAGAAGCCTGACAGCTTTTTTATCTTCTTTCTGCCATCAGAACAATATGCTTGGTCTAAGCCACCATGCAGGACCTGGCTCAAGGACTTCAGAAAATTTACTGCTTTCTTTTCTGGGTGGAAAAAAGATACAACACATAGCTCTCTCACACCAAGCATCAGAGCTCTAAAAGAGAGGGTACATTCTCTGCTGTGGTGTGGCCCACCAGCTATATTTGCACTGTATACCACAGTTTTACAAAGCTGGTTTGATTTCTATGAAGGGAGGTGCATTATACTCCTGTCCTCTGCCTTCATGGAACCCTCTCCCCTTTAATTTGCTGAAATCCAAATACATTCAGAAGCATCTGATGCCACTGTTGGCATTTCCCTCCAGAAAATATCAGCAATCCAAATTCTGTCTCTGCAGTCTACTCAGTCATTTCTTCAGTAACAGAGAGATCCACAATACTGTAAATCGTACACATCAGGAAAGTGGAACACCTGCTTTTTTAGCACCATTTCTGTCCAAAGGAAACCCGCTACTTCTGCCAGCAGAAGTTCCTCTTCATCCTCCCCTTCCCCTGGGTTTTCCATCAAGCTGCAGCTCCTCCTCCTAGGCCATGATGTTGACTGTACAGCAGCGCTCCATCTACCAGCAGACACTCAACCAATTGCTTATACAGTCCAGCAGCCAACAAGAGTTCTTCCCATCGGTTTCAGATCCAGAAAGCATGTAGTGGTTTGGCAGAAGGGAACGAGATTCTGCCTCTGTAGACTAGTTTGGGGTGGTGTTTTCTTCCTGTTAGTGCAATGGTGATTCATAGCTCTTCTGTTTCCCTTCTAGATTATCTATAAGCCTTTTTCTGTGTGTTAAACATGGATGGATATATGCTAATGGGTGATCAGGATTACATACACAGAGAGGAGATGGAGGCTGTTAGTCTTGGGTACTGGGATTCCCCACCTCATTTCTGTGCAAACAGAAGGACAACATGGCCACACTGATGACACCCTTGTACAGCAGCTGGTTACAGAGATGTGACTCTTCTCTCTCAAGGAAGCTCTGGCACTGACGTCATCAGCAGGAAATTAAGAGAGTCAAGAGGCCAGAAGGGCCTCTGAGACACCAAAAACGCTACTGCTTCCACCTTCTCCATAGAAGTGCCACCAGCCACACACCCCAAACTTGCTGTCTCGCTCATGAGAAGCGTGGGGCTGGGAGCACATCAAGGATCTCAGTAGGCTGACACCCTTCACGTAGCATCCTAATGAGGATCCTTCTCTGCTCTCGCCTTCCTCCCTAGCAGAGCCCTCCCTCCTCACAGGACTATTATTAGTAAATATGAATAAACCACCTTCCAGCTCCCAAGTCTTCACAAAACACCAAACAACCCAACAGGCGGGAGTGTGAAAAAAACACTCTTCAGTGCCTCAGGGTAATGATTTAGTATGAAGGACGTACAGAAATGTCAGTTATTAAAAGATGGGATTTTCCTTGCAGAGATCCCAATAATTTTTGATGTAGATAAAATATTTTTTGTTTCTTCTGTTATGCTTCTCTTTCTATAAAGAAAACAACAAAGAGAACCCATTGATCTAAATAGTTCTGAAAACAAAAGGAAGAGCCAAATTACTAAAAATCATTCATTTATGCGAAAAGGTCATTACCACTGCTCATCAAAAGGTCACTGAGAAGCACAGCGATCACTGGTAAAGGGCACAAGCAATTTCCCCACGCATAGCTTTAAAATTAACTTATACAAAGTTTTGCCACATGGCAAACACACAGCAATTCCTGTGAGGTTTTACCTGCCCTTTTTCAATATGTTTTGCCTTCCTCCCATTTCACACGCCTCAAAATCTGAAGTGGAAAGCGTCACATCATGTATTTTCAAGGGGTGGGTGTACAGCCTAGCTCACAGACCGTCCACAGAGAGCAAAACTAGATCTGTAGGATGAAAGTCATGGTATGTTCTCAACCAAAACTTCAGCTAGTAACTTCTTTTATGCATCTAACTGCTAATTTCTGAAGTCCAAATGATGGCACTCCTCATGAGGTAAAACCCAGAAACACCTCTGTACAAAGCCAAAGGATGCTGATCTGGTAATAAGCACAACCACCCACCCCTTTTAAGCTACTTAATAAGTCTTAAGAGCTTGTCCTGTTCAGATTTCATAAATACTTTCTGAACCAGTAAGTCTCAGTCCTTGCAAGAAGTTCTCAGTGGATACACCTGTTGGGTAGGTTCCATTTGATCACTTTTCAGCCAGATTATTCAGTTACAACTTGAAGACAAGTGTGTGAGTGCTCCTACTGATGACTCACCAAACTCAAGTCAATGGGACCATTTGCATACTTAAACCTAAACCAGATTATGTGCTCTGCTAATTCAGGTCTCAAAAAGGAAGCTTCCTCTGTATAAAAAGGAACATAGAGAGTGAATGGTGGGAGAAGGGGAAAAGAAAAAAAAAAAAAACAGAAAAGCTTTGGGTGTTTTGTGACTGCCAGATGGATTTAGAAAATGAATAAACAAATTCCATGTTACAGTTCAATGGCACAAAGGACCTCCATAGAAATACAGGAAAGAGCCTATATCTGAAGAGAGAGAGGAAAAAGCAGGATTCCCAAGCCAGACAGTTTTACTTACGTAAACAACACGGAGAGGAGAAACATGCAGAGGGACATCTCCAAGGATTTCTTAATTTCTAGTCTGCCTGAATCTACACTATTTCATTTAAAATCCTAAATGTCTATAAGGAAGGCACTTTCACCCTTTCTCTGATTAGAAAAAACGGAGTTTCCATGCGGGTGTTCTCATGGTTTGAAAAAATCAGCACACTGCTGCCCTTCCTGACCAAGTCAGTAAAAATTCTATTAGCAGAGGAGGTGAGAAAGATAGTACTGGGGAACTGCCTTATGATGTATTCTTTTTAATGTCAAACTTTGTTAAGTCCATTGTGTCCAAGCAAATTCCAGATGGCCACTAAAATAAAAACTCCAAAAGGTTGTTTTCCTGTTTGCATATTGAAGTGGAAAGGAGATTTAACTGCGGAACACGAGCTAGCAAGACAGAAAGAGTCTATGTTAACCAGCCTGGGTGCACTAGAAAAAGGAAGCAGGTAACAGGAAAATCTCCTTATTTTAACTGGAATTTTTACAAAGGATGAAGAAAATACTTACTCTTACCATAAGGAACCTCTTCATTCTCATTCTGTCATTTCCTTTTATGTCTTTTTTACTGGCCTGTGTTTCGTGACAGTCGTTAGCCCAGCACACAAGCTCTTGCCTATATACTGGTGACATGTAATCTTACGAAGATTGAGTACTACATAAAACCCGCAAGGCCATACCACCAGAAGACTCTTAAGCATCACTTGAGCTTACCAGTTTCTGAGTAGACTTTGTACTTTACAGAGGCAACTGTATTCCCCTGATCGTGAGTTTCACACTGGAAAGTACCTGAATGGGTACCTCTGCAAACCTCTATAACAGATGAATCGTTGGGAAGAATGCGTGCTTCCTGGCCACATATAAAAGAAAAACAAACAAACAAGTTTGTATTTTTTTCAAATAGATCTGCACATACGAGTTGAATTGTGTCAGAAAAGTACTTATTCTACTCCAGTAGCTTTCAACCTGTCAGGACCTCTTGGCCCCTGGGAAAATTTCTCACATCTCGTGGAATCACAGGATATGGGGTTGGAAGGGACCTCTGGAGATCACCTAGTCCAACCCCCCTGCCAAAGCAGTCCACCCAGAGCAGGCTGCACAGGAACGTTTCCAGGCAGGTTTGGAATGTCTCCAGAGATGGAGAGACTCCACCACCTCTCTGGGCAGCCTGTTCCAGGGCTCTGCTACCCTTAAAGTCAAGAAATTCCTCCTCATGTTTAGATGGAAATTCCTGTGTTCAAGTTTGGGCCCATTCCCTCTTGTCATGCCACTGGTCACCACTGAAAAAAGACTGGCCCCATCCTCCTGACATCCACCCTTGAAGTATTTCTAGGTCCTGATCATATCCCCCCTCAGTCTTCTCTTCTCCAGGCTAAAAAGACCCAAGTCCCTCAGCCTTTCCTCAGGAGAGAGATGCTCCAGGTGCCTCACCATCTTTGTAGCCCTAACTCTTATCCCCATCTCTAATCTCTTCAGCACCTTCTACTTGAACAACAGGGAAAGGCAACATGGTTTTGATTTGCTGACATGTATTTGCTCCCCAGCCACTATGACCAATTTTTCTGAACTACCATTAAACATTATTCCCTAAAATTATTGTTTCCCCTCACATAAACAGGAAATTGAAGCTGCATAAAGCAGGAAAGTCATGCAGATCCTTGGATTACCAACTCGCCAGTGAGAAATCAGGGCTTATTTGCATTCTGACAGCAAAAGAAATAATCTGCCCAGAAGTCTGTGTAATTCAGATGGAGTATGCGGCAAATACATGCAGTACGTAATCCTTCTGCACAAAGTGCAGTTCAATTACTCACCTTGTTTGGAAATAACACCTTCCAAACATATTTAAATCGATTTTCAGGAGGTATATAAACACAAGCTATCTTCATGCAGGTAAGGCTCTCAGAAATTGGTGTTCCCCCTATAGGATGAATTTTTAACAGGTATATCATCAACTATATGAAACATCTCTGTATAAGTCATCAAGTTCATAATTTTTCAAACCACAGAATGTTACTTGGAAATTATCCTTTCCCTTAAAATGACTTCAAATAATTCTTGCTTGGTCTAATGTCTGGAACAAAGCACATAGCAGAAAAATGGTTCGGTTGGTTTTAGTTTTTTCCACAGGGACTTGAAATCAAGCACACATCAGTACCAAAATGAGATCTGAAACATTAATGGATTGCTTAACATGGGGATTGGAGGGTGGAACGCAATCGCTTCACTCCACTTCCCCCACGCTCAGAGAGAACAAGGATGTTTCCTTTGAATCCACTTATTTGCTCTAGATTACTGTATCACTGTTCCACTTACATCCGCAGTCTATTGCCCCCTGGCATGCCTCCACACCGACAATACATTTTGTTTCATTCTCAGGACATCCCTCAGTTAACAGAACTTCTCGAATGCCAACACCTTTGGGAGATAAAAAAAAAAAAAAATAAATTAAGTTATTTCACTCTGCTTTTCTTTATTTGCTTCATACTGTTTTTCCTTTCTGTTTCTCTACCCTGGATGATGTTAAGAAGTTAATATGACGTATCTACCAAATACCAGGCAAAACAGATCTTCTCAGAGTGCCTGCTAAAGCTATCCCATGTTGGTATCTAAGAATTCAAGACAATATCTACTTCTGTCAGACTCTGCACTGCAGGAAGCCAGATTCTTAGACTCATCATGTGCCAGAAAAAAGAATTCAAATCAAATTCAGAACTTTTCTTAAAGAAAAGGAAATCAAAGTGACGCTAGTATATGTTCTGCAAAACAGTTAATTCACTTTGAATATAAAAGAATTTGGGCTCCTGGCCTTTAAATGCTCCAATCACATGGAACAGAGGATCGATTCTCCCCCTCTACTCTGCACTCGTGAGACCCCACCTGGAGCACTGTGTCCAGTTCTGGAGTCCTCAGCACAGGAAGGACATGGACCTGTTGGAACAGGTCCAGCGCAGGGCCATGAAGATGTTCAGAGGGTTGGAGCACCTCTCCCCTATGAAGACAGGCTGAGAGAGCTGGGGCTGTTCAGCCTGGAGAAGAAAAGGCTCCAGTATCTGAAGGGAGCTACAGGAGAGCTGTACAGGAGAGCTGTACAGGAGAGGGACTCTTTGTCAGGAAGTGCAGTGACAGGACAAGGGGTGATGGTTTTAAACCGGAAGAGGGGAGATTTAGATGAGATATTAGGAAGAAATTCTTTGCTGTGAGGGTGATGAGGCACTGGCTCAGGTTGCCCAAAGAAGCTGTGGCTGCCCCATCCCTGGAGGGGTTCAAGGCCAGGCTGGATGGGGCTTTGGGCAACCTGGTCTGGTGGGAGGTGTCCATGCCCATGGCAGGGGGGTTGGAACTGGATGATCTTTAAGGTCCCCTCCAACCATTCTATGACTCTATGGCCTTGTACAGGCTGTCAGCTCAGTCTGCCTCCAGTCCTGTGATTGCCTGTCTTCAGCTCTCACCAAGGTCAACATAAACTGAAGGCATCAAAACATCCTGGCACTGGGACTGAAGAGCCACACAGCAACCAACAAAAAGAGAAAAAAGAATCCCACTAATGCCCCCCAAAATGAAGCCTCTCAAGCACGGAGGCTGGTGCTCAGTAACACAGAGCTTCTCATGAGAAAGAGGTGAAATCAAGCATTGACCACCAGGACTCCACCTGCAACTCCCCCTGAAGACGAAGAACAGGAGACAGCCTCTCACAAATGTGTAAAGACAACAAAATTTCCTACACAATGTTCAAGGAAGAAAAAGAAAAAAATTAAAAAACTTTACTCTCACCATCAGGATTTCAATGGGAACATCCTCATTTTCACAACTATGAACAGATTCAAAACAAGTGCTATAATTGTTTTTGCCAAACAGTGTGTACACAGTTCATTGGAATGACATAGCTTGTGGGGGAGGCAGGAATAATATGTTTAGTCCCAGTAAACACTGAAGGTTTTGCCATTTTTCCAGAAGCATTTTGTTTACTAATAGGCATGGAGAGAGGAGAGTTAAACCCCCACCCCTCGCAGCACAATAAGAAACAGGCTATTGGTTTGAATATTGTGCTTTTGATGCATCTGCCTTCCTTAAATACGTATTATATAAACCAATGGATTTTAGAATGTTTCAGAGATGTCACGTAACTTGTGAAACTGTACTTCAAGTGACAGAGGGAGACAACACCACTTACTGAAAATGACACAAAATTAAGATCCTTCTCCACTCCAGAGAATGCCTCATCTCATGGATGCAGAGACAGAGGTGTAAATGGCAGTGAACTGACAATTTTATTAAAGGCATTCCTCTTTCTTCAGTGCCATGTAGGTTTGGGGGTTTTTTTAGCTAACAAAAAGACAGAAAACCTACAAAAAAAGCCAAAAGGCTGGCTCGGTAAAATCTGGGTGCTGGGTTAGCTCTAGTCACATTCATCGGGAAAAAAATCTCACCACTTCTTACCTATGGGAATATTAAAATTTGAGCAGCATATCATATTCAAAAGCTTGATGGGAAAAAAAAAAAAAAGTGCTTTTAATTAGATCTCCAAGTTCTTTTTGGTACTCCTCTGCCTCTTCCTTTTGGACAGCTTTTTCTTTTCATTCCCATGTTTCCTTTCCCCACCTCTTCTTAGTAGTTGCCAATGCTGATGAAATTAATCTACCAAGATGCTCTAACAAAACAAAATCTTAACTTCCAATGAAGTTAGACAAGTGAACCTAACAGATAACCAGCTGCAATGCAGCAAAAATAGATTATCTAATGGAAATTCACCCTAGAGAACAGCAAGTTAACAGACTGGTGGAGGTAGGGAGTGAAGAGGGATGATCCACAAAGAACTGAATATTTTACGACACAAAAAAATCAGTCATGAGAGAAATTCAGAGGTAAGAGTGGTCAAAACAATGAGACCACAAAGAGACTGAGGCAACTTTGAGGCAGGTATGATTAGATGTCATTAACATGTGCTTTAATGCCTCTATGAGACTGAACTAGCAGAGCAATGGATCTAAGCCACAGCATTACTAGGAAAAAAACAGAGAAAATGGAGTCAATTCAGAAAGCAAGAAATATAAAGGACTAGATAGATGAATCTAGGGAATAAGAAGGAATACGAAAGAGAGAAAGAGCTGACAGCTTAACTGAAAGAACTGAGAAGCCACTTTTCAGTCTTTTAGCAGACAAACATGCCACACATTGAGCAGCCTAGACAAGAATGACGGCTACAAACATGATATGAGATGATGCCTCTTTCTTTTTTGTTAGAGCCTCCCCTTCCTGGCTCTTAAGTAAGGCTACATAAAATTTTCAGTATTAAAAGGGTTAAACATTTTGTATTGGGTCTGGAAGGGATGGAATCAACTTCCCCCATGCAGCCCTGGTAGCCAGCCAAGGTTAACCCACCGCTACACTAACTCTGAGGGATCAAAGATAAAACTGAGACAAAATTTAGTGAAATGCCATGAAAACAAGGAGACATCTGCTAGAGGGGTGGGACTTAAGGAACAGTTTCTTAGTATTCAAAAGATATCTGCATCAGAGAAAGTGAGGTTATTAAGAGTATGGGGATGCACACAGTGCATCACTATATAGAATATATAAATAGATTTGAAATAATGAAGTTAAGAAAGAGAAATACAAAAGTACGTAGAAGCAAATAAAAAACACTAAAACCATAACATTCTAGGACTGGAAACAGGAGGGAAATAAAAGAAGTTCCATCATTGGAAATAAGAAAAAGTGACTGGAAAAAATGTTTTCTATTCTAGAAAACATGAGACTGATGTGGGCAAAACCTCATCTCTCTTTTCTCTGTGGTCTTATGAAACTGAATTTGTTAAAAAAAAAATTAATAGCATTTCTGATTCAAGACTGCTTCCTTAGCAATATAATTACCACCTCACAGCAGTTTCTCTCACCACCCCAAACCCAGAGATGTTTTCTTAAGGCTCATCTCATTTTTCCTCTCTCCCTTCCTACTCCAGAATGATACCTCTCCTCTCCATTGCACAATTTATAAATTGTATAAATGTGGAATACAGAACAGGCTACTGCAGGCAAGCAATTTTTTGGCAATATTGTATGTGGGAAGACATCTGTGAGAAGCATCAGAAGATCTTTCATCTTCTGAACATCTCACAGATGTTCACAAATAGCGAAAATTGTTACTTTGGGGAAGGCAGCTCATGTGCCAATAAACGTAGGGAACTGGTTTAAAATAGGAGCTTGCAGGCTGTGAAATTAATAAAACAACAGATCTGACCTAAACTCCTAATGACAATCAGCCTGATTGTTTTTGTTAATTATAGTTATTGGCAATTGAAATCAATGAGAGGTGAACGAGGGCAAGCAAATTACAACTGCTAAATTGCTACAGTTAGCACTTTTTTCTTTTACTTTTTTTTTTTTTACCCCAAAACAAATGACAATATGTTTTATTCATCTGCTTTGCTACTTACCACATGTGACTGTGCATTCTCCATACTCTATTGGCGAGGACATACTCGAACCTGAAGATAAAGTCTAAAGTTACATCTCTAATACAATGACGGCGGTGGGAATACCCAAATAACCAGAAACTCACTCCTTGAAATCTTTACTACTTTTTAATTGAAATGTGAAATTTGCCAACATTTTTGCTTTCACTAACTAACTACACCAGAAAAACTAGACATGTATGAAAAATTTATCATAAAATCTAGTGTGAAAAGCCTTCATGTTTAAACTGTAAGATGATTCTTTAAAATCAAACCCCATATTTTTCTTATGAAGCAGCCTATGATGTTAAATTAGCCTACTGAACGCCCTGGGAAGTGCAGTGTCTAGGTTCTATGCAAATTATAGGTCTTCCCTGAAAAGAGTTAAGAAAGATTTTCATTAAACATTATTCAGTTCACTCATCTCCTTGTTCTTTCTGGCTAATGTGTGCCTTCCCACATGATTTTTTTTTTCCCCACCACACTTCAAGGTCAAGTTTAGACAGCCAGCACAAAGATGAGTCAACCAGGTACAGTATTTTAATTAGGTACTGGGTTTTTAATTACTGTGATTGGGTTCCTTCCATTTTTTAATGGTACTTTGAGGTTACAGAATGGGTATCACAGAATGTACAAAAGCAAAAGGTTCTCATCTCCATCTGGGATTCAAATCTGGATTATATATTTTATTCCTAATAGCATGCAATTTGAATCCTTGTTTATAAGGCTACTGAGATACAGTAACTGTTCCACAGAGAAACGAACTTAGTCAAGCTCCTTTAGAGATTATTCATTAAATAGGCAATAGGTCTTTTTCAGTTCTTCCAAATGCAAAGAGAAAGTCACTATGACTGTTTTTACAAGTCTATGCTGCCAGCCCCACCTACTCAGATTATTTTTTTCTGATAACGAATACTTACAAATGTAAAGTTTGCTTTCACTGTCTCTCAGTTTTTTATATTCAAGATTTATGTTTACAAAATGTTATTTCTGTGCAGCGACGCGAGTTTACATATCGCTTCTTGCTACTAAATCTCTGAGCAACGTTCACATTTTTCACACGCTATCCAAAACTTTACATTTCTCAGGTTGAAAGGAACAGATCCATTTCTCTTGCAGTCAGTGATATGCAAATATGAAACTTTTACTCCTCCCTTGTAAAGGATTTACGGTACAGCAGCCCGGTGCATTCCCCACAATGATACACTGATGCTGAACTCTTTTTCCCAACATTATAAATGAGCCATCAAAATTTTATTCTTCTGTTATCTCTAACTGTCTCTATGGTTTTGACATTTACTTCAGCGTATAAGCTCTGCTCGTCAGAACAGTCTTCTAGCGTATGCACAACCATCCTTAAACAATAACTTAACTACGCAGCTGAATGATAAAAAATCCAACCTTAGCCAAAACATTAAAAAATGAGCACACTAAAATCCTATGAAAACAGAGACAACCTTTAAAACAGCAAGTGTATCCCCAAACTCTCTCTCTAATGAGCCTTTGAAGACAAGAACTTCTTTAGAAGATGGTCCCCACCACAGACATCCTATCATGCTTCCCTTATCTTCTTTTAAATTAATGGGGCAGTTGTTCAAACAGCCTTGTCTAAGGAAAACCACCACTTCTCAACAGAGAGGAGGAGGAGGAGAACTTAAAGAACCTCTCTGCAGTCTAAATACAGTCCTGTTTACAAATACCTGCTTTCAGCTTGGTACAACGTGAGTTGCGCTATTTTTGCTTGCACAGAATAAGCGTAAAGATGTAAAAAAGAAGGGGAGGGAGGGCTAGGACAGCTTCAGATGATGTAAATCCTCAACTCAATAGATTTCTGACAATTGGTACCAGCTTGCAGCAAGCTCCAAACCTCTACCCTGAAAGCAGGTATTACTGTAATTCAATTTTGAGGTAACAAGCCGAGTGTAGCCACAGCAGGGTGTCAGCGTATCTGGAAGGAGAAGCTGCCATTTCCCATCCAGACACAAATTATGGGAAAAAAAAAAAAAAAAGAAAAAAAAAAGGAAAAAGAAAAAAGAGGAAGAAAAAGCCTCAGAAACAAGAAGAGACACAAAACTTCAGACATTACTGACAGAAGGCTGAGGGACTTTGCTAACCAGTGAAAGCAAACTTCTCCTAATTATAGGTGAAAACATCAACCATGATACCCTTTCAGGGTGCTTCTGGCTTCAGGAGCACCATAACAGGGAAAAGGACTCTTTTGTCAGAGACTCATAACGATGAAGTGATGTCATCATTTGGGCTGATTTTGACTATAGCTCTAAATAAAAAAGATACTGTATTTTCTAAGTAGCAATGCTCCAAATAAGCCCTTAAACATATCTAAACTTGAGAAACTGATCAGTTCTGAATTAGCAAGCTAATCAGGAATCCCCAACCCTGATTTCTGATCTAATGAAATATTTTTTTTTAAAAAGAAACTTTAAGGGAAACAGGATCAGATTCATTGATAATCCTCTGGATAACCTAACACTTTTAACATGTATGTTATGAACCTTCCAAGCCAATATCACAATACAGTTTTGCATTGCTTTCTTTACTTGCATTTCCTATATAAACCAAAACAAAATGTTAAGAAAGCTTCCGGTAAGAAACTACAGATCTTTCTCTTTATATAATCTGGTTCCAGTTGCATCAGGTTCAGATAAAAATATAGTGTCAGCCCTATGCAAAAAGAATTATGTATATAGCTGCCATTAGCATTAATAGGAGTTATATATGTAAATCCCACACATGCTGAGATAAGAATGTGCTAAGGAACTGCATTTACATTCCTGTCAGGGGGCTGCAATTAGTACCAGCACAGCAAAGGCAGTCTGTATTCCTCTCTACGTTTGGAAGCCTTGTGAAACCTATGTAGGACAGAAAATCTTAGCCATGATGCACTGTTTTAATCACAAGCCCTGACAGGGCATACAGGCAGAATACTGCCATAAACACTTAAAAAACCCTCTGAAAATGTCAGTGGGGAGCACACAAGGGTTCCTGGTGGTGAACCCTTGGGGAACTCTCTGACTACATGAGTCAGGCATCTCATCCCTGCCAAGGATCATGGCTTTGGCACTTGGAGGGGTCCTGCCCTCTCCAGGGCAGAGGGGATGGAGGGTAGCACCACTGTGTCCTCAGCATGACACCACAGGGGGACCGCTAAGGGGACGGGAACCTTTTTCCAAGGGCTTTGGACTTGCCAACATTCCAGGCTGGTAAAACTCTGCCATTTGCTCACTCAATGACAGCCGGGAGGGGGGTTTGCAGGTCTCCAGCCCTCCCTAACGCACATGTTGGGCTAGGAGGGTGGCGAGCAGCCCTGGAGCTTTCCCCGAACTGCATCCCTCACACTTTGATACCGCAANAGTGGCTGCCCTGCGGCCCTGCCGGTGTAGGGCTGGGACCGGAGGTTTCGGGTCCTCCCGGTGCCCCCCGCCCGCCCAGAACCGCCCTGGGGCCTCCCTCACCCGGCACCACGGCGTCGCTGAGGATGGCGGCTGCAGCCGCCAGCCAGGCCTGGAGCAGAAGCAGGAGCAAGGCCAGGAGCCCCGCCATGCCGCCGTGCTCATAGCTCACTCCGCCACCCGGCAACACACCCACACCCGCACACATATACACCACACCGGGAGCGTCACAAAGGACCGGGACCCCGCCGAACTCCGGCCCGGCCCTAGCGGGGCTCCGGCCTCCGGGCCCTGCCTTCTCCCGGGGTCCTGAGGTGGTCGGTCACAAAATGGCGGCGCCAACCTTCCTGGCTACCTGCTAAAAGTGGGCCTAAATACTACTATTTGCACCTGCAACAGAAGCTTGTGCTCCTCCAAAGCCCCCACAAAAAGGCAAATTTAGATTCAAATCTTGCTGGTTGGCTCCTGATTCTTAAAATATTACCCTAGGTTTTTCCACATTACCCATCAACAGCCTCCCCCCCAGCCTCATCTGCCAGAGCGCTGCGCAAAGGGGGTGCAAACTGAAGACATGCACCCCCAATTCAGAGCAAAAACCTGGCAATTGTGCACTTTAGACAATAGTTGTGGTTTTGAGTGGGATGCCAGTCAGCAGGTAATAGAATACTAAGAGCCTGCTTGCAGTGAGCATCCCCACCACCCAAAACCAGCAGCTGCAAGTGATGCTCCTGCATTTCACCTCTTGTAGTCACCGCTTTGATGCTCAGGAAGCCTCTGCAGATGTCCCAAACTATCTGGGCGAGAAATTCCTCCTCAGCGACTCCCATTTCCCCCAGAATAAAGAACTGCAGCCAACAGGGAGCTGCTTGCAAGTCCCAAGCTAGACCTGGGATGTGTGAAATTTGCTTTCGTGGGAGTTGAAAATGAACAGAGCTTTCCCTGCATCTGAGACTACCCATGTATCTTATCTCTGACTTAGCCTTTCCATAATAATTTCTTCCCAGGTCACCTGCTCTCACATGTGCAACGGCAAATATGGAAGAAAATGCCTGGAACCGATCAACCTACTTCCCTAAAGGCTAGAAGAGAGATTATTACTTTTATAAAATACTCAGGAGGCTCTCAGATGTTGAAGGCAGAGAGAGCTGGAGAAGTGGGAAAATACTATTTGATGGGTAACAAACCACCATTTATTCAATAAAGTTCATGAAGCTGTCAAAGTTTATGTTGCCAAAATAATAATTATATCCTTAATAACTGCTCCTATTTCTATATCTGCAGGACTCAAAGTCATCTAGAACTAGGAAAAAAGTCAATATTGAATAAAATCAGTTGCCTCTAGGGAAGGGCAAAAGATTTGCCAAAGAGGTTAAATCCAAGGGTATATTCTAGTTTTTCTTTTGAGACATTTTCAACACCCTTTCCGGTCTGTGCGTATGTACCTGTGATACACATTTGTATATACACACAGATGCACATATATTCTGTGCCACTCTGGCTGCCTGTGATGGGATGCAGGAGGCATTTTCCATGAAGGAAAGATTAATTATTTCCAGGAACAGCAGGACTACGTACTTCTTTAGGAGAAATAGATCTTTACCATCTCTACAGAACAAGCAGGAACTCAGCTTTTTTTGTGCTGGGACCTAGTGAAAGGCTGGATGGTATTTTGTGTAGTTTCTCAACATTATTTGTAGCAGTGCCCTTTCCATTCCTTCCTTGTGCTTCACATACTTTGTGTTAGTTTTCTTCTTTCTACAGTTTCTCTTCTGCCCAGCCTCTCTCTCATTTTTCCTGATCTTTCTTATTTTTCTGTTGGTTTGTTTGGGTTGTGGGTTTGGGTTTTTTTTTAAAAAAATAAGGCAATAACAATATTAATGTCAGTGGGCGATATCAGCTTAGCTATTAAGTGACTCCGTGGAGCAGTAGTGAGCTCCCAAGTGGGCAGAGGCTGTTTCCACCTACTTTGTGTCGCTCTCACAGCTGGCTCTACCGCAGGCTGCCCAGAGAGAAGACTGGCAAACAAACAGCTTGGAAAAGAGCTTGCAGCTGCTTGTTCTTCTCCCCAGCCTCAGGACAGCCATAAAGTGTTTCTGCAGTGGGAGTGTGTATTTGGAAGCTTTCTTCCAGGCTGCTCCTTTTCTCTCACCTCGCTTGGCACCAGCTCCCACATGGTGGTTTTCCTCAGCCATTTACAGGAAGAACAGTCTGCCTGGACTTGTAGCCAGGATCGCCCCCTCCCCCAGGGTTAGGAGCGGTGGGCAGAGCCACAGTACTCCTTAGAATCATCCCTATGTGAAGGTGGGGATGAGAGATGCAGCTTGTAGCAGCAGAGAGAGCTTCTTAAGACTTACGAACACCTGGAATATGATTAGCTCCTGATTCTGCCTTCGGGCTATATGGGATGCAGACTTTCGATTTAGCCATATAATGCAAAATGGTTTCTCGCTGACTTTATTAGTCCAGTTACTAATTAATAGACCAAACAACACCATTACCACAATGCCAACAGATCTCCACTTAAGCCTGAACTCATTCTCAGTAAGAACATGGCTAGATAAGGTGCTCAGTAGTTTTCTAAGTTAATAACAGTACTCGCAGAAGGTTCAAGTGGTGTACAGCCAAATGACCTAGGCAACATTTACAGTGAGCCAGAGTCTCTTCTGCTCACAGCAATAACCCAGGTTGTTAGCAAGGTAAGGGAGGTGTTTGATACTCTAAGAAAACAGGGGTTCCATGCAGAGCGGTTTGCTGCGACGGGACTCCGTTGGTCAATAGAATTTCTTTATTCTCTGTGCATGGGGCAATAAATAATTCTGTAAGTCATATCGCTGAAAGCTCCAGCAGCAGGAGCTCATGCCAGAAGGTCAGCATGTCTGTAGTGGTCAAGGGGAGGTGGGCAACAGTTCTGAAAAACGCCTCCTCTTGTTTTGTTCCTATGCACAGATAATGGCATGCTTCTTCTACTGGGTAAGAATTGTTGCCATAGTAATGTTTCCAGCACTCCTTTGGATCAATAGCAGAACAGAGGGTTTTTCAGGTATTTCTGTTGTTTGCAAGCCTGCAGTCATACCCCATATACATTTCTGTTCCCTTTTGTAAAATGGGCTCGTTCAAAGATGTTTTAGCACTGTACAGTCATGTGAAGAAGGCAACATAAACATGGTGTACAAAGATCTCGGGTCGGAGTCAGGCCTCCAGTGGGCAGGTGGAGTTCTATCAAGAGAGCAGAGCTTGCATTTGTTTCATCAAAGCCCTGAACTTGGCCCTTGTGGGCCTATCAGCACCCCACCAAATGCAAGAACAAACCGGAGCTGCAGAAATGGTTCTGTTTTTCCTGAGGGTCCAGATATCGTTCAGTTCACAAATCAGTGTGGTTTTTCAGCTGATGTAAAGTTAGTTTGCTGGTTCGTGGACGCTCTGTAGGTACCTAACATATTGCTAAAGGATAGGTTTGAGCTGGTGAGATGGTACTGATTCTAGGCTGGGAGTGAAATGGGAGCTTTCCATAAATTGTTAAGGGCTGAATCTACAGAAGCGTGGATTTAGTCACTGCACCGCCGCTTTCAGCAACCACCTTCAACATGCAGATCATCAGAGCCTGCCCATCTGCTCTGTGCATGCCAAAAGACTGTGTACATGTGGAATAGAGGCCCCTACATAACCTAGCAGTTTAGGGCAGTGAGCTAATTTTAGCATTTACTGGGAACAATCCCTTTCCCAGTAAACAGTTTGCAACAGCGATGCCATGTAGGAGGTTTAATATGGGCCATTCATGCTGGTTGTCCTCAGTGCTGGAGCACGGTTAATGTATGAAGACATTTGGTGGAAGATTGAAGCATTGCCGTGTCTAAATGTTTTTGTGAATTTAATATTAAGAGCTGAGGACAAACTTTTCTCAGGTAGAAAGTGTTCTGCTTGCCATATTGATACACAAGCAATAAAGGATAGCATGATTTGCTTGCAATGTATTTTGCATCTCTTTAGAGAAAAACATCTCAAACTCCGCTTAGATTTCTCCATGGGATAGTGATTCTTTTACTCCAGTTGTTTACATCTAAACTTTACCCTTCACAAACCTGCTATGCATTTTTCTATGTGTAGATTCCTTTACAAAGAGCAGTTTTTACCTACAGATGCTGCACAAGGCTCCTTCAGGTATTACGGTTATTCACTTCTAATTGGAACGGGAACACGCTATCTTCTGTAATTACGTGGTATTTTTTAAATAGCGACTAACGCTTCATTGCCTGCTGAAAACATCTCCGAATCACAAATATAAGTGGCTTCTGCGGAAACAGCAGTAATCAGCACCATAGACACAACTCAGAGAGATTCATTAGAGTTCCCCCACAATTCCTGGGCTGGTGTCTGCACGCATATATCACCACCAAGCTGACAAATTAGGCTCTACTTATTCTTTTCCTCTTATCTGACAATTCTTAGGAGAGCTGGTATTCCATATCTACTTATTCTCCCCCTTCTTTGCTTTCACCAAAACTGGAAGAGCTTTCCTTTATCTTCTGCCACTCCTTCTTCCTTGCTGGCAGTGAAGCTCCTCATGCCTACATCTACACATCTGGTTTTCCAGAAAGGAAGACGAGAGGAGAAAGGAGTAGTAGAGGGGGAGGATAAGATACATGCCTGGGTTTTGTCATGAGATGGAGCCAGGGTATGTCTAGGCTGGTGGACACAGGAAAACACCCTGGAGTCCTGTGGCTTGTATATGATTCTTTATCTTGGCAGCCTTGTGAAGGGAAAGATGGAGGAATTCAACTGAGGTTTCTGTCCATGGAAAATAGCATGCTGTGATGGTACAATTCTGTCCATGATCTTTAGGAGCTACCCAGGCCTTCCTGACACCCATCTTTCTCCGCGATGATACTTGTTAAATAATTTATGCTAGAAATATCAGAGCATTCACATATAGACTTTCTCCTAGAGTCCCATTCATTTTTCTGTTACAGTGAACAGATTTCAGCAAGAAAGGTTAGACGGACTGTGACTCTGGGTGCGGAGAGGGAGACTGAGAACTGGCAGAATGGCCACTGAAATGGCCATCTACATCTCTACAAGCCAGAGACCACGTTTTCCTCCCAGGGTGACAGCCTTTTTTGGTCAGAGTTGTTGCTTGGATGCAAATGGAGACTGGGGACCAGTCAACTTAGTTAAAAGCCAGCTCATGAGAAGAACAATACAAGTTTTCTTAATAACATCAAAGGGTTCAAGGCCCAAGCCCTGAGCACTGACAGCGCTGAGAAGGTGTGGTTTTATCTGTTCCTGGTTTGTGCTCAGCAACAGAAAGAATAAAATCTGCACCATAAAAGAGATTCTGGCTTTTACGGGTAAATGGATGAATTCATGGACTGGCATTTCAGGACCAAAAATACAGCCTTGAAATACAGCAACTACAGGCATGCACATCGCCTGGCCTTCTTTTAAGAGAAAGACCTGATTGGTACCTTAGATCAGCTCAAGAAGCTAATTGCTGTAGCGTGACCTTCCTTTCTAGCTCAGTTGCTGTTTGTTCCCTAAGGGAATGCCCCCTAGGCTACCCCTGGCACTTCAGCCTTTCTGTTTACCTACTTTCTCATCCAGAATTCACCCGCCTCCGCATGGTGTTCCTTGGCATCCTCACTCGCACAGAGTTTGCAGTAGCTCTAGCTTTGCTCATCTCTGCACACAAGCGAGAAAAGTGCCTGCCTACAAGCCAACATGTGAATGCCCTGCCACCTGGCCAGAGGCAGGCTGCAAGGCACTGCTAAATAGATGCCAGAGCTTCCACGCTGTCCTGCTAGCTTTCCTCGTCAGGCAGCTCATCGCCTTCAGGAACCACGCTGCTTTCGTCTGCTGTCCCCTGCAGTTTGGCAGAAGCATCCTCTGAAGAGACCTCGCAAGAGCTAATGCTTATTAACTCCTCCTCAGATATCCATGGGTCTGGATGCACTGAGATACCATGGTAATGAGAGCAGTAAGAGCGTCTAGACAGACAGACAGACAGCAGTCGCACAGCTAGGGGAGAAATTTTGCCAGCAGATATTTCATCAAATTAACTGTTATGCATTCTGAAGAGAGGAACATGCGAATCTGCAGCCCGTGTGTATGGTAAGCCCAGTGATTGCCTGCTATCACAGTTTTTCTAGGATATCACAGAGCCTCTGGCAAATGCACAATTAACAAAACACTTAAAAAAAATAAAATTACGTCTGACATTTGGCAAGCTGTGTTATTAAAAGGGTTTCTTCAGCAGTATAGCGTTTTCCTGGTAGTGGTGGGGAGCCGAACCAATCTTCCAGATTACATTTCTTAAAAGGAGGGAATTAAATCACTTTAAAAGACTGTCTCTTACATAGCCTATGCTTAAAAGTCACCACAAGCATTTCTGATAAGGATTTCAAAGTGCAAGATCCGTTTCTGTGTAAGATGCTGATCAGTGGGCGCACCATTCCCTGATGTGCATTTGCCTCCACAAAAATAAATCTCGCTCCGACTCAGGTGCGGAAAATTAGGAGTTGCCTTGAATATGTTTGTTTGTTTGTTCTCAAGCATAAATTATGTTTGAACAATAAGGGCATGGCTCTCCGAAGGGCTGAGCACCTGCAGCTCACATTCCGCTCAGCTGGAGCTATAAATGCCAAGCAGCTCTGAAAAGCCAGGGTTGTAACTGTTCTGCTGGATGAGATTTATCCAAACAGTATTGATCGACAACTAAATCTCAGAATAGGGCTGCCTTTCCCTTCCCAACTTGCCACGTTTACTTAGAGGCCTAGATGCTGTGTAGAACATTTGGAATGTTTTTGTTTAATTAAAACACTGCAATGAAAGGAAAGAAAGGCAAGGATGTGCCTTGTTCTGCAGTACAATAAAAATAAGTAAATACAATTCCAGTTAATTATCCATCACTCAATACAGAGACTTCTACTTAATCTAATCACTGGTTAATTAGATTGTCTGTTTTATTTGATCAAAACTACTGTAACCAAGTGCATTGTGCTTTTGTTTATTTTGATGATTTTCTATTATTAAAAAGGTCACTGTCAGGTCAATTTAGGCCTGTAATTGTTGTTTAACACAACAGGATTTCACATGGCGTAAGTATCTTTCTGCAGAACCCAATTTGAGGCCCAGACTTTCAGAGCTATGCGGTTATTGAAGAATCTAAAACCTAAGGTTTTCAAAGGATTTAGGTGCCCCACTCCAATTAAAAAGCAGTACCTGTGACAATCTGGGCTGTGTTCTAATGAGGCGTTTCCCCAAATCAACAAGGTATTTCAATAATTAGGTACAGAACCTAAAGGGAAAACATATGCAAGGTAGGGCTTAGGCTTACTATTTCTAGAGTCACCATCATTTCCAGATAGTGATCCCTGGTGGGACAAGGGTGGTTCAATGCAGCTGTGCCTACAGTTGAGCTGCTGGGCTGAAGGATGGTAACGTGTTAAGCGGCGGGTGATTCGGTTGCATGTCTGAATCTCTAGAGAGTAAGTCCTATTTTTGGCTTTCAGTGAGACTGAGGGTGTTCTTAGAGATGTTTTACCTTCCTGTAAGCTAACAGGTCTGCTTACCTGATGCTTACCTCTTTGTCCAAGCTGCCAGAAGCAAAGTGGGGCACAGGGCGAAGCTGGCCTAAGAAACCAGCTATTCCTGGGTGTTATAGATAAAGGAAGATAATTTTTTTTTTTTTTTAACAAATGGAAAAGATTATGGGCTACAGTTGAGGGGTTTATGATGCCTTGGTCCCATATTGACATTAGCAGAGAGGACACCCTCAAGCTACTCAAGCTGGGATAACTGATAAGCAACCAGACCAGAACTGGGACATGGAAGGGTTCAGAGGACCTGAAAACAAGAATAGCAACGACTCCCTAAATTTCCCCATGTAAATGTAAATACAGTGGCGCTCACCGCTTCCCTCTAAAGTGCTGTTCAAGACCATGGTAAGTACATGAGGGAGATTTCCTTATCTTGAATTTGTGGGAGCTGGGGTTGGTGATAAGAGCAGGGATAGTATAATAAAGTGTGCTAATCTCATCATAGCAATCCTGCTGTGCGTGTTGCTCAGGGCCAGCTCTAGGTATAGGCAAAATAGGCAGTTGCCTATGGCAACAGACTGCTGGTGAAACCAGAGTGAGTTCTGGCTCCTGCAGCTGCCTTTCTCTGTGCCAGTGCCCTGGAGAGCCAGCCTGGTGCCTGTTGCTGGAGGAACTGGGACATGCAGGGCCATGGCTTTTGATGGCAGTAGTGAACACCAAAGGGCTTCCCTGCAACTGTTGTTGACAACCCTTTGCTTTCCTGACACCTCTGCTGTAGCAGAAGTGGAAAGTGTGATGCTCCAGGACCCCCTCTGGGCTCTGCTGCTGCTCTTTTGCAGCAAAATTCAGTCTTGCCAGCACTTCTGAGGTGTCTGGGGCTGACTTGCATCACGAGAGTCCTATGGGCTTATGGTAGCTGGGGCAGCCTGAGGTTACCCAGACTTATATCCTCATCGGCTCCTCCGAGCGATGGCAACACCAGTGCTGACAGAAAGAAGTTGGGAAGGTGTCACGCTGCGGCAGGAGAAACAAGCCAGGCCCTGCAGAAATGTGCAGCCGAAGATCAAACAATTTTTCATGAAATCACGCCAGAGAGCTAGAGATATTTCTGTGCCAAAATCACACAGGTCACAGTAAGTGAAGAAGAATTGTCGATGGGTCGTTCTGGGAGCCAAGTCAAAGCCAAGACCCACCAGCCTCCCTTTTCCAGCCTTCCCTGTTGCACCTTTGACCCAAGCAGAACCTGAACCTCATTTCTGTTGGAGAGCCGTAACCATGATTACCAGTGCTTCTGCATTTTAAAGCAACTTCTGAAAAGTCATGATTTCTTGTTGGCAGGTATTCTGTCACTGGGAAGCATCTGAAGAAGTGCTTTTTTGGAGAATTTTATTCCAAGGCTTGTGTATTGGCCTGTGTGGATTTGTGTTTACAGAGCACTGAACTGTATTTGCTCTGTTGCTTCATTACTAGAAATATTATCTGCTTGCAAAACAATACGTGTTTGGGAAGGGATTTGGTGGGAGGGGAAGGTTGCTCAAAGTTTATTTTTCGCTCGCGTTGCCAATTACTGCTGCTGCCTGCTGCTTAAGTAAGTAGGCTGTTTGAAAAAGGCAGCTCCTTTCTTCTGTGTCCATAAATGATCCACTGCCTTTTGGCGGTGGTCTGCAAAGGTATAGCAAGGGCATAAAGTTAACAGCCGGGCACGTACTGACTCCCACCTCATCTCCGCAGGGAATCTCCTTCTGGGCTCAAACAAGATGAGGTTCAGCTCTGCCTCAAAGACCTGCTGCTGGGTGTCTGGGGATATTGCATATTCTCTGCCTCGCCTAGCAAGCTTTCCATAGCTCTGCAGTCAGGGATTCCTAGTCCTTGCCTTGCTTGGACCACACTTGCAAATAATATCCTGGGGGTTTTTTTAATTTAATTTTTTTTTCAACTACAGCTTGTTTTGAGTTACAGTGTGGACCCAGAAGCAGCAGAAGAAAGGAGCAACTCCAAAACTGGTGGGAATTTAAAGGAGGGTCAGCAACCAGTCAGCGAAGGATTCAAAATTCGTCTGTGCCACTCACCATTCCTGGTTGCTCGCTCGGAAAAACTCGATTCGCTTGTTTGGAATCAGCAATAGAGTTGTCATACCTCTAGCTTAGTTAAGATGACATTATTCTGGAGGCATCTCTTTCCACTGCCCCAGGCAGATGTTTTCTGCCCCCGAGGTGGTGCCTGTTGGTTGAAAGCAGAGTTGCTCCACAACCTCGTTCCTGAAGAAGTCTTCCAGCAAAGCTCTCTCCGTGTCCCTGCAGCAGCGGCTCTGGAGACCTTTCCACAGAGCTGCTCTTTAATTGCTGTTATCTGTATTCATGGATTCATGGATCGAAGGCTGGGAGGGAGCAGTGGATCATCTGTTTTGACCTCCATGAGCCCTTAAATGTCACCATTTACCCCTGTATTGAACTCGTGTTTAGCTGGAGCGTGTGTTCCAGCGGGGATGTGAAGTTACCGAGGGACAGAGAATTCGGCACTTCTTCTGGTGGTTCATCTCCTCTGCTGTTAGAAATATACTCGGCGGTGTGGCGGTGCCTGAGGGAGCCATCGCAAGGCCTGAGGCCTCATTGTGCTTGGCCCCGCTATGCATAATTTAAAAAGACAGCTGTTGCCCCAGAGAACTTAGAGGCTGTAAAGTATGTAGGAGGCTTAATGTCAAATAAAATATTATGCAGTTGGTTTCAGGCTGCTTGGCCGAGTGAGGTAAAAATTAAGCAATGTGGTGGCCTAAAGTAGTTTGGGACCGAGGGCTGACAGCGTGGAAGGCAGACATGAGGTTTGCATGAATGTCACAGGCGGGAGAGGGATGATCCAGAGAGAACAGTTGCCCTCAGCATGCTGGTATCATTTGTAAATCAGAATAAATAAATAGAATGTGCAGAAGAAATATAAAATAGTACTAAACAGAGAAAAAATTCAATCAGGTCCCTGAGGATTAAAGAGAAAAAAATAGCCTTGAGGAGGAGCTGGACTCTCTGATCTTTTCTTGAGCTCTGGGTGCCTGCGTTCTCTTTGCAAAATGATAAATAATCGAAATAAACAGCAGGCTTAAGGATTTTCAAAATGTTGAATAAAATCGGCCCCCACATATACAAATTGTTAATGTTTCCTGGTATATATATTTATTAATCTGATTAAAAAGGAAGAATGGACTGAGCAAAATAATGTAATTATGTTGCCTGAATGCATGGTTGAAAGTAATTTAGGGGTTTATTTCATTCTTTTGTCCTCTGGAATATCACCTCAGTTTTCTGAGCAATACTTTTTCCTTCTGCAGGGCCTTCAGCACTGCTTGGGATGTTTACATATTTTACTCTTATCTCCTGCGCAGTATCTCTTGGTGCTTTCAAGGCGGTCTTTTTCCTTCAGACTGAGAGTTAAAACCTTAAAATTGTGTGGGCCTCGTTATTCCTTTGCATTATTTTTGTACCTCTGGGATGAACCGAGTTCTGTGGACTGTCTCCTGCATGATTCCAGCCTGAGAGGATGAGGGGGAGACCTGTAATTTTCCTGACTAGCTCACCAGTACTCACTAGGTTTTGGGAAGAGTCAAATGTTACTGCTTAGGGTGAAAAGCATTCAAGCCTCTTGTGTTTCCCCTAAGAAGCAGCACATATTTCACTGAATTTTAAGTTGACCTTGTCTAAGCTAGAGTTCTGGAGCTATTGTAGTAAAGTTTGAGCCATTTTATAATGCCCTTGGATCTTCTCAGGGGCTGAGTTAAGGTGAAGTGCTGGTAGACAGCAAGCAGCTATCTACCCCCACCCACTTGCACATTTCATCACTACAAGTCATAGCACAAATATCCAAACTATCCCTCTGGGGCAGGCAACAGCAGGTTGAAGAGGGGCCATGAGAGCAGGCGGATGTGGGGAAATGGGGAACGTGGATGCTAGGGGTAGTGTAGGCTGAGGTGGGAGCTTCAGTAGAAAACCTCTGGCCACCTACAATGCAGAGACAAGCTGTTCTGTAATACTTCCTTCTCAGATGTGGTGGATGCTCCATTGCCTTTATTCATCCACTTATCGTTGGAATCAGAAATTATATTTAAAATAATCTGTGAACTGGCTGACACAAGAGGCTCTGGGAGCAACTGAGGAAAGCAACTGGTAAACCTGCATTCTCCACAGCACAGCACAGTTCAGGAGACTCATTAGTATGGAGCATATATATGAATGGTGCCCCTTAAATGGCACCAGCTGTCTGTTAACCTAAGATCAAGGTTAGCAGGATGTCAAAGACATCCCAGCTAGGTCTGAAGGGAGTCTGCCTGGGCCCATCAGTCCAGGCTGAGCTCCATCCAACTCTGTGCTCCTTCCCCAACCTTGTTCATCCTTTCCAAGGCTGTGACTGTGGAAGAGCATGATATACTTGCTTTGGAGAAAAGCAGCTTGGCTCTGGAGGCAACAGCCACTTGCAGTCACAGTGTCTTCATTCCTTCATGATTTTTCTTAGCCTGCCTCAGGCTCGATGCCCTGTGCAGTGGATGGGGGAAGGTCTGTGCTGAGACACCTCTTTCTGCGTGTGGGACAGGGGACCTGGAGCAAGGGGCTGAGGGATGGGAGTGTGGTCTCTGGAGAGATGTCCTGCCAGACTGCCTGTGTATGCCGAGGAGATCCAGGGAGAATTCAGCTGACAGGAAACCAATTTCCTCCCTCCCTCTCACTACATGAGAAGACAAAAGCGTGCTTAGAAAGGAAGACCAAGATTGTTCTGATTGCTTTACATGACATACAAGTGACCTGAGCAAGACCCTCGGAACCCCCTCCCTCCTTCCATATGCCTTTACCCTCGTGTAACTCTAAAGACCTGGGTGGAGCTATAGCTTTTTCAGCAAGAAGAGGCAATCCAGACCTCTTGAGCAATATAATATGAGAGCATTTAAGAGGCAGAATTGTTGGTGCCAAGGAAGGGGACAGGTAGGCAGTGGCCTCTGACAGTAATGAGAGAGTGAGAAGCTCTGGTGGGAGTTCCTCTCAGCCCTTCCTCATCAGAAGGGCAGGGGCTGTATTGTGGAGCCTTCAAATATGCAGAAGAATTAGAGCGAAATTGGAGGATGTCAGTGACCTGCCACGTTTTCAGAGGAACTCTTGGGCAAAAATGTAGGAAAAAAAATCCTTTTTTTTTTTTCCTCCTATAAAATTGAAATAAAGCAAGTAATGGTATATGTCAGTCCTTCCAGAAGTCTTCACATTTCCCTTCACTCTCAGAATTCAGCTTAATAGGCTCCAAACATAGACTGCTTTAACAGTCAGTATTCTGACATCTCTTGGTGTTATCTAGAAAATGTCAGCAGCTCAAATGCAGAATAGAAATGTGGCTTCAGTTTTTTTTCAAGCAATTTTTTTTTTTTTTTTCTGTCCTTTGACATCCAGTAGCTGCAGGGGTGATGCCTCAATTCGAGAAGTGGCTGCAATTAAATGAAGTGTGATAAAAAGAGACATCCAAATTCCAAACAGGTTTCAGATTAAGTTTTTGAATATGTAAATTTAGAAACATAAATTTAAATTTAAGTTACAGGGGGAAAAAAATGAAGAGCATTTTGGCTGCCTAGAAAAATTCATACAAAATGTTTTCATCTTATTAAGGGCTCCGGAGTAAAAAGTTCCAGGTGTATAGAAATATTATGAAACTTATATAGTCACATCTTGGTCAATTTAATTTAAAACAAAGTAAAAATTACTGAGATGCCGAGTTTCTATACACATGAAGTAAGAACAAGCTTTGTGATTAGCTAGATGCATACCAATACAATGCCTTTGCATGTTACTGCATCTTCTGCCCCTTTGCTTTTCAAACTTTGCTGCCATTTTGCTTTTGAACCCCCATTCAATTTAAGGGTTTTGTGATAGGATTCTTTGCCGATTCTCAGCTTTCCTTCACTTTGCCGTGGTCCCCTTGTACTTCTGGTGGTTTACAAGAGTCCAACGAAGACCTGACCTTCTGGCCCATCTCCTGCAGTCTGAAGTCTTGCATCCCTTTACCTACTTTGGGCTGAGAAATTTCAAGTGACCTTTACAAATCCAGACTCCCATGAAAACCACACCTTTATTTTTCTTTCTGACTGACTTGATCACAGTAATCTTAAACTCAGGATGACTAAACCGATGCTTATTTTTCCTCTACATGAAACTGTGCCTTCTTCCCATCTTTCGTCAGTATCACAGATGTGTTACCTTTGGCTTAGACCTCCAACATCACCTCCAGAATTTGGCCTTTTCATCTTCATAATTCTTTTCCAGAAAGCTCAACTTCTTTTGCCGTCAGCACTTCCTTTCTTATTGCCTTTCATTTCAGCAATTTTTAGCTCTTTGAAGTTAATTTAAAATATTATCTTCTCAGGTCATCTTTCAGGGTTATCTCTAGCTACATCCCACTGTTCTTCCAGTGCATTCCGTGGCTCAGTGAAAAGTTCTTGCCTCTCTATTTAGGGTTTTTCATTTCCTAGCTTCACCATTTCTATTTGGATGAATAAATGATGACACTGATCATGCCATTTCCTGCAGAATGGTTCCAGACTGTTCTGCCCATCAGTCTACTTTTCTGTCATAAAGATGCATCTTCTTCCTGTGCTGCATTTTAGATGTGGGGGAAATCTCCTTATTCACAGATATACTAACACTCATCTCCACATAATGTCTTTAAAAAACCCCAAGGTGCTGTTGCTCTTAGTTGGCTCAGTGATAATTTTTCTTTCCTATTCTTTCCATTCCAGCTTTACTTCCACGTTCATGCTGTCTCTCTTCATTATGTCTTTGCCACAAGTCAATAACAGTAACATCAGCATAAAACCTGCCACCAAAAAAGCCTCCAAATCCTGCACCATCTACAGCGTCATCAAACAGCAGGTTATCCTCTAAACCATATCACAGATGCCTCTGCATCTGTGTTTCTACCATACAGCCCCAAATCCTATGACTGCCTCTGCATCTGTGTTTCTTCCATACAACCCCAAATCTGAAAGAAACTGCCATCGCAGAGCGGTATCACCGGCTGCTGCTGTAATATAGATTCATTAGTGACAAATATCGGTGTTCTGCTTAGCCTGACTTTAAAGAAAGAGAAAATGTGTTTGTATTTTAATTTAATTTAGACCCACTAGAGAAAATGAAACCTGAAAATCCAGAACGTTTAGTTCCAGTTTTGTACATCCACAAGATCTGAGTGTTAGGCATGATGTTAAAAAGCTTCACTACCAAGAAATACGCAGGACTGCCCTAAAAATCCTTCCAGTGAAGGCTTAAGTCTCGGGTTTTTTCTTATCCTAACAAGGGCTAAGGTCGTTCGGTCTTCCTCTCCCGGTTAAAATATTGTGTGGATTACCAAAATGTAATTTGTGCTTAAATACCGTGCTGCTATCGCCTGGAGTCACACAGATACGCAAACAGGCAGCAGGAATATAATAAAGCACATTTTGAAATGGAAACAAATGCTTTCTTTAGCACTAGTCTAACTCAGAGGGCATCTTGGGTTCAAATTAATGGACTGTCAGCAGCTGCTTATAAAATTAGGTTCCAAAAGGATGGTGCAAGTCTAAAACTTTAATTCCTTGCAAGCAGCTGCGAGGAATCCCTTACAGCTCCAGTGCTGCATGGAAGTGGAAGAAAAGTCTGATTTTTTTCTCTGTAAATGTTTGCCTGTTCTAACAGTTTTGTCAGCGTGTGATATTTTGGATTAAAAGACTTCAATAGCGGAAAGTAATCACCAAAGAATAATAACTTGGCATTCTTATATGTCCGTCAGAAACGTGTGTTGGCTCAGTAATATAGCAAATTGGCCAAAGGACAGAGGATTAGTTACTAGTGTCCTAATTGGAGAGATCCAGAATTGGTCTTATTATTTGTCTTCCTTTTCAGAATGATTGTCTTTGTGTGTGTGTGCGCATGCGTAGCTGGCTCGGCAATGATATGATCTTGGAAGGCTTTTAATCAGCTCAAGGAGCTTATCTCAAGACGGGAAAAACGTATCAAAGCAAATGTTAAAGGAGTTGGCCCATCAGTCAGTGAGCAGCTGAAGAGCCGAAGGACGGCATGAAACACCCGTGAGCCAATGAGTGCTGGGACTAACAAATGCTAAAAATGCTGCAAAAAACCCACGGGGCTAAATAACTTGCGAGAGGTAACGAACAGCTGAGGATCTCTCCACGTTGTCTGTCCTGCCCACCACGCTTCTGCGCTGGGAGAGCAGCTAAGTGAGCTCGCCAGCCAGAATCCGACGACTAAAACTGCATTCACACATGACTAAAGGGAATCTTAGCAGTGAGGATGTGACATGTGTAGCTTAAATTTATGACGGTTCATCTGCTATGTGAGTGGTATCTTGAATGGAGTCCAACAGCTCTTCCGTCAGCTGCATCCATATGCTATGCATGTGTTCCCTGCTAAGCACATCTTTTTATATTTAGTCTTTGTGGGTGCGCATTCTACACTTTCTCCATGTTTGTGGCTCTTTCGTGTGCATTCTTTAGAAAAATACTCCTGTTCATTTCAAAGGCTGCGGTGAGCCCTTCAGATGTTCTCCAAGCCATCCGGCCATCACCTCAATAAAACACCACCAGCATCCTCCCTGCCTGTGACCACCGCCGCTCTTCGGGCTGCTCTGCGAGGCTTGAGCTCCTCAGGGAACCGTTAGTGCTTCCCCGTTCCTTTGTTCAGATGTGGAGAACATCTTGCTGGTGATGTTTGCCCCCCTGTGTAAAATTTATAGGCTCTTAGGCAGAATGATGACAAGCACAGCGCCTTTCCTGGTGGATTTTAAGCCTCAGCCTTTGGTTTTTTTAAACCATGTTTGCCACTAACAGCAAAAACCCCAGTCATGTTTTTGCCGTATGGGATAAAGAGTGAGTGTTTGTATCTTTGAAAGCAGTAGTTGTCCTCTGTGGTTCTCTCCCAAGTCTCCAAAGTGAAATAAACTTTCCTAGAAGAAACTGAGCCAAGCAGAAATAGGTGTCAAACTACCCAGTAGCACAATGGCACACACACAATAGGTTATAAAAGCCTTTTCTCTGGCAGGCATTTGTTCCCAAGTCTTCTTCTGGAACAGAACATGCTGCCCTACACATCAGCAAAGAACTGAAGACTCACGGAAAATAAGAAAATTAGAAGGGTGAGAAAATACGAAATACTCTTCTCACAACTATCAAATGTGGAGGAGCACGGCTCTGATATTAAAGACTGGTGTAATTCTTCAGGCCTGAGAGTTCAGATTTATGAAAGAAATGCATAGCAGTTCCCAGAGGAGGGGTTAAAAAATCCAAAAACACTAAAAATGTAATGAATCTGGATACAAAATTATATATGTTGACACAAAAGTGTTATGAGGAAAAACCAGAACACTGACATGCTAAAAAGTATTGCCTACATGTTCAGGAGTGAAATTGTAAGAAAACATTTGAAAATTGAACTGTGGTAAATCTTAAAAAACAGAAAGATTAAGGAATATGCTGCAGCTCACATGGTAGTCTATGCCAGAATAAAGTACAGAATTTGGATGTCTTCTGGTTTTAATGACACACGCTGCTTCCTCTTCCCACAGATAACCCTACTGATGCGGTTGTCTTGCGAGGAGAGGGTGAATTAAAAAATAGCATCTATTCAAATATTTATCACATGCCCACAGTGGAATTCATGTTACCTAACTTCAGCAGCCTGAAAGTTGGAAATGGGATTCATCTGCCCAAATTTAGATTCCTACAGTGCACACGTCAACAGCTGAGCTAGTCATACTGACTCCTTTATAGGCAACGAGGAGAAACAGGCACTTCTGATGCGTAAGCACATCTCATCCTAAAAAATATGTCTAAAAGAGATCCAGCAAATCACACAGAAGCGGCTTTTTCTCCATCAACTATAAAGAGACTCCAGACTGTTATCGTTTTAAAGTTTGGTGAGATGAAAATCTCTCCGGGTGTCTAATCTAAACTGGTTGTTCTCATTCCGTTGTCGTCTTGATGGAGAGAAAGAGTCACTT
Organism: Thinocorus orbignyianus; assembly: GCA_013400375.1. Lineage (NCBI taxonomy): Eukaryota > Metazoa > Chordata > Aves > Ciconiiformes > Thinocoridae > Thinocorus > Thinocorus orbignyianus. Next base: position 107,922 of record VXBW01003926.1, on the reverse strand, counting down.
CCAGAGGTCTTGGTCACCTTGGTTATTTCTCTCTGCTACAAATGCCTGAGATAGCTGGTATGATCTGCCCTCCAGAGGCATTTGCTGCTGCGGGGCGGAAGCCTCTGGGATTGCTGGGGAGTGTGAGCTGAGAGAGACTGAAATTATTTGAGCCGTTCCCCATTCCCACACATCTATTTTTGCACTTTCAAAGTGCTGCCTCCGGAGGTATGGAAAGCTCAGGAGGACAGTGCCAGGAAAGGAGGAGGGGGCTTCAAGGGTGAGTGAAATCGGAATGTGTCATTTTTATTTACGTGCCATTTAAACCAGCACCTTCCCTGAAGTTTTTCCCCTTCCTCTGTCACCAACACGCTGATGGTGTCGGTGAGGAAGGGCTTTTTTTTCTGCAGAGACACCACGCTGTGCGCACAAGGCTTGGAGACCTATCCCAAAGCCAGATTGCCTTCCTCCCCCAAAATACAGAGCACCACACACCCTACACTGGGGAGAAAATGCAAAAAAAAAAAAAAAAAAAAGAGGTAGAGAAGCGTAGGAAAGCACAAGGATAGATGGGATATTAAGGATGATGAAACTGGAAATGGATTTTCTTTTTTCCTCCATTTGCCCCGTGTAGTGAGATAATCCCTTGGTTCACAGTTACTTCACCCCTCTGTGGTTCCCTGGAGTACGCAAAGGGTGGGCTGCAGGTTTTTCTGGTCACCAGGCTGCCTTTCACTGCTCACCCGATGCCAAGTGAGCCTGGGTGCAGCTCTCTGGGGAGGTGCACACATGTATGTGTACTCACATCTATCGTGGGCAAGGGACAATGGGGTGTCCTGTGCATTTTTCATCCTTGCAGGTACTGAGGGAAACACTTGGCAGAATGTACCCCTTCATCTTGGCTTTGCAGTGTCCCTCCAGAAAGCCACATTCAGGATCTCGCACCTCTTTTTCCCTGTTTAAACATCCTTTAATTACCTGCTACGTGCAAAATGGATCCTCATTAAATAGAACTTATCCGAAAACAGCCCTGATTAAGCAGTAGTAATTATTGCTCTGTGCCATTAGGCTTAGTCGGTCCCCAGGGAAGGTTCCCAAGAGCAGGAAGAAGATGGGGATCTCTGCTCGGCTCCATGTGAATGCTGCCCTAAGCCTGGGGACCAGGGGCATTGCACTTTGGGGTTACAGACGGGGTATTTTTGCTTTGTTGGGTGCTCCTACAGCACCTCTTTGGGCTACCCCTTCTCCTCGAGCTTGAGGACGTCTTAAGATTGGGCTCCATGCTGTCGACACCAGCGCTCAGGCTGGCCAGCAAGCTCGTAAACCACAGGGGAACCTCACACCTCTGCCTCCCTGCCCTGTTTTGACATACAAACCACAGCAGCGCGGCAGGATGGACTCCATGCTCCTGGGCTGTGCTAGCCACCCTCAGAGCTGAGGACAGGGACAGCATCCCTTCCTTGTCCCCAGCTCCCATGGACATTGCTGCCAGCAGCCCGGGCAGCAGCTGAGGAGGCAGCAGCAGCTGTATGCGGCTCGCCAGGGGGAGGGGATCCTTTCTTTAATTTCTCCAGGTCTTTGTGGGCTACAGAATCATAGAATGGTTAGAGTTGGAAGGGACCTCAAAGATCATCGAGTTCCAACCCCCCTGCCATGGGCAGGGACACCTCTCACCAGACCAGGTTGCTCCAAGCCCCATCCTGCCTGGCCTTGAACCCCTCCAGGGATGGGGCAGCCACAGCTTCTCTGGGCAACCTGTTCCAGTGCCTCACCACCCTCACAGCAAAGAATTTCTTCCTAATATCTTATCTAAATCTCCCCTCTTTCACTTTAAAACCATTACCCCTTGTCCTATCCCTACACTTCCTGACAGAGTCCTTCTCCAGCTCTCCTGGAGCTCCCTTCAGATACTGGAAGGCTGCTAGAAAGTCTCCCTGGAGCCTTCTCTTCTCCAGGCTGAACAGCCCCAGCTCCCTCAGCCTGTCCTCACAGTCACAGGAGAGGTGCTCCATCCCTCTGATCGTCTTCATGGCCCTCCACTGGACCTGTTCCAACAGGTCCATGTCCTTCCTCTGCTGAGGACTCCAGAACTGGACACAGTGCTCCAGGTGGAGTCTCATGAGAACAGAGTAGAAGGGTAGAATCGCCTCCTGCAACCTGCTGGCCACTGAGGACCAAAGAGGTCCAAATTCAGGACCACAATTGAAACTGAGCTTGCCACGGCAGGGCAGGGCAGACATTGAGCAGAGGATAACTGGATCCTTCACTCAGTCTTATTTTTCCCAAGCTAAAGTAACCTCCCTCAGTCTCACCCTGCCAGTTTCTCTGCAGTGACACATACAGGCTGAGGATGGACAGGCAGCGTGGGACGAGGTGGCCCTGGGTTAGGTCCAGCTCTGCCAGCATCTGATGTGAGCGTGGAGCGTCAGAGGAGCCACTTTGAAATACATGGGAGCAGTGGCCCCCAAAAGCCCAGCAGAATGGCTTCAGTGAGTTAGCAATATGCTGGGTGATAAAACACCAGTGAGTGTTAGAATCACTGCCTGCTGGTTTTAGGGGAAACGTCAGTCCTACATTACAAGAAGTGAATAATGAGTCCCTGTTCGTGGCCCACCCATGCACCTTTTCTGATTTCCTAGGTGTGACTCTTTCCCCAGGTGGAAAAGAGCCAGCTCTGTGGCATCCCAAAGCATTTATCTTTCTGCAAGGCTGCTCTCTGCAGATTCAAAAGTCAAACCACTTAAGGTGAAGCTCAAACCTTGCTGTTACTCTGCGTCTCTGCCCATTCTATATGCCCAGCTTTGTCAGGGTAGGTTCTTGCGTGCAGAAAGAGCATCTCCTTTTCCCAGTCCCTCTCATTTCTGTCCTTCCTGACTTTTCAAATGCTGTATCCGTAGGTTGCGAAGCTGGCTACTTGCTTGTTCTGCTCCTCTGCTTGCAGGACACCTAATAATAGCACTTACCTGGAACATTTAGTTCTCCAGGAACTGCACAAACCCTGATCACCACACTGGGCTTCTGAAAGCGATGAATATTGTGTGCCGATTTATCCAGAAGGACTGGGAAGGCTGACAGCTCCCCCTTCTGCTCTGCCCCCCAGCCCCTGCCTTGCATTCCCACTGGTGCCCATGCTCTTGGAACTGTTTGTGTTACCCAGACATTTTTTGGCTAAAAGCCCAATGCTGTGGTCCTGCATCCAACCCTAACTATGGTACACTGACCCCACAGCACACCCAGGAGCTGTTTCTTATCGTACGATCACAGCCTGTATTCTCAGTATCACCCAGTTTAGCCCCACAGCACAGCCCTGATGTTCAAAATGCGTTTAAGAGTAATTTTAGGGAAAAGTAAAAGGAAAGCCAGGTGACTGGGTAACGGTTATATAGGGTCAGAGGCAGGGGTAGAGCTGTCCTTAGGGTCTCCAGAGGATTTCCAACTAACGCACATTCTTCTGGGACAGGATGCAGACCCGTCAAACCAAGCAGCAGATGCTGGTCCCTGGGATCCCTAGCAGATGCCTGGGATGAGGACTCACACAGGATGTCACAGTGAGGCACATCTTATGCAGAATATCTGCACGCAGGCAGATCCCTCCCACTTTGCTCCCCAGATCATCCTGCCTCCCGTCTCAGCCTTAACAAGTGGGATACATGCCATTTGGAAACAGATAGAGTGGTGAAAAAGTAAATAAAAGTGTACTGCGTGTCAGCAATGTTTCCTACTACTCCTGGAAGGTGGGTACCGAGCAGTACATAATACCTTTGGCATTAATAATTCCTGCATTCTCCTCTATTCCATCAGTGCCACGAGTCTTGCGAAGTCTCACATGAAAAGATCTGAATGTGATGGACTGTGCTGAGCTCGCCCAGAATTCTCAATATTCAGCTGAAAATAAACTAGAGCTCTGATGCCAAATCTTCAGCGCTGATGACTTTGCTTCCATCTCAAGCAGAAAAAGAAAGACAGATTTCTCTTTCTTCTGCTGGAAGTTAGTCATATAATCCTGCAATCAGTAGAGTGCTGGTCTATCATTTGCAAATCAGAGTAGATGTCAGGAGACAAAATATAAAAACTGAACATTCATTGCTCATCCACCGTAATCACCGTAAATATATCATTGCGTCTGAGAGCTGAAGTGCCAGGTTAGTTTTATTCGCAGAAATCTCTTCACATTAATGCTTTTAAGCCTGGTTAATGTCTCCCAGCCATTTCATCTGCTACCAGACTGGTAGCCTGTGGGTAGATCTGACTCTTCCCAACCGTGTCACACATCCAGCATGTTTATTTTTCTGCAGTTGGTCAGATTTTAAATCTTCTTGTCCAAAGTAAACTGAGAGAGATGTCCAGCCACCTCTGACTCTATAGCATCTCAGACTAGCCATCCCAGGCTCCACGTCACTGTCTCTTGTTTTCTCCAGCTTCTCTGCCATCCAAAATCCTTCTGAAAAAAATGTATTTCCTAGACCTTCACCTTGATCTATGCCTTTCTCTTATCCTCTTTCTGCTGGTTTCTGTCATCCTGCTTAACAGTCTTCCTGACATTGTCCAAGCACAAAATCTTTCCAAACACATCAGGAATCACATCCCATTTTTCCAACTTTCCTCCAATTCCTACAGACTCCTCAAAGTGCTTCTTGCCCCTTACGCTTCCAGTGCATGGTTCAGGGAAGGATTTCCCCATACAGACTTCATCTGTCGCCAGTGAGATCTTCCCCCCAGATTTTACAGAATCACAGAATTTTCATGGTTGGAAGGGACCTCTGAGATCATCAAGTTCAACCATAAAAAAAAATTTGATCTCCTTCCTTGCTGCCTGCCACAGGGGAAAGATGAATAAATGAGAGGAATGGCAGTGTAGAAGCCTTCTCTGGTTTTCTGGTTGCTCTGTCTTTACTTCTTCAGTCTCCTAGAGTACCTAAAAAGGACCATGACTATCTATAGATCTTAGTCTGTGCCCAGCATATTGGTCCTGGGTAAGAAAAAATAGGGAAGACCCTGAGTCTGAGCTTCCAGGTGCACTTTCAGAAGGTATTTGGATGCAGGGTATTCCGTAAATATCAATCTTTGTCCTCATCTTGGAGGTGCAGCTATGTCCTGTGGGTGTCAGAGGAATTGGGGAGCAGGGGCAGGCAAAATAACAGGGCAACCACGTAATTACTGATTTTTAGCAGTAGATCCCCTTCAGTGACCATGTGTAACCAGACAGGACAGCCCCTCCAGATGGACAGCCCCCAGGGGAGCCGGGCGAGAGAAGAGGTGGCAATGCCCATCCATCAAACACCTACTACCCCTGCTCTCCTTCGTCACTTTGCCTTCCCTCCCCTGCGAGGATTCCCCCCGTACCAGAGACCTCCGGCTCCTCTTGGACACTCACCCCACCCCGATAACATGAAATCAGAGTGCTGTCAGGCTGGGGTTATCACCCAGCATCCACGCCAGCGCCGCCGGTGCATTAGTGAGGGCAACAGATTCTGCGCGTCTCTGAGCCATTGTTTCAGGCTGCCAGGAGCTGCAGGAAGCCTGCACAGCATCAGTCACGCTCTGCTCACATTTGGGGGTTAATTTGTAATCAAAAGGGCTGGAAACTCTTTTTTTTGCCTTTTTTTCCTTTTCTTTTTTCTTTTTTTTTTTTTTTGTTTTTGTGATGATGACCATTCAGATTCTGCAGTCCTGCAGGATTTGCAAGGCACAGATAGGTGTGCTGTTTGCTTCCATCAGCCACTGTGCCTCGTACTGCTGAGGCAAAACCCTGGTGAAGCCAAGACAATCTGTAGCTTTCGTGCCTGTTCATGTGTCAAAATTAACAGAACGGGGAAGGAGAAAATTGTATCTTGCCCTAGTGGCTTGTTTTAATTCCACCAACTGTCTCGATAGCCTCAGCCACGGCTGACACATAGCAGGAGTACAGTCTTTTTCCTTGATGAAGATGAGGCCAATTTATAAAGCACCCTGGCACAGCAAGCCAACAGGGCAGGTGTTTGGCACCTCTGTCCTGGAGAGACAGAGACTGGTAGGCAATGAGCCTCTCTCGGCTTCATTTATTCAGGGGACCTTTGGTTGTCCCAGCTCCTGGCACGTTGGACCGAGTTTTTCAGAAGCTGAGAGGTCTCCAGCTGAAACAGCTGCTGGGATTCCCCTGTTCCCACAGCCACATCAGGAGTGGGAGTAGGAACAAACCAAGATACAGCTGTCCCACATAGGAAAGGCACTTCTCCACAGGGACAGATGGAGGAACAGGGCTGCAGAAACTTGAGTAAGACTATGGGAGTCAGACCAAGGTGAAGAATGGCTTTGGTTTAAGACGCTAGAAGCAAAAGAATGTTGGTTGGAGAGGCCCTGTTGGATTCCCACAGCTGTGGGGTGGCCATGGCTCCTTCCAGGGTGTCTGCAGGCTCCAGCGAATCCAGCAAATCACAGTCACTGGCGCTAGACAGACACAAGTGGGACCAGCAAAGGAGATCAAATTCCTGACCAGAGACCCCAAAACAGACTTTGCCTAAGGTTGAAGAAAGAAGCAAGGTGATTTTTTTAATTTGGGCCTGGGCCCAACCTTACAAGACTTTATCTCAGACAAACAGCCTCTGGAAGGACATAGGCAAAGGTTGGGATGGAAAGAGCCTGGAGATGTGGCATGGGCTGGTGTCTGTCAAACCTGACTTAAGGGTGATTGCAACCACCAAGTGCTGGTGGAAAAAATAAAAACCCAACCAAAGCAATTCAGAGGCCAGGTATTTTTCACACAAGAGGAAGGGAAAGATTCATGCTGGTGTAGAAGGCACCAGTAAGACCTCAATCCATGGATGCCAACCTTGCATCCCACATCCACAAAAGACAAAATCAACTGGAACAGACCCAGGGACGTGCTACAGGGAATAGGCAGCCTCCCTTAGAAGAGGGAGGAGGAGCTCGCCTTGTTAAAGCTAGCAAAACAAAGGATCTGATTGCTGCCTATAAACATATTGGGGGTAGACACCAGGGAAGGAAAACAGCTGTTATGCTGAAGGACAGCACTTGCACAAGAACAAAAGGCCATGAATACATTTATGAATGTGATTACGGGACACGGTGCCTACAATAGCAAAGGACTTGCCTCGGTGACCAGGACGCCCCGTTGGTTTTTAAGTCGTGCAGCGAATCCCTTGGCTGTTGTTCCTGATTCATTTTTCTTCTGTTAGCTTTATGCTCCTTGCTAGCTCGTCATTTTTAATTCCTCAGGGTTTAACATCCGGTGTATTTGTCATAGGAAAGACATATTTAGAGCAAGAGCACTTAACCCAACCTCCCCTTGCCCACATCCCAAGTCATGCAGGTGACGGGATCAGCTGTTCCTGATGTTGGGGTGAGAAAGGCAGGGTGAGAAAAGAGAAGGGACCAGCTAAATCACACCTCACAGTAAAGGCTAAACATTAAAAACTGGGGCAGCTGGTGAAACCTGCTTACCTGCAGGGGCAGATGTACAGATGAACGAGATCCCTAAAGATGAAAACAAGAGACTCTCAGGTGAGGACACACGTGGGGAGTGTTTGCACTTGGGACAGCTGGGATCAAGGTTTCTGGGTTTTAATAGTGTGCTAGGCAGGCTGGGGATCATTTCTGGCCCTGTTGGGTTAGGAGGCATCTTCCCAACTCGCTGCGTCCTGGAGGCTGGGGAGCTGGAGAGACAGGGGGAATCTGCTGGCTGCTTCGCTGGAGATGATTCTGCAATTTCCCCCACCGCTGTGTGTACGTGGGAGGGTCGATTTTTATGCTCAGGGCTCTGGGGAGGCAATGTGCTACGTGCTGTGGTTCTGGACTCATTTTCTGGGCAGAGAATCCTCCATCAGTGACAGATCATTTTCAGTTATTTTGAGAAGAAAAGAATGTGCTTTTTTATGTGGGTTTCTTTGGGCTCCAGAAACTATAAACGTCTTCATTTTTAAGTGTCAGCCTTGACACGCGCAGCTGATTTAGACCTTGGTGATAAATATATCTGCTCTGCTATGTATCATTTTTTCAGGGAGGTATAATTGAATTAAAATTGTGTACTATGTGGGCAGGCTGTGATAGGTAATTAAGTTTATTGATTATGCCGCAGCTCAGTTTGTCAGATGTACAGCGCACCCTGCACTATAATTGCTGTTATATATACCGGACAGAGCCGGGCTCAGATGGTACAAACTGGGCATGAGGCCATTCCCTCAGCAACAGCTTTCACCAGTTCGGGACTCTGTGTTACTGCTGAAGCTGTGGAAGAGGTTCCTGGGCAAAGCAGACCAACCTTGTCTTGCTTGGGAGTGTTGTAAAATTATACATTTGTCTCTCTCAGCAGCCAGGTGGATTGAGCGGTCCGTAAAGCTCCACTCTAAGCCTGTGGTGGTTTATAGCTTCACGTGGAGGCTACGCTGAATTTTCACATTCCGGTCAGGAGCAGAAATTGCCTTTGACTGAGGACCACGCTGAGCACTCAGATTTTTATGCCAAGCCCTAAACTCGACGCAGAATTGCTTTGGTTGCAAACAAAATATTTGTAGAGCATTTCTTCCCGAGCAGCACAAATAACAGATTTTACCCAAACCAGCCATAACTTTTCAACGAGTAAGAAAAATGCAGTTTGATGCTAGTGGTAAAATGAAACAGGGGAGACTGGGAGTAGTGGGAAAGGGAGTGAGGAACCTGGGGGAGAGTCAGTGGGCTCTGGGTGATGATGCCTGTGGCAAAGAGAGGGTCAGAGAGATAGTAGGGAAGGGAAAAGCACACATTTGCAAGGTGTTTTGTGGGGACCGATGTGGTGGAGCAACTCTGATGGGAATTTGAGGTTCTTAGGGAGCTGGGAGTGGAGAAAGGCACTGCTTTTTCCACCTCCCCCAACCTTCGATGGCGTCAGTGCCATCTCCTCCGAGGGACTGGCAGGCCAAGCCTCTTGGCAGAGATGGTGGAAGGGTCAAGCTGGGACAAGGGCTGGAGATGACCCCATATAGTAGGGGTCCGTGCTCCAAGGGGTGTGGGCTGGCAGTAGGTATGGCCACAGGGGCAATGCCTCCTCTGCTTGACCTGCTCAGTTGTGCCTGTAGCAGCAGGAGAAAGCTGCAGGGCAGGTAGTAAGTCCAGGGCAGCCCCTTCCCATATTTGCAAGCAGAGACAGATGAGGTGGCCATATTCTCCATGCCATCCCTCAACCTCCAGCACCAAACCAGCTCTGGTCACAGCATCTGGGGAACATCCAACAGAGCCACCCCTGTCTTGTAACCCGTTAGCCCTGCAGGCTCAGACAAACTCCCTGAAACCCTAAGATCTCTTTTTTTAACATGGTTTTGGAGCTAAAAGTTAATTCATTTTTGCACATGTGCAGAACAACCCTCAGTTGGAAAAGTCTGATGAGTAGCACCTCTGACTTTGAGAACATTGTGTTCCTCCATAGCAGGTCTGGCCAGATACCGATTCCCCATGTCTCTACTTGAAAAGAGAGCAATTCCTAATTTGCAGGAGCGTGTGGTGGCATCAAAGTCTGTAGCACATGAAGCACGTTAAGGCCTTAATTCAACAAATCACAGAAGTCACTGATGGAGCCTGTGGGAGTTCTGCTGAAGCTAATGGCACCGCTCACATTTTTAAAGCTGGCCTTTGCTGGAGGAGGTCTTTTGAGCTGAGCCTTCGAGAGACTGAGAAGCTTTTTAAAATCAGATACTAGGCATCCAGTTTTAGTTGGGAATGCTGCTTTCTCTCCCATTTAGCACGTCTGAGCTTCAGGACCAGAGAATAAGACAAATTAACTTATATTTCCTGCAACATGTGATAAATATTGCCTCCAAGTCTTTACCTTGAAGTTCAGGCCTATTTCCTAGCCAGAAGAGTGAGAAATATAATAAGAAATGGGCCTGAAAATATCATTTCTGAAATGTGATAATCCAGTTTCAAGGCGAAGAAAGCAGTAAACCTATTTTCAATTATGCTGAAATGTGGGGTTATTTTTTCCTTTTTGGTCTCTTTCTCTCCATCCAAATCCTTGAGCCTGTTTATTGCTTTCTTCTTATGACTGAAATGCTCCACTGCTGAATGGCTGCTTCTGCTGGGCTCTGACTGCAGCTAAGCACTTCAGGTTTTAGAATGTGAACAAGGAGCATGTGCCATTAGGGAGGGAGATGCTGCTGGAAGGAAAGTCAAGGTTGACACTCTCTCCTCTGAATATGAGACGAGGTGCTAAAGATGTATCTCTATTTTCACATATAATAAAATGCTTTTAAACCTCTGCTAAATTCCAAAGCTGTTTTCATGGAGGATGTTCAAAACACGGTGGGAAAATAAATGGCAATTTACAGTTTCATGCTGCCCTACACCTTTCTGGACAGAGTCGTTGAAGTATGTCTCTCTTTAAAAAGAGGAACTGCAACCCTACTCTCTTGTCCCCTTGCATGCGACTGCTGCCACTATGGATCAGCATGAACCAGAGAGTGCATTACACACTCTGAAAGCCTCAAGTGTCCTGAGCTGATCCACTGCACTTTCAGACTATCAGGGTTGACAAGATATTCCCTGCCAGCTGGGCCCTTAATGGGACCTAAGTGATGCTCCCTGTGCTCCTCTATTCCAGAGCAGCTGGGACAAGAAGTGTGGGAGATGCATTTACTGGACGTGTGATTGGCAGGTTTTTGGTGGCTCTGCCCCCATAGTGAGCTCTTGATGATTTTACAAATCTCAGAGGCAGGAATGATAAATTCTTCCCCAGTCCTTATAGGTAAGTCCATTGGTGGTGACCATGGAGGCAGTGCCTTCCTGTCTTGGTCCTGTTGGGTTGCTTCTCCCATGCTCTTCCCTCCAAAGGTGGAACTTGCTCCTCATGTCCCATGCTACAGTGTAGGGGAGAACTTTGTAGAGTAGAGTAGGGTAGATAGTTGGACTCGATGATCCCAAGGGTCTTTTCCAACCTAGATGACTCTATGATTCTATATGCTTTTAATTGCAAGGAATCCATTATTTAGCTCTGCTTTGTTGTCTTTTGGAGATGCTGGGGCCTGGGGGGCTTTGGTACATCTTACCTCTGTGGGACTGAGTTCTTCACCACCTTCTCCTCTTGGCCCATAGGGAGGAGAACTGCTGTGGGCTAACTCCTGCTTACCATGCTGAGACTCCGCTGGGGCTCCTCGCTGGGTTACCAGAGGAGTGTCTCCTGTGGTAAGCATGGGGAAATCTGCAGTTTCTATTTCCCTGACAAGAGCTGATGTGAAGAAGAAAACGCTAAGCTGACACTGCTGAGCTTACGGGCTGGATCTGCCTGTAATGATAAGGGAATGGGAAAGCGATCTTAGGCAAGAAGGGGTGAATTTCTCATCAGTCTGTTTTAGCAGTGACAGAGAGGATATTCCTGGAGTGTACTCTGCTTCTGCTTAGGGCGATGAGATTTTCAAAGTGAATCAACGGAGACCTGCCGGGCAGCGAGAGCCAGGGCACAGACTTGAAGCAGTCTGGTGGTGGGGCGCAGGATGATGGGATCTCTTCTCTTTTGCTCTGTAGATGGATTGTCAGGTCTCTTGGGAACAGAGGGAACTGCTCCTCCATCTTTTTTTCCTCAACCACACAACTCTTCTGCCTTTTTCCTTTAACTTCAGGTTAAATTATAGGAGAAAAGGCAGGAAAGGGTGAAAAATCAACATACATCTGCATTGCTTTGACTTGTTGCCCTTTCTCCCCTCTTTGTGAACCTGCAGACCAGATCTTTCTTCCTTATTTCTTGTTGCACTAATTGATCTTGGAGGTGCAGTCGTATTTGAGATGCTTGGCAGTCGTGGGATGGGAGAGGGAAGAGGTGACTGCACAAAGAGCCACCACTCTTCCAGGTTGCACGCATCATTATGAAAACCCATTTCAGGCAGAAAAAGCAATCGTTGTGGTTTGAGACCAGACAGGCATAGGAAAATTGGAGGCTGATGAATATTCACCTGAGCAGAAGTGACATCTCAGCAAAGCCACCGCAGAATGTATCTGTGCAGATGGCATGGAAAGATATATTAGTTGTTGGAGGAGAAGGAAATTCTGCTGTGGAAATGCAGTCTTCAACCTGCTGATAAAGCTATGGCTGAGTGCTTGGGGCAGTCATATTTTCCCCTCGCAGTGTTCAAAATTCTTGAAAGTCGTCTGACAGCAAATGGCCTCTGAGATCAGGGCAAGACTCTGCAGGTTGGGAAATGACTTTGCTTTCAACTGTTCTTCAGCCCGTTGGATACATCACCAGCAAATCAATTGTATTTAAAAATGGGCCCCCTACTACAGAAACTGGAGCTTTCAATTATTTCATAATAGACCGTGTTTCCAGAACACAACTGCCACAAACTGATTTTTCTAGAAGAAGCATAGGCTCAGCTCCCCAATTCTTTCTGCAGGTTTTTATGCAATTCATTTAGATGAATTTCTTGGAGAAAAATAACATCTGCTACCATTTCATGCAATTCGATCTATTTCTCTCTCTTAAAGGGAGACTTCATGCCCTTTGTATTTACAGATAATAGTGTTAATATGGAAATTAAATTAAGCTTGGATATAAAGCATACATCAACTTCAGGAAGGTAAACGGGTCAGTAAATGTATTTTAAAGGTTCATTGAGTTGGTAATCCCATTCAGCACACTTACAATAAGGAGATACAGGTTCCATTTTGTAACTTCCTATTTTTTAATAGCACTTTAATAAAGGATCGAAAGAGAAATACATAAACAGAGAACTGAGACCTGACTGCTTTTTTTTAAATTTTTCATAAAGTACAGCGAGCTTCATGCTGAACCACAGCGAATGTAAGCCTCAAACTTAAAACAAACACTGCAGCTTGTTAACATAACAAACATAACAGCTTTAATATCTTCTTATTGGAATACCAGAGCAAGTTGCAGTCAAACCTCCAGGTATACCAGCTCCTGCAAACAAGAAGAAAATATTGTTCCCACACGCTGCCTAGCCGGCTGCACAGAAAACACAAATAAAATCACCCGTTGGAGGGAAAGCATAACCCCCAGGGCACGATGCTCTGCAGCAGGCTGGAAGCAGCTAACCCCCTCACAGCCTTGCTGCTGCTGAGGAGCAGAGATGCTCCTCACAACCTGCTGCCTGAAAGCAGGGTATGTCTCCAGCACCGTGCCCGTGTGAGCCACGGGGCTGGCAAGCACGGCATGGGGCCACCATGGGGCCACCCCATTAATGATTTGCCTACGTGCCCTCTCGCTGTGCCGACCAACCAGCCTTTTGATGCCCATGCCATGGGCTACTCTGCTGACCACCAGCTCAGCTCAGGGGCCGACAGGCGTTTTTTCTTACCACATCAATACATTCTTCCTGGCTCAGGTGGTTTTAAACCCTCCTTTGGCCACCACTGCCTCCCCCCATCTGTTCCACAGACTTCTTCAGGCAGGATCTGGGAGCTTTACGCAGGTTATTAACCAGAGAGAAATGCCTTTTTATCTTCCAGCCCTTCAGAGTATCCTCATCACCTGTTAATCCTCCACCCCACTCTTCTAGCAAGCCGTGAGTTGGTCTCTTTCAACATTCCACCAGGGACGTCCTTCAGGTCAAATAGTCTTCTCCTGAGACCTGATGAATCCCTGACTGCTGCTACAAACCCTTGAATCAGCCTCCACATGTCTCACTCCTAACTTTGCAGGCAAGCCTGTACTAGGTTGGTTTTTAAAGTTTTTTTTTCTACCTAGAGTCTCCTGAAAGATAAAAACTGGGGGGAAAAAAAAAAGCACCATTTGCATTTGCAAGCTACCATTTTCCAGAAGTGGAAAGGCATCCTTGGGGCACCTTTCTCCTTTTCCTCCTCCAGGCGGGAAGGAGGAAACAAGTAATTGCCTATTCATGAGCCAGCATTGGTTTTCCAGGGAATGCAGTGCTCTGAAGGAGGGTACACAGAGAATAGTGGTGATTAGGAAAATACTAGCTCTGATAATTCAGGCTCCTGGAATGAATGCATGCATAAAAAGTTAAATCTCCATTTTTACAATCTACCGGTGAAATGCATCTCATTTTCTCTCTCGGATTCTCTCTTGCCATGCTTATATCTGGCTTACAGATAAATCCAGGCAGCTGAAGCGTATCTGGAAAGTAAGACCCTCCTAGCCTTCATCTGCTGAGCAAGGCATGTTTTCCTCCTGACGTGCAGCAGTGACTCGAGAGACCCAACAACAGAGCAGGAGTAAAAGTGGTCTCTGCAGTTTGACTGTTAAAGAGTCCCATGACCAAATCGAACGGTGGTGTTTAATTAAAATGATCACAGTTTCCTCCCCCTGAAGTACTCCAGGGCTGTGTTTGGCCCTCTTGTTTGCAGGCTGGGCACGGCTCTGCATTTCAAACACCGCAGCCGTGCCGCCAGCCCTCGCGGGGCAGAGGGGACAGAAAGTAATTACACTCTGCAGAAAGGGCTGCTGAGCATCAGGGCTACTTTGAGCCGCTATGAAGCACTCAAGGCTGTGGAAAATACAGGATTTCAGTTCCACTTAGAATCATAGAATGGTTAGAGTTGAAAGGGACATTCAAGATCATCGAGGTTCAACCCCCTGCCATGGGCAGGTACACCTCCCACCACACCAGGTTGCTCAAAGCCCCATCCAGCCTGGCCTTGAACCCCTCCAGGGATGGGGCAGCCACAGCTTCTCTGGGCAACCTGTTCCAGTGCCTCACCACCCTCACAGCAAAGAATTTCTTCCTAATATCTCATCTAAATCTCCCCTCTTCCCATTTAAAACCATTACCCCTTGTTCTGTCACTGCACTTCCTGACAGAGAGTCCCTCTCCAGCTCTCCTGAAGCTCCCTTAGATACTGGAAGGCTGCAAGAAGTTGTCCCCAGAGCCTTCTCTTCTCCAGGCTGAATAGCCCCAGCTCTCTGAACCTGTCCTCACAGGAGAGGTGCTCCATCCCTCTGATCATCTTCGTGGCCCTCCACTGGACCCCTTCCAATAGGTCCACTTCAGCATCTGGGTTGCAGGTTACAGAGCCCACCAGCTGCTATTGCATTCAAATATCATGACATGCTTTGTGCAGACCTGACTGTCCTCCTCACATGCTGCAGTGCTGTAGCCGCTGCTGCTTCTCAGAAGATGGATCTGAGCCCACTCCAAGCCCCACAGAACCCCCCCATACAGCTTGGAACAGCAAGCTTGGTCAAATTTGGAGGGTTTTGCTACTCCTCATGCTTCCTGTGTAATATTCTTTGGAATACAAAATGTAGGCAGAGGTGTATCAACCTTGAGGAATGTGACTCCTTCATGATACCCCCGTCTCCACTCATGGAGATTTCCTGTCCCCATGGCCACCCTGGAGGATGGAAAACAGCTCTCCCAAGCCTAGATGTAATTTTCAGTCATAACTTTGGTAATCTTTGCCCAGAATTCACTTGTCTTGGGGCAGAAACATGTGAGATGTTCTAGGCTCCCTTCCCAGTTACACTTTCTCCAGCAACATGCATAGATTTTAATGTGTCCCTGCCAGTTTACAATGCCTGAAAACAAACTGTTTGACGATGGTCTTTAGTCCTGCCTGTGCATTGCTCTTTATGTTTGCCCATTAAGAGCTTAAACTGCCTTTATGGCATATATTATGCCAGGGGGATGTTTTAAGAACTAGGCAATAAAGGCTACTGCACAGGTAGTAAAGTGGTTTATTTTGTTCTAATTCCTTCCCCAGTCAGTGTCCACTCTGGTGTGTCCACCAAATGGAAGGGGAGGGCACTTGGAGACTAGATCTGGCTGTGGCACTGCCAGCAGCTGGCTGGTAACTGGAAGGGGCTGAGAAAGGCAGGAATTGTGCCTTCTGGCACTTTTGATTTATCTTGAGGACCTGAAAGCTTTATTTTGTCTTATTACTTACTGTCCATTTTTAATGTGAAAATATCAGGAATGCTGAGCCTCACCTTTGTTGTACTGGACGCTTTTTTTCCACGGGGCAAGAGTCATCTCAGGGGCAAAAGCCCTTTTAGTAGCAGAGAAAGTACTCCTATACACACACACGTCACAAATACACAGAACTGGGTCAAAATTACTTCCCACTGAATTTAGCACCTCATAGAATCCTAGAATGGTTAGAGTTGGAAGGGGTCATCGACTTCCAACCCCCCTGCCATGGGCAGGGACACCTCCTACCAAAGCAGGTTGCTCCAAGCCCCATCCAGCCTGACTTTGAACCCCTCCAGGGATGGAGCAGCCACAGCTTCTCTGGACAACCTGGGCCAGTGCCTCACCACCCTCACAGCAAAGAATTTCTTCCTAATATCTAATCTAAATCTCCCCTCTTCCAGTTTAAAACCATTACCCCTTGTTCTATCACTAGACTTCCTGACAAAGAGTCCCTCTCCAGCTCTCCTGTAGCTCCCTTCAGATACTGGAAGGCTGCTACAAGGTCTCTCTGAAGCCTTCTCTTCTCCAGGCTGAACAGCCCCAGCTCCCTCAGCCTGTCCTCATATGAGAGGTGCTCCAGCCCTTTGATCATCTTTGTGGCCCTCTGCTGAACCTCTTTTGGTGTTTGTAACACCAGGTCTCCACATCGTTGTGGAGGGGGCTAGAGGCAGTCCCCTTGGCTATGGGGATGGTGCTGGGTGCTCCAGCCTTTTTTTCTGGAGCAAGGTTTCACGTGTGTGGTCCTCAACCTAGCCCTGAAGAAAGTCCCAGCATGAGAAACCCAGTGCCTGTGGAAACCACGCAGCAGAGGGTGCAACTGGGCAGCAGTCCCTTTGGTGGTCTGTGTCAACACAAGCGGTCCGCCCAAACACATTTGCAGGGAAGAAAAACCTTGCTGGTTTTAGACTCATTCCCTCAGCTAGCACTGTGGGGAAAAGCTGGGAAATAAAGCATCTGAAGGACTAGGGAGATTTCTTGCTCCCAGAGAAGCAGCACGTTGGCCCAATGGTGTATTCTGGCCCTGCACTGCATCAATTTTGGTGAAACGGGGGTGTTGAGAAGTAGCAAGGTTCAAACCAAATCTTTCTCTCTGCTGGCAACTGTAACATGAAAGCAGGAAGAAGTATGACTAAAATATAGCGATGTGTCCTTATGTTCCAGGCAATCTCTGATGGAAAACTTAAAACTAGAAAATTAGGTCATAAAATAAGTTCCATTGCGCTGTTCTGCCTCTGGTTCAGTGGAGGACCTTGCTGCTAATAATCTGCTGTGTTGTTTCCACCCGTTTAGTTTCATGGATCTCTCAAAAATACAGTTGCAGATCAGCTCCACTATTATGCGCAGACACCAAAACAAACCTTTTTTTTTCTTACTTCCTCGCTTTAAATCCCACGGCCAGGATAACCCGCTCGGCAGCCTCTGACTCGAGGAAGCCAACGCTTGCAAATGCAGCATCACAGCTCTTCCAGAAGAACGGCGTTGTTATCGAACGGTGTGTGGGCATTCTAGCTCCAGAAGAAGAGCCTCTACCCCAAGACTTCTTCCAGAATAACTATTTTGGTAAATTTCCAACTGTAGGCAAGCCCTAAGCTTTTCAGTCACGACTGGAATGAATCATTCATTGCTTTAGGAGAATGCACCAATCCTGCATATAGAGCGTCTAAATCTTCTTGGCTCAGAAAGCTACACAGTCCAGAGTTGAAATGTGAGCAGTTGCTGCAAGTTATAGGTAAACTCTTCCTCACTTGAGTGCTTCTCACTCTTGCAAATGGTTCCAACTACTCAAAGTTAAGGCACCTGCTTAAGTGCATCTTGAGGCCTGTGAAATGGAGACCAGTGAATTAATTGCATCAGGGAGCAGAGGATCTGTGCTGGAGGAGGCAGGCAGGGAGGTGAGTTATCTGCTCCTCAAGAGAGAGGCAGAAAGCAAAACTGCAGTTAGAAACCAGCAGGGTGGCAGGTCTGCTAAGAAGCAGGTGGCAGACATTTTGTCCTCCCTCTTCCTCCCACAGCATCACCTTGACCCAGTATGGTGCCTTCTCTGGGACACGTGTCATGCTGCCCACCTCTCTCTGGCCTTGGTCCTCTCACAGGAGCTGTATTTCAGCGTCTGACATCTCACTACGCTTCTCCCCGTAGCTCCCCGTGCAGGGATACAGCTCTGTCAACTCCAGCATCACCTCCATGGTGCAGGTTGGGACCCCAGGAGCAGTGCCAGTGGTGGCTGTGGCTGTGTCACCCAGCCACTGCAGTAGGGTGCAGGCTGGTTGGGCCACGTTGTTGGGATCTCAGGGCCATGTCGCCAGAGCTGTCCCATCACTTCTCAAACTTTAACAGAAAAGACCATGCTCCAGGTCTGCTGGGGTGTACTTGGGGACAAGGGAGGCTCCCATCTCTTCCGCACTTGTGGTGGGAGAGTGGATCTCAACACAGATTATCCTGTGTGCTGTGCTCTCCCTGTTTTTCCCTCTCCTTCCCCCACCCTGGCTCCTGCTCAGGCCTTGGCCATAGCAACATGGGTTGCAGTAAGTTGTACCTGGACTTTGAGTGATGGCTGGTAACAGCCAAAACACTGTCTGGAGTTGGGACCTAGATAGTTTGTTCCCATGAGAATATGACTATAGGTCAATTATCTTACTGTATGTGGACAGCCTCTGGTACGGCAGTGGGCTCCATGCCAGGATCTCCCCGTTTGAACCTTAAGGTTCTACTCCTCAAGGCTGAGAGGTTCCTTGCTGCAACAGATTCTCGGTAAGTGACTAATAGCATGCTAAAAACTTTGAAATCTTAGCTAAGTAATAGAAAGGATTGATTGCGCATATATAATCCTTTAGACATAAACTGTTGGCCAAGTCTGGGACTAGGGCTGGATCCAGCAGCACCCCGACTCCTCTCTGAGAAGGAGTTTAGAAAGCAAGGGGGTCCTTTCTGAACCTTGTGACCCAACGGGAGGGTCTCCCTGACAGCTTGTCTGACTCTGTCCTCTATGCAGTAAATACACAAGTGTACCTTGGCATCAAATCTCATAAAACACTGTTGCATTCACTACTAATTTTGTTAAATCTCTGTTTCACCTTAATAAATATTTCATTACTTCTCTCTTACGAGTGAAGTCCATCACTCCACCTGTGACATCCTGTCTTCCTTGCTTGGGTTTTCCCCCCCATGGGCACTGCTTTGCTCTAGAGCAAAGCTGCAAACAGACTGTGTGGAACGCTGGGAGACTAGGGATCCAGTGCGAAATAGAAAACCACGATGGCATGGACACACTTAAAAGAGATCTGGGGTTAAAATTCAATTTGTGGCCTACAAATCCCGGTAGGAACCAGCATGTGTCTTGGGGATTGCTGGAAGTTTATAGCAGAGGGGTGAACACAACCTTCTTCTCCTAAGTCCCGTGCTGACAAAGAAGCTTCCCCTCTCTGCATTCCTTTTTCACACAGTAGGATTTAGGACACAGAAATTACTTTTTTCTTGAGAAAAAGAGGCACCAAACTCATTTGAGCACTAGGAAGAAGCACCCAGGGCTGGCACTTCACCAGACGCCGGAGAACTGCATGTCTCCACCTTGTCACACTCCTGCAGCCACTCTGCTCTCAGGAGGTCACAGCCTGGCTTGTCACTGCTGACAGATCGTGCCCTGGGCTTGTGTAGCTCATCAAAAAATCAGCTGCAAAAATTACTACCCCTGTGATAATGCCAGCAATTGCTGGAGAGGTAATCAGCCTGCAGCATTCATCCAGCGAGGAGACTTGCTGGCTGCCGTGAAACAAGACATCAGTGCTGTCACCTGCACCCGAGCCACCTCAGAGGCACTGGGAGAACCGGAGCAGGGGGCTGTCCCCTGAAAAACCCTCGTTGAAAGAGGACTCAGAGCACTTGTAGGCTGACTTGCCTTCTGCGTACGGCTCCTCCAGGAGAGGTCCAGCGCTGTGTCCCGGGGTGCAAGTGATGTGGGGCTGGGCTGGATGTCGTCAACATAAGTGAGGTGGCAACTTGAAACCCTGAAACCGAGTGAGAACCCCTGGCACGTGTGGCTTCCACGCCGAGTTTAGCACACAAACCACAAGCCCCTCCCAAGAAGAAAACTCTGGGATACCCACAAGGCAAATGAATTCCCTAGGTGAACTGTGTGATGGGTTAGGGGTGGTTTTTCACCTTGGTTTTAACTTCGAGTGCTCCCTCTTCCAGTATTTAGGCTTGAGGACAGCTGAGTAAGAGCTCTCCTGTGCCTCTTCTCTCTTTTCTTTTCTCTCATTGTTATCTCCAGTCTGCGCTGAGTGGTTTTGATGCTTTCAGCCTCTTTGGAAATTTGTCCGTGCCCCTTCCTTTCCTCCAGCTTTCTTGAACTCTCTTCTGTTTGCTGTTACATCATTTCCAGAGCTGGATGAACACATATAGATCTGCAGCATCTAAAGACTGGTCTCACCATTTGTCTTCATCATCCTGTCAGCATTACCCAACAACACTTTCCATCTACAGTTTAGCATCTCTCCAACTACTCCTTGGACCACCACTGACCAGCCACTTTCATTTCGCTTCCCTTGATGGCACCAATATGTTCTTTCCTCAGAGTGACTGCAGTCAATTATTTCTTCTATTCTGCATTGCCTCCTGGTGCTTTTACACTCCATTTCATTTGCCATAATGTTGCCGAGTTATCTCGCTGTGTCAAGACCCTTCTGATGTTCCTTGCAATTCTCTCTAGTTTTGACATGCTGCGGTAATTGTCTTTTAAAATATGGCATTTTGCACTATTCTCTTACACTTCATCTACGCTCTATCAGAACACGGTCAGGCTTGGATGCATGGGAGGACCCTGTAAAGGGAAAGAAACACCTGCCGCACAGAGCCGCGAGTCCCTTTGATATGAGCTCCCAGGCTTTTGCTTTTTGGAGAAAAACTAGGAAATAATATTCCGAGATCCGTGCGGTAGTGCCTCACGTTATCAGTCCCGAGTTCCTTCTGCCTCGGTGGGTGTCCTTTCACATCACTTCTGATCTAATAGTCAGAGGTTTTGTCTGAGAGCCATTTCTGCTTTTATCTCGCTGCTATAATTAAATTGCTTATCTTTTACAGGGGCTGCTGGTTTAGAGCATCCTGTTTTAGGGGAAAAAAAACAAACCCAACAACCAAAAAACATCTAACGCACTAAAGTATCCTAACCAGGAGCTTACTCAGAGTAGCTCGTGGGTATCTTTTCATCTGCACAGCTTTGGTCTGTCCCGGTAATGCAGGGCAAACACAGAGGAAACCGTGAGTAAGAAGACTTGGGCGACTCATTTTCACACTTCTCTCAGTCATCCTCTAGAAAGAAGCAGCCTGGTCTTAGAGGATTTATAAAAAAAAAAAAAAAAAAAAAAAAAAAAAAAAGAAGAGAGAGGGATGAAATAAATTTGTAGGACAGAGTGGGTAAAGGAAAAAGCAAAATTACAGGCAAAAAGGTGGAGAGGATGGGGGAACAGTGTTCTGCAATAAATTGCTGGAAAAAAATTGCAATCCCAACTTAATATTATTAGTGTATGGGATATCTTTTGATACACTTTTCCCTGAAAAC
This sequence comes from Thinocorus orbignyianus, assembly GCA_013400375.1. Classification (NCBI taxonomy): domain Eukaryota; kingdom Metazoa; phylum Chordata; class Aves; order Ciconiiformes; family Thinocoridae; genus Thinocorus; species Thinocorus orbignyianus. The sequence goes on along the minus strand of VXBW01003926.1, from coordinate 86,535 downwards.
ATGTTTAGATGGATACCTAAATAAATAAAATCTTCCTGTTCTTCCTTAATCTCAGATTGTCTTATTAAGAGCTCAGATTCACAAAGAAGAAAATCCTATTAAGCTACATGTACGCTAGAGCAGTAATGTTTGCTTTTAAAGATATCTCTCTCTCCTACGCATTCCCAAATCACTTAAGAGGCTTTTATTAAATTTCAGAGTTAGATAGCTTTCCTTTGCAGACAGCCCAGGAGTAGGAAATGCTGGCTAGTTAAAGACTAAAGGAAAGCAGGCAGTATTGAATCAGGAAACAAAATGAAAAAGAAAAAAAAAATGGAAAAAACCAAACAAAACAACATAAGAAAAACACAGTAGAGTTCTCCCTCCTGAACCAGCTGATGATATAATTTCAAAATGATACAAGGGTCCCTGTTCTGTGGTGCAGAAGGCACCACAAACCCAAGCAGGGCTGTAGGAAATTAGCTGAATTTAATCACCCAGTGATTTATGGTAACACAGCCAAGAGGATTGAGCCATGAGAACAGCCATGCCACTCCAATGAGGTGTATTTAGCAAGGGCAGGTTTTGCTGCTCTTGTACTGAGGCTGGACAAATACATGATCACCAGGTTGTTTGGGCTGGTTTGGTTTTTTGGTTTTTTTTTTGCCTGGGGGACAAATAGGAAAGGATTCTTCTTTGCCACATTGGGGTAAATCCCCAGCAGCTCCATCAACCTTCTCAATTCATGGATGGGCTCTTTTTTTCCTACAAATCAAGATCTTATTTCTAGACTCAACATTTGTCAATAGTAAAAAAATTAGTACAGTGGGTGAATTCACTTTACCATCCACCTAGTCAAGTGCCAAAATGCCAAACTCACCTTACAGACACCTTGGAATTTACAACAGTCCTAAGGGTGGCAACAAACCCTGACGTAAAATGAATTCCCAAGAGCTGATGTTACTGGCCTCTGCCAATGGCATATCTTTAGCTATTCTTTTTCTACCTTTTTTCATTATAGGATGTCTCATATGTTAATCAAAGTGTCTAACCTTATACTGCCAGCTCACTATTGGGTGAACGTGTGCAGTTGGTGAGGAAATCCTTAGCTGCAGCTAAAATGCTGCATTTTTTTGCTTATTTATGTATTTATTCCTACATTCCTTACGTTGTTCTCCCTCATTAACGGCTTATTAAGGCAGGCTATGAGAGCAAACGGCAGCATATGGATTTCTCACGGGTGGGCATTGCCTCCCAGACAGCAAGCGAGGTGGAAGCAGTGGCCATCCCCACCACCCCGGGCTGGGCTCCAGCCCCAGCGAGGGGCTTTGAACAGCATCCTCCTTTCCTTACTGATTCAGAGGGATCAGGGCTGGAAAACAAGTCCCGGGGGAACCGGCTCCAACATATCTCGTGGCGTATGAGGCACTGCGGCGAGGCAGATGATGTAATATCGATTGTCTCTTAGTGAGAGAGGAGGGGAATGTCAGCCAAAGAAATTACGCCTGTGAATAGCAGATGAGGAGGAAATAATGAGAGAATTGGTGGAGTAAATGAAGACATAAAAGCATGTAATACAAAGAAAGAGGCATTTGCTCTGACCCCCGTGACCTGCTGTGGTATTAGTGTACAGTTTTAGCAGTGTAATGATCATTAAGGCTCTGATCTCCATTACTCGGAGCAGGGAGATTTCTCTCCCTCGTACAAGAGCGTGCGTTTCAGGCTGGTATTAATAAAAATTGGTTTCACATATCATTACACTTCCCCGGCTTAATCATCTTTGAGCGTATTGTGTGTTCAAATGTTGCCATTTCGGGCAGAGCGGCGAGTCAGTCATCCTAACAGGTTGTTTTTTCCAGCATCTCGGAACAATCCCTTTCAGCGTACACGAGTGCTGTCACCCTGGCCTGTTTCTGCAGATGAGGAGTGAGGCTCAGGGCTCTGACACAGTGACAGTTTACCTTGAAGGGGTATTTTTCCTCCCTTCAGATAAATAATACTTTGGTTTTTCTCTTTTTTTAATTTAAGTAGCAAACCCGGGAGTGACCATGTAATGTGCAAATGTGTCAAGAAAGGCTCCTTGAGGAATTTTCCAGCAAAAAACAAACTTTTGCCCCCAAAACCCAAGAGGGAGATAAAACTGAAATTGGGCTGGGGAAGCAGGTCACTTTGCAGCAGGGTTGGTTTCCCGCCAGCTGGAGGTGATGCTGCCGTGAGGACGTGGTCTCCTGGCCCCAGCTGGGATCGGCTCTGTCGCGGGAAGCCCAAATCCACTGGAGCTCCAGCGCTGGCAGCGGCTCACTGGGATTTGAGGCTGCTCAGCTCATGGCTGGGAGGATCCTCAGGAGACGGAGGCAGCTGTTCCTCTGCTCTGCACTGGGGGGGAAAAGAAATAAGGAATAAGAATGGTTTCATTTTTCCAAGCAATTCTTTTCCCCTTTTCTTCCTTCCCCACAGATTTTCTTTTTTCAGGGGGAAAAAAGAAATTACTCATTTTTCTGCTGAACCAAACTTTTGCAAATGTCAGGATTTCTTGCAGAATAGAAGTCCTGCGTTGCAACCAGCTCTCAGCAGAGACATTTCAAACCAAGGCATCTGCAGCGTGCTTAGTTTCCTTAGTTACAGGCCATGTGCATCCAGGTAGAAAGGGCAATGGCCTGACACAGCTAATACAGCTTTTTAAGGTATCAGAGTCCTTCCTTGGCTTTTAGAGAAGCAAGGAGTGTATGTCTACAGCCAGGAAGACAGCAACAAAAGTACATCTGACCTTGCCTCTCCTCCAACCCTCTTATCATATCAGCACGTTTCCAGTTTCTGTTTTCCATTGTTTGGAGAAAAACACTGCTGCAAGGAAGAGGATGATTTACAGTGTGCTCACTTCACTAATTCAGGCTGTACACACAAGGCTGAGAGCACATATCCTTTTCCCCCAGATATGAATAGGAGCTGCCTAACTTTGATTACCTCACTCTGAACAGTCAGTTTGACCTTCTGCTTAAGCTAGAAATTGCCCCTGCTTCCAGGTCAGCAAAGCCCTGGACAATGAGGAGTTTCCTTCCTGGGATATCACCATTTTCTGAGGTTCTTCTTCTCTGCCTTGCAATATTTAGGACTACATTACTGAAGAATGAGTCACCTTCTCTGGAAAGTGGCTGCACATTCTCCTCAAAACTGGTGGCAGCAGTAACTTATAAACCCATGGGACAAAACCACACCAGTTCTAGCTGGTCTTGGAGCAAGCCAGGGATCCTGAACTCCTCTGAAGATGCTACCTTGCTCGTAGATGCTGATTTTTCTAGTTCCCTCCCACCTATATGAGAGCAGGACAAGCCACAAAGCATGGACCTAATGAAACAAAGACATTTGCCTGGATCTGCAGAGTCTAAAGATATCCAACAACCTCATCCTTTTCTGTGGCACCTGGATAAAGTTTCATTTCAGTGCTATAAGTGGACAGACACCATCTGCAGCGGGTGATGTAGTTTTTGCAATGCATGTAGGTTTTGCACTTGGCTGTGCACGTTATGCTTTATGCTGAAAGAAGCAGGCTGGGTGGCAGAGCAGAAGGCTGCTTGGTTTGTTCTTCTGGTGGTTGTAGATGGGGTCAGGAGAGGGGAAAATGAGCTTTTCTGAGAGCAGCTTAGCTGNGCTGGCAGGGACACCAGGATCCTAATCCCATGAAGGGTGGAGAGCACAGGTGGGCTCTGGAGGTGGTGGAAGTGGGTGGAGCTGTAGAGGAGACAAAGGAGGCTTCTGAAAGTTGCTGGCCTCAAAGGAAGGGAGGGGGATTGATTTCCACTGCTTTTCTTTTTATTTTGCCCTCACTCTGGGAGTTGCCACATGCCAAAGTTGCCAAAGCAGCCTCTCTCCCTCCAGAGGGAATCCCTGCACAAATCCCTGTTTCCAAAGGCATCCTGGTCCTTGGACGGGGCCCCATCACCTTGCCCCCACAGCGTGCAACCCCTCAGCCTCCTCTCCCGCTCTGTACCAGGGAAGGAGCCGTGTACAGACTCCTCTCCCTTCTTCCACAGGCACAGCCTCATATCCCAAACCCTCAAAAACCATCCACCATAAATGTGTCTATTCAGGAAAGAGAAACAGCAACTGGAGAGCTGAAGCTGGGACATGGAGCGTGTCCTTAAAGGATTAACAGGCTTTATTTATGTCTGCAGGTACAGACGATCCATCACTGGGAAAAGAGAGACACTGGATGAAACAAATAGTGGAGAAAAACAAAGAGAGATAATTATGAACACGGTCTGCCTGTGGAGTGCATCTTAAAAAGAGTTATTTGGGACAGGCTGTACTGATCCTGGATTATAAAAAAGGACTGGATAATTTTATAAGCAATATAATGCTTCTGTAGTGTGTGAATCTATCTCAGGCTTCAGAAAATAAGGTACTCAGCTTACAAAAATAAAATCTCCCACTTGTATCATATGATTATACAACTTGCTGGATCAATTACAGTCCATTTTTTTTTTATTTATTTTGCATTTCCTCAGGCCTTGGGTACCACCCAGCACCGGCGGTTGAATGTGAACTATTAATGGAGCAGTGGTGAGCATCCTAATGGAAAAGATCACATTACCAAAAGAAAAAAACCACCCAACAGCATTGATTTGTTGTGTGTTTATCGATTTAGCCCCTTCCCTGAGAGAAGGGAGGCGTACTGTGATCCCACTGCTTGTCTTTTGCCTGTCCATCAGTCCTTCCCCCAGCCAGCCTCACAGCTGCCACACACAACTCAGACCACAGCGGCCACCACAGCTCCAAGGGGCAACCTTCTCCAGTAAAGGCTGGTGTTTGGGCCGTGAAAAAAGACCAGTAGCTGGCCACACTGGCCTCTGCCTCTCTCCTGCTGGGAAACCAAGGACCTCGGGGTTACCACTGGCATTTGTGGGGATGAAACAGAGTGAGGAGTCCTGTGGTAGAGGGAAAGAAAAGATGGGGAAGGTCTGCATACTGTGACAGGTTTAGGAGACATGAGTAAAAAGGGACATTCGGTTGAAAGAAGGAGGAAAGCTTGGAGGAAGCTAAAAGTGGGATATAGAAGCACAAGGGAGAAAATGCAGAAAAGAAAGGAAGGATGAAACTCTCAGAATCACAGAATCTTCATGGTTGGAAAGGACCTCTCAGATCACTGAGTCCAACCATACACACATACAAAAAACCCCTACAATTGCAGGCACTGGAGCACGCCCTGAAGTGCCACATCTACACATTTCTTAAATACCTCCAGGGATGGTGACTCCACCACTTCTCTGGGCAGGCCCTTCCAGTGCCTGACCACTCTTTCAGTAAAGTAATTCTTCCTAATATCTAATCTAAACCTCCCCTGCCACAACTTCAGACCATATCCTCTGGTCCTGTCATTATTCCCTTAGGAGAAGAGGCCAACAGCCTCCTCTCTACAACCTCCTTTCAGGTAGCTGTAGAGGGCAATGAGGTCTCCCCTCAGCCTCCTCTTCTCCAAACTAAACATGCCCAGTATCCAGCATGTTCAGATATCCAACCATCCAAAAAACAGACTTACTCTTTCATAAATTTGCCTCTTTTTGCTTGGTTGCAATGATTGCTGAGGTGTTCAGCCAGCCATATCCCATTTCTTCCTAATAACCTTCCTGTCGAAGGATCATATTGCTGATGCCCTGCTGAAGCTGGCAGCCCCTCTTTTTGGGGTAAAAACTGCAACTAATGTCACCTCAAACCCTCAAAAGGGGAAAGATGGGGGAAAATCCTTAGCAAAGAAGAGATACCTGAGGAGGACATGACAAACAGCACAGAACCATCATGACAAGCCTTCCTCCTCCCCTCAGCCAAAGCCACCACCGAGCACTGGGAACACGCCTGCAGAGGAGGGAAAGCTGCCTCCTGGGTCTTCAGGACTAATTTGCGATGTATTTTGGTGTTTGACACAGAGTTATTATTGACTGACGCTGGCAGCACCGCTGGAGCACTGGCAGCTGGGCACATTTTGTTAGCGGCCACAGTCACTGCAGGAGCGTTGTCATTTGGGTGACTGCAAAGGGCTTTGGCATGAGTGGCACCCTTTGGGTGTTTCTGCAAATAAACAGCGTAGACCCTTGTTGCAAGGCTGCTGGAGAGGGATGGGAGAGAAATGGGGTGCGTGAGAGAAACACAGGGGGTTTCATTGGCAAAGGGTGGCCTCTCCACTCATCTAAACCCACTTTTTGATGAGCTCTGATTGGACTTGCAAATGCCGTTTCCCTCGGTTGTATTAAATCTGGGGAAATCTTACCACGACATCAAAGCAGGAGCCAGTTCCCCCCGTGGCTGCTGATTTCCCAAGGTAGGTGGTATTAAGGGCTCCCCATGAGCAGTGGGACTGGATAGCACAAACAAGAAATAAACCAAGCCACCACTTGCACAAAAGGTTCTTAATCAAGGAAAGCAAAGAGCACAGCAGAAAAATGTGTTCTTATTATGGTCAGTCTTAAACACACGTCAGGAGTCTGGTCCAAAGCCCTGTGAAGTCAAAGAGTTTTTCTGTCAAGTACAGCGAGCTTTTTGGATCAGGTTCCAAGTGCAATTTTTCTCCTTTTGTTTCCTTGGTTGGTTGTTGTTGAGTTTTTTTTTTTCCTTTTTTTTTTTTTTTTTTGTTAAATAATGAGTAAAGCCACATCAGCTATAATGGATTGCTTCTCCTCTCTCTGCTTTCAGGAGCCAGGATGAGAATCATTGAGCCATATTCTCCTGCTCCTCTGCAGAAAGCAAATGGCTATCCTTGGATATCAATCACTGGGGTAAAAGCTAAGAAATGTTACCAAGGAAACGTTGTCAGGCCCATTGGCAGTCTCCTTTGTTTAGTAAGTTTACCCATGAGCAACATTTTATTGTTTTGAAATCAAGAAATGTTAAAATAAAATGAATACAACCTCTTTGATGGACTCACCTGCGAGGCACCCTGGTGTAACCAAGACCCAAAGTAAATTAGCTCTACTTTGATCCGTCATGTAGTTAATATATTCATCAGCGTTGGACTCATAATCTAAGCTGGCCTTCTGAATAAACACAAAGTACATTTATCACGAGGCAAAATATGTTATTCCTCCGAGCAGGTAAACATTAAAAATCCCTGTAATCCGAAGCAAGGAAAATGAAGGACTGCGACGTGTCACACGTTGATCCAGCTGTGAAGGACGAATAGCAGCAAAGTGGATGCAAAAGAGAGGGAGCTGACTTTGATCAGCGAGATGCCGCGTTTAATGTGTGGGTGCATTTAGTACTCATGAGAGCAGAGGACTAATAGCATCGATTTCAGCCAGACACCTCGCGAAAACAGGTGTGATACCACACTTCCATCATCCGGCATGGACCAGCTCCGCCTCTGCTGCCCTTTCCTGCTTTTCTTGACGCCGTGCTACCCACCGCCTGGCACCTCCTGGGAGGTGGCAAGTGCCCTTGGCTGCCAGTTGCTTCTTCAGTGCGAGCTGAGGGCACCCCGAGCCTCGTAGGAGGCATTCATGCTTCGGTAAAAATTTGCTATTTAAATAGGAGGCTGTGCCGGGTGTTTCGTGACACACGCAAATAGAAATGCTGGTGGCACCGTCATCTCCTTCTACAGTCCCCAAGCTGTAGATCTCAGTCTTCCAAGGTGGAGAAATACAGGTAAAGGGGGGTAACGTCCCAGCTCAGATGAGTCGTTAAGGCTGCATGTGAAGCCACTCAGATTTCCCACCACTTCCCCTACAACGATGCCCATTCCTGGGCCCAGGACCTTTTGGAGAGCACCTTCTCCCAAGGCCGCATTCAGCATCCCAGCATTCCTCCCAAAATGGGGAGAGTTTAAAATGTGTGGGGAAGGCAAAGCCACCTGCTCATGGTGGGAGCGGAGGGGGGACCCCTGTTTTATGTGAGCACCCCAGCCAGGTCAGCCCTTCTTTCCCACAAACCCAGCTGCAAGGTGGGAACACACAAGGTGGGAACATATCCTCTGGGAACACCGGGGCCCCGAGCAATGTTGTGCCAAGGCATCGCCTGAAAAGACATCAATAAAGCCCATTTTTCTTACCCAGGTGCTTCCAAGCGTTATAAACTTTCCCTCAGACAGAAAGGGCAGAGTCGATGGCATAATTATTGCAAAATGAAAAGATTAAAATTGACTAATGTATTCAGGCACCAGCATCAAGTCACATATCTATCTGGTTTTATTGGCACTTTCCCGGGCAGTGCAGGGGGAGGCGAAGCAGGCAGTCTTGCTCATTAACTGTGGGATTCTCTGACTTAAATTATTATTTCTGCTTTTTTTTTTTCATTTTGTCTTTAAGGACAGAGTGTCCTGGACTGCATGATCTCGTGTGAATAACAAAAATTGGAGAGGGTGGAAGGGAAGACGAGTCTATTATCCTGGAAGAAATATGGAAAAAAGTAAATAAAAAATAAAAAAAAAATAATCCAGAAGTAACGATCTTTTCTTCTCCTGCTGACTCAAGATCATACAGCATGATCCTGTGGGTAAGGAGTCAGTCGGAGGGGATGCTCAGCTTAACAGGGACACCTCAGCACTGAAAAACAGCCCTCCGAAACCATGCTGCCCTCCGCTAACCCCTCGGCTTCGCCATCCTGCCTGAGACTGGAGCGACTGTCACTTTGGGGATGCTGTGCCTGGGCTTTCATTAGACTCCGCTCGTGTGCCTCCCGCAGTCTGCCGGAGCCAGCTGGCGTTTTGGGTGCTGTTCAGAGGAAGGAGTTTACATCCCTGCTTAAATGCTGAGGAAACCTTTACAGATAAGGACGTGCGTGAGTCTCTGCCTGCTCAGCAGTGAGCCTTCGCTCTCTCCTTTCTTATTTTGCTGCCGTTTGTTAGCCAAAATCCATCACAATGCTTCCTGATCTCAATCCAGATGAAGTGACTTTCCCCAGAACCACGGGCGTCTTCGTGAGAGCCTGCAGTGAAGAGGAGATAATGAAGGGATTAATTGGAAACACGGTCCCCCATCTCTGTTCTACCATGGGCTTCCTAGCAATGGGTGAAAACCCATCTTGACCTCAGCTCCCATTAACAGGGCAGGGAAGACAGCACCTTTGTACCTCTGAAGGAAGGAGATGCCCTCCTAGCTCTTTTCCCAGGGAGTAGAGATATTCCCCTCCCAACAGGAGCATTGCTTTTCCACATTAGCCCATTGCTCTGGAAGGGCAGCCATCTCTCTCCGGCATCCCTCTGAACAGCAGCCACAGCCTCAACCTATTGCTCCATTGACAAGTCGCAGTGCTCGGGCTGGTCACAGGCAGGGAGGACTTTAGCTCCTCGGGGGAAGGATCTCCCTCTCAGAAGGGGATGCTGTTCTGCAGAGGCAGGAAAGGAACCTCCCATGGCTGGGCAGGACACCCTTGCCAGTTTGTTGGGGGATGGACACACTGCAGAGGACCTCCACTTCCTTTCCTTCCTCCAGGATGGATGAAAAATGGTTCCTTCAGCTGGTAGATGAGAGTTGGTGTGCTTCCAGGTGATCACCTCCCTGCTCCACCTACCCATTCCAACACCTAAAGGGAGCCTACAGGAGAGATGGGGAGGGAGTCTATCTGGAAGTGGAGCAATAGGATGAGGGGTAATGGTTTTGAACTGAAAGAGAGGAGATTTAGATTAGATATCAGGAAGAAACTCTTTGCTGTGAGGGTGGTGAGGCACTGGAAGAGGTTGCCCAGAGAAGTTGTGGCTGCCCCATCCCTGGAGGGGTTTAAGGCCAGGCTGGATGGGGCTTTGAGCAACCTGGTCTGGTGGGAGGTGTCCCTGCCCAGGGCAAGGGAGTTGGAACTTGATGATCTTGAAGGTCCTTTCCATCTCTAACCATTCTATGATTCTGTGATCTTTCTCCTCCCTTGTGTGCCCCACCTTGCCCCCACAGCGAGACAGTCACAGTCTGCCAGCAACGTGGTGGTGGGTGGTGAGTGATGGACGGCCGGTAGCTAAAAGCAGATACACCTCAAGCAAAGGAGTGAAGGTCGACAACTGAAAGTGGGTGATACATCAACAAACACAGCCCCAGCCTGGCTGATAACTCCACTTTTCTGCCTTCTGCCACTTGTAAGTCGCTTGTGCTAGTGCCTGAACACCATGAAAGTATGTCAGTGGCTCCAGTATGATAAATATGGGGGCTCTCAGAGTTACTAAAGAGTGTTCATAGCAATGCTGCTGCATTCAGAGCAAATGTTGAGCTGAATTAGTCAAGAACAGTATCATTTCTCTTAGCCGTTCCCCCCTTTCCTGTACCAACCCCAGCATCATATAAATTAAACATCCTCAAAGCCAGTTTCTTGTTCATTTGTACTGCTGGCTGGTAACAGGAGACAAAACACATCTCAAGAGGCTCATCAGAGCTAGGGAATGTCCCCTCTTCCCCGTTACTCTGGGATCTTACCCTGCAAGGGATCAAGAAACTCCTCCAAAAGGTTCTTTGTGACAGTATTTGCAGACCCAGCTGCACCAGGTGGTGAGAGCTTGCTTTCCTGCAGGGGGAATTGCCAGCAAGGAGCAAAACTGAGACAGAAACATCAGAAATATTTTCTTAATGACATTAAGCAATCGGAAAGGAAGGAGCCTGTGAACTGCAGCAAGGGTTATAGATCAGGCAGGGACAGAGCAGATGAGGGAAGAAAATGTGAGGCGTCTGGAGTGTGCTGAGATAAAGTGTTTCTGGCTCCTGACTCCTGCTGAAAAATCCCCCTCCTGGCTTTAGCCGGCTTGTGGGTCTGACTGCTGGCAAGCCAGCTGTCCCCAGAACCCGTGGGTGAAGGTGACAGCCTGGGAGAGGCTGTCCCTATAGGAAAGGAAAACATTGATGGGCAGAGCGGGGCTGTTCCTGGGGACCTGCATCTCTCCTGCCACATCGGCGCCGAGGGGACTGCGGAATCGCAGTAACTGCAGTCACGGCACGACCGGTGTCCGGCTGAGTAAGGCACAAACAAAAAGAAACTCCTGACTGTTGCCAGCGTGGTATTTACACACCAGGAATGATTTTGGGCAGACGTCTGCCATGGGGCTTTGCAGCCGCTGTGGCCCCTGTGGTCCCCTGTTCCACCTGTGTTGTGATTTTTCATTAGCTCTTACAGCCCCTGAACTTTACTCCTCAATACTTGATCATCTGGACTTTTATTTGTTAAAGGAGGCATGACATATGACTGCTTTCCTAATGTGCACCGGGTTGGTTTCACCAGCTCTCGCCCCGGTCCAAAGAGAGGCCACATAATTATCTACATATATTTCTGCCTTGGGTTTTTTCCACGAATCCTGCTCATTTATGTATGTAAGTGTTCATACGCCACCCAGTGGCTCCAGAGGTGTTGGGTGCTGCTCTCACCAGTGTTGGTCTCAAACCCCTTACCCTGCAGAGCATCTCCCCAGCGGCAAGGGCACATCAGCCCAGAGCCCTTGCTCCCTGGGGGTTGAAGGCAGCAACCTCCCGTGAAGCTCCTTCCAGGCTTTGATGCACATAACAACATCTCTTGCTTGTTCATGTAGCCACATCGTTCACTCATCAGGTTCTGCAGTCTCGGGGTACAGCATCGCACTGTCAACTTAAGTACGAGCCGGCAGAGAGCTGCAGCTACACCATTTCCAGTTGCTCGGGTCCTTAAAGCACACGTGAGCATGTTCTGCCACCTTGCCTGGGCTGCATCCTTAGATTTCAGCCAGCCTTAAACCAAAGAAAGGAAGAAAGAGAGAAAGAGAGAAAGAAAGAGAGAAAGAAAGAAAGGGAGAAAGAAAGGAAGGAAGGAAGGAAGGAAGGAAGGAAGGAAGGAAGGAAGGAAGGAAGGAAGGAAGGAAGGAAGGAAGGAAGGAAGGAAGGAAGGAAGGAAGGAAGGAAGGAAGGAAGGAAGGAAGGAAGGAAGGAAGGAAGGAAGGAAGGAAGGAAGGAAGGAAGGAAGGAAGGAAGGAAGGAAGGAAGGAAGGAAGGAAGGAAGGAAGGAAGGAAGGAAGGAAGGAAGAGAGAGAGAGAGAGAGACCTTCTGGCCAAACTCAGGAATATCCTTTCCCAATGATGTCTAGCCATGAGTCTTTTGTTCAAGCATAAAAATACTCTGCAAGATTTACATACCATGCCATCTCGTGCAACGATAAATTTCCTGGCTGACCCTTTGCTTCTTGCATCCTCCAGCCCCTGTGAACTTCATGCTTTAGGAGTACGCCCTTTGATTCGACACGTCCTTATTGAACATTACACATTCATCTCCTTCATCTCGCCATTCCCCGAGGGCACGTTCTTCACCATTTGCTGCCATAATGCTTGAGGGCAAGAAGTAATTTTTCTTATTTAGCCTCTGCTCTATTATTTTGCCCTGCTGCTCGCTGTCGGATGCCAGAGAGATGAGATGCCCCTTTGGGCAGCGCCGACCCACCCGACCATATTTGCAAAGCAAACTGTTTTCTTAATCACCCTGAGCCAGGCAGCAGCAGTGGCTGCATTGGGAGGGAAAACCTGACCCTTACATGCACAGATCCCCTCCTCCAGAGGAAAGGATCTTGGAGGTCTCAGAAAGCCCAAAACACGGAGTTTCAATGGAGTTGGTTGTTTACGCTGTGCCCCAGCTGCATCCCACCCTATATGCAGGGCCAGGCAAGAAAGCATCTTATCTCTACAAGCACAGAGGGATCAGGATTTCATCCCAGGACAGCTTTTTGCTGATTAGCACAGCCCAGCTGGGGTTTGAACGAGTGTGGGGAACCAAGCAGCACCTCCTCGCTCCAGCTGCTTGGGGTGCCTTGGCCCCATTGGGGTCCTTCAGGGGAAATAAGGAGATGGAGAGTAACTTTTTGGCCGTATGAGCAGAGGCAGGTCCCTTCCAGGCTGCCCTTTGTCAGTGACCAGACCAGCCAAGCACACAGCTTCACTTTTATTACCCAAAACCAGGCAACGGCGCTGCTCTATAACACTTGACCAACGTTGACCCCAAGCAGATTAGACACAGACGAGCGCCTTGGTGCTCTGGTGGGGCTTGTGCCAGCTGCAAGACCTTTCATGCTTCTTGGGGCCAGCCCCATCACGGGACCAAAACACCAACCCATGGGTTTTTAGCCTCCCCTTGCCATCTTCTGCAATCCCATGTGCCATACCTGAAGTGTAAGGTGGGCAAAAGGATGGTTCCCATCTAGAGAGGAGCATGGGGCAGGGATTCATGTGAAACCTGGGTGGGTTTCAGCCAAAGTCCACCCTTTTGAATCAGTATCGTGTTCCCTTCCCAAGTGTTTCTAAATCACCATGTCCGTCTGCAAAGGCAAAATATAATAAAAGGCCATTGCAGGCTCCATCCAAGCCTGGCTATAATTAAATATATCGACTGATAAATTTGAGTATAGTTATACCTCTCCATCTGGTCTCAGCAGAGAACCACTGACATTTTGTTCAGATACCCTCATTTTTTCATCTCTTTCAGAACAAGATTTGCATCATAGCTTTTTAATGAGCTAATAGTTAAAATAGCCCCCTATAATTACGCTAGAATAATCCAGCATTATTTCAGCTTAATTATAGGGGGATATCTTAACCATACATCATTTGCAGTTCTCAGTCACTCTAATGCACAGATGTCTGAAGAAACGACATAAAACACTAGCAAGTTATAAAATATCTAGAGTGGTGCTCATTGCGTCTGTGGAAAATGATCACATCTATTCTCCTACCTCTGCTATGCAGTCTCCCTGCTCAGATTATTTCCTGCCAACCAAGAGATAACATTGAAAGCAATGGAAATAAAATACTTCACTATCTCGTGTCATGCTCTAATACTGTTGACTCTTTCCATTTTCATATCTCCTTGATCCTCTCATAAATCTTCACATCAACATACTGTAGTTAATTTCTCCAAACCTTTAGCAGCTCTGGAAGCAAACCAATTCCTAAACCTCTGCCTTCAAAGCTGTGGCCAGACTATGGGGCTGCCTTTAACTTTGCTGTGGGTTTTGTTTATATGCATTAAATGACCCAGAAGAATTGCCCCAGGAGCACACGGCATTGCTGTTCACGGTTAATCTCCTCTCCCCACCCCCTCAGAGACCTCAACATCCTGACAAGGCAGCATTGTTGGAAAAGTCAGCTCGCTGCTCTGGGTAGCTGTGTCTCTGCCACACCATGTGTCTGGTCCTTCTAGGGTACCTCCTGCTGTGGGATACCTGTGAGGAGAAGACAGGTCAGTATTTCCCCGGTGGGCAAGCTCTTGTGGAGTTCAGTGCGCTGTCCCAGGTCAGAAAGCAAAAGGATGATGAGGTGGTGCTTGAGGAACCTGCACAGCTGGGTGACAACCCCAGAGCCAGAAAGACCAATGAGGAAGAATCTTTCTGGGCCCTGGAAGGTCAGGCTGACTTTCTGCAATGAGAAGGGAAACTTTTGGCCTAAGACCACTATGGGCCTTTCCTCCACTTCTGAGTGCTTCCCTCTGCTTCTCTCACTCCCAGGGACTTGGGCCAGATGCTTACAGAGAAGACAACACGTTTTCCACCATTCCCTAAGCAAAGGTATGATAAAGATAGGGTGTTGAGATGCAGATAGAGATGTGCTGCACAAGGGTCTTAAGACATTTCCAAACAATGTGGCATATTCAATGCACCTTCAAATAAAAAATAAAAAAAACTGGAATAAGTTAAAATTTTGGATTACTAAATATTTTTCTAGAAGAAAACACAACATCCTCTGCAATTAGAACACTATGCAAGGAAGGCAGAGGGAAATGATGTGTCCTCAAGTGCATACTTTCTTGTTCACAGGTTGAAGTCCTCCAGAGAAAGATTCACAGGAAGGTTCCCCCATGTCCAAGGACTTCACAAAGAGGAAAAATCCAGAGATTTCCTCAGTCGACACCATTCCTCCTGTTGTCTTGTAGAGCAGAATTAGAAAGAAAAGCCTTGTTCCTTGGAACAGGTGAAGTAAAAGGGGTGGTGGGAAAGCTTGTGGCAGTAACCCATGAAGATGGTGACAGCTGCCTGCACACATACTCAGGTAACACTCAGCTGTGAGGACACGATGGAAGAAGGGCTAGCAAGGATGGGCTGTAGGTCTCTGGTGGGACATGGAGAGGCCACGAGAGACAGGCTGCGACCACATGGGGAACCTCTGAAAGGCTGCTCTGACTTTGGGGGGATGTTACTGTGAAATGGGTCCCCAAAAGGAGAGTTTGTGTTATTAAGCAGACTGGGGAGATGGGAAACCCTGCTGCTTTCAGGGAGATGTTGAGCACCACGGGAGAGCACCAGAAGAGGATTGCTAGCTCCAAGGGAGGTGCAGGCAGAGCTGCATTTCCACGCAGTCGGTGAAGCAAGTACTATTTTTAGCTTCACTTCTCTCTTTTAACACCTGTGGATCAGCCTAACAGGCAGAGAGATAGCATATAATAAATGTCATAACCTCCCCAGAAAATACCTCATGGCTTTTAAACTAATCCCTTGATACTTTGAGAGGACTGCTGCGTGACATTGATTAAACCTCACGGGTTGGTCATGCTGAGGTAACACTTAGTGCTTGTAAATGCTGTTCCCTTACCAGGCTGGTCTCCGCCTGTGCTCTTCCATGTAATAAGGGCTCCAGAACCCCCTCAAGACCATGATCCTGATGTTGATCTTCTGAGATTGCACCAGAAATGTCCCTCCCTGAGACCCTAACTCATCTTCCCTTCAAAGTGGTAGCAGAAGTTATGAAAACCTTGCCCTTATACCACCAGCCTTACAACCCAACCTCCTCTACAGAGGTCCTAGTCTCTGGGTGGTGCTCTCTTCTGAATTTGTTAATTTGCTGGTTGACCTGATCACTCTTGTGTCTCCTTTTCAAATGCTTGACACTTTCTTCTGCTTGGTGGACGACAAAGTCAAGAGCCTTCAGTTGGGACCATCCAGAGATATGAGACAAATTTGCGTTACATTCGATTTGGGGCTTTTAGATTACCTGCTTGGCATTTTTAGTTTTGATTAAAAAAGTTTCAAAAAATTTACTTTAGCATCTCACCAGGCAGAGAACTGCACTTGAGTACACGCAGATGCTTACCAGGAAGGTGACATCTGGCCAAGCTGAGCCCAAAGCAATAGAGGTCGTACAGGTTGACCTATGTCATGAGAAAAATACCGTGAGGCATCACAGAGAGGACCAACAATAAATGAGTAGTTTCAGGATTGGGGAATGCAGGCGCTCACCCCACATCTTAGCAGATTGTTTTCCAGTGTACAGAAATAGCCTGAAATAAAACACCAGAGGGGTCACAGCTGGAATTTGTGTGTGTGGAGGCACGCCTGCAAAAAAATCTGAGCTTGCCCTCCATGGCTTGCAGGCACGAACAAGCCCTGGGTCCTTCTGGCCTTGTCTGTACTGTGAGATGGAGGGTGACCCTGAGGGCACCGTGACCTGTGCCCTTTCCCTCCCATCACAGGGCATCCCACCGAAGAGGAAGGAAGGGTTATTTTTTTAGCATCTCACATTCACCCAAAGGGTCAGCACTGGCCTTGGGAGAGTCACAAGCAGGACACTGATGGTGGAGGGGGCTGCAGCAGTGGTTCCTGCCCATGCCACGTCCCCAAAGAAGCCCACAAGTGGGCAGGTGATCTGGTGCCAACTGACTGCACCTGGTCAGGGTGGGCATCCCTCTCGCCTGCCAGCCCTGCAGCTTGGGGGGAAAAAAAGCTCTTTGCATGACTGTGTGTGCAACAGGAGGGTGGGTTTGGGCCAGCCTGAGCTGTCAGCAAGATATTCCCCTTGTAGACAGCATCCCCTCTTAGATACACACACTGAAGAAACGTATAGGCTGGAAACTTCCAGAGTTCCTGTGCTTCTCTTTTCATACTGTAGCTATAACGCCATATACCCCTACTTTTGCATATTAGGGAAAAGTAGTAGTTGGAATTGGAGTGCTTGTTCATCATCATCTTATAAAAATGATAAAGAGCAGTCTCATTTAAGTCTTGAGTATTAGGAATCACTTCAGTATGCATTTTTTACTTAGCCAGGGTTTTGGAAATATTTTCAGGGAGCACAGAATGAAGACCTAAAGGAAATCACCTTTTATGACCTAGCAAACCCATTAGAATCAATTATATTGAGTTACACCAAGCTGAAAGCAAACCCCATCAGCAAGTTTCTACGACCCCCTTGTGAAAACGGTGAGGATGAAATTCTCAAGAGTTGCACAAGCCTCTAGTACCTGGAGGTCTGTTTGCTCTGCTCACTGATTTACATATGCATGCCTTCCTGCTGCAGTTCCTCATTAGCCTCCTTCATCTTTTGCTTGAATCAAAAGGATCTTTTTTCATCTCCCTTGCTGCTGATGAAAAGGCCTTCATACAGGTGAACTGGAAATGTCTGTCTTGTACTCTAAAAGCTCTTACCTCCTGAAGATTTCTGTAAAACCAGTTAATGCATCGTATCAGGAAAACTAACTCCTGTTCCCAGAGCCTGTCACTGCCTAGAGCTCAGTCCCCTCCAAGCTCCTCCAAGGACTGTTCTGCACCACGTCCGTAAAGACTCCTACATCATCCATCCATAGCAGCCATACTGGGACATGGGTGACCAGGGTCTTCATTTCTTCACCCTGACTTTAAAGTGCACTTCAAATAGCAATGATGCAGCTGACAATGCTTGTTTTGGCCCAGAATCTTCTTGGCTAATTGCAGGCACAGGATGGGGCCCTTCCTGGAGTGAGGAGATGGGTTATCAGCGTCCTCTCCAGCAACACAGGAGATAACACCAGGGCACCTCTAGCAGCAGGGAAAGCTGGGTGTCTTCTCTGCCTCAGGGTTTAGCCCGACCATGCTCCTGGCTGGAAGTCCTTCAGCTGGGTCCATTAAACTGCATGCAGTGAGTCTTTAAGTCTGTGTTACATTGCCAAAGTTCATCTAACTGTTAAACAGAGATAAAAAATCACCAGCCCCCGCCCCCCTCAACCTGCCTAATGGCTGCACTGGAAGGATTAACACGTTTGAGAGCTAAATGAGCTCTGCCAGAATGTTCCCAGACACAGTCACTCATGGTTTTTAATGAATTAGGGCAGGAACCTCCCTTGGTGCTGGCTTTCTTGCATATTCATATGATGGGCTTTTATCAGCACAAAGCCTTGTAAAGGCATGGTTTCCAGACTGCATGCATGAGCATTCCCAGGAAGCAGAGTTTGAAACTGGGCCATGCAGGTGGTGGAGCTCCAAGCCTGTGCTGAGCATCCGTGGTTTGGTTCCCCCAAGCTGGGAAGTGATGCTGGGGTGAGAAGCAACAAGTCCTCCTGCAGGGCTCTCTGAGAGGAAGCCACCTGCTTGGGAAAAAGACAAAACAGACCTGGAAATGAGAGTGCAGAACAGTTCTGGCTAGCTGGAAGCTGCTGTTGACAGGAGTGGCTGGGGATGCAGGAGTTTGCTCCTGTGTCTCTTACCCCATCTCCGTGTGAAGACGTGACCATGAAGGGTCATCTCCGGCACACAGGGACACCTCAAGGGTCATCTCTGGCTCATGATGATTATTTAGTTCTTCAGGAATCTGTGAAGACAGAGCTAAAGGCCAGGTTGTTGTATGTCCCACCAAACAGAAGGACATCAAACTGTTGGAAAAGGTCCAGTGGAAGGCCACCAAGATGATTACAGGGATGGAGCACCTCTCCTATAAGGACAGGCTGAGAGAGCTGAGGCTGTTCAGCCTGGAGAAGAGAAGGCTCTTAGGAGACCTTCAGTATCTGAAGGGAGCTACAGGAGAGCTGGAGAGGGACTCTTTGTCACGAAGTCTAGTGATAGGATGAGGGGTAATGGTTTTAAATTGGAAGAGGGGAGATTTAGATGAGATATTAGGAAGAAGTTCTTTACTGTGAGGGTGGTGAGGCACTGGAACAGGCTGCCCAGAGAAGTTGTTGATGCCCTATCCCTGAAACTGTTTAAGGCCAGGCTGGATGGGGCTTGGAGCAACCTGCTCTAGTGAGAGGTGTCTCTGTCCATGGCAGGGGAGTTGGAACTTGATGATCTTTAAGGTCCCTTCCAACTCTAACCATTCTGTGATTCTATGATTCTATGATTGTCTAATGAAAGCTCCCTAGTGGACGTTCACTGGATCTTGTGCTTGTTCACTAATGCCACGTTACTCCATATAACTGGTCCAAATACCAACCCAACAAAGCAAATTACTTCAGACTTGCCTGGTAATGTATAATTTTGCTAATGAGGTCTTCACTTAATTTAAATCCTTAAGTAAATCCTTAATTCAAGGCAAGTCTTTGAAAGTGACCAAACAAGTCAAAGCATCAAGTCTATTGAAGAGTCAGGCTTCCCATGTTCAGTCAATTGACATCAGAAGCTCACAGTGCCCAAAGGCCATGAGTGACCTCCAGGGTTGGGGTGGGATTTCGAAGCACCGTGCCCTGTAGAGCAAGGTGCCAGCTGGGACCCACTGCTGTGACACCCCCAGGCCCAGGTGGGACACACAAAATAGGACCTGCTAGGGAAGAAGGTCCAGCCGACCTTGTGCGGGAGGGGAGGGGAGGGAAGGGAAGGAGATTGGGTCTATTAATTTCCTCGGTGCCGACTGGGAAGTCAGATGTCGTTAAAATGTGTGTTCAGCTTAAAACCCCAGCAAGGCCAGATGCTCGCTAAGTGGATACACTTCAGCAAGTGCCTGCACATTAAAATACAAACTAAGAGGGAAAAAGCTAGTGGAACTGAAGTATTAAACAAATGCTGACAGGACATGCGTGAGCACACACAAATCGCCCTGTTTACAGCTCAGGACGCACAGAGCTCCCATTTGCATCCAGAGACATCTAATTGTTCAGACACTGCAGACACATGGTCCCCTTCGCCTGCCTGGCCACGGTCTGTGGCAAATAGCTACATAAATATGGGCAAATAGTACATAAACAGCCTGTTCACCTGGCGGCACATGCCTGCATCTGGGAGTGCAGCAGCTCCCGGTCTGCCACAGCCGCAGGACATCACCTCCTGGGAGCATCCAGCTGGTTATCCCAGCCGCCTGTCCATGCTGTGTCCTGGCTGCAGCCCCTGGACATCCCCAAGAGCTCCAGCATTCCCTGAACGTTGCCTATGAAATGCTTTTCTCTGGCTGACACCCTCCTGCAAACGGGGAGGATAAACCACAAGCAGTTCTTTTTAACCCCAATAGTTCAGCGTGTACGCTGCAGCTGTCAGACCACGAAACTGCAGCAGATGTTACGGCAGGACTCCAGGCTTGCTGGTCCAAAAAAGTCATGCAATATTTGGTCAGCTCTCATCCCGACCATGTGCGAAGGCAGACGCTAACATCTACACCTCCCGCTAGCTGGCTGATGAAGCAGAAACGCCGCCGTGGTTCTGAGCAAGTCAGCAAGATGGCCCGAGAG
The DNA here is from genome assembly GCA_013400375.1 of Thinocorus orbignyianus. NCBI lineage: Eukaryota > Metazoa > Chordata > Aves > Ciconiiformes > Thinocoridae > Thinocorus > Thinocorus orbignyianus. The sequence goes on along the minus strand of VXBW01003926.1, from coordinate 66,252 downwards.
GTCCCATAATGGTTAACGCTCCCTTACTGCAGAGAGGGGTTTTTTAGTGGACTCAGTCCATCCAACATGTCGTTACCCTCTCGGTTTTGATCATCGATCTGAAGAGCACATCACCTTGGAGATTAGCAAAGAAATTCTGGCTGCCAAGCTACTGAAAAGGCCACTTTGGTTGCTTTTATTTTGTGTTTTTTTTTCATATTGCTTTGTGTTTCTGCTTCATAGAACAGAAGGGCAATAAAAATTAATTTCGTGATGTAATAAAATGTTTGCCTCAGAGGTTTCTGGAAGCTAAAGCACTGGTATTTTATTTGCATGCAAAAATTCATTACGGATATAAAAGTGTGACGATATGGTGTAGCTGTTAAACCTTAGGATATCGCAGGCTTAGAACAACGTAATCCACCAAATTAAACAGCATTTTAAACCAAACAAGGCTACGGACATTATCATTAAAAATGGTCATAAATAAGTGCACTATTTCCAATCCATAATTGTTTTAATCTTTGGAGAGAGGGAGTACAAAAGCATCATTAACTGGCCCCAAATGCCTCAGGATTTGGGTCCTAATTTGGAAAGTCTGCCTTTCCTGAGGTTACCAGATGTTCAGAAATAGTTTTTTGTCATTATAGGTTATCTCTGTTTCCCAAGGTTTTGTTTCTTCTTCTCCCAAATCACTTATGCTCAGTCAAAAAAACAACCAACCAACCCCATCTTGTTCCCTCTCTTGCTGCCTGGCTTTATAACGAGATGGAACAGCAACTCTAGAAATAAGAAAAGTAGCCGGATGACCCTCCTCTGAGGGTCAGAGCACTTAGCTGGAGGATGGAAAGGGAAAATAAAGTGATTATTTAATGTTACTCATTTTTTCCCTTCATTTCTCCAGACGCCGCTTTCCTGTGTTTGGATTGAGTTTGGGGGTGCTCAGGGTGAGGCTGTGACACGAGTCACTTTGTGTTCTTTGTCAGTTAGAAAGACAGGAACACGGTGATTTCTCTGAAAGGTTGCTTTCACTGGCAAGGGAGGATGGTAGGGTACAAAGCATTAAATTGCTGGCTGCCACTGTGTGGTGTTTACTAAAGAAACTGCAGAAGATAAACAACCCACCACAAGCGCTCTGAAGCACGGGGAGGCATCACCTCACAGCCTCCCTTGGAGTTTAATCAAATATACACAACTAAGCTTTACGCCTGTTATCAGGAGGGCAGTAAAAATGAACCACAAAGCAAAGATACTGTTTTGCTGGCGGCTGGGCACAGCCCTGTTAAGCTGGTGGATGCGAGAGCCGTGCTTTGTTTGAATGTTTTGCTGAAATGTTCCTGCACGAGCTGAAATGACCAAAACTGTCAGAGTCTCTGAAACACCCGGCACGGTAAAGTCAGGACCCAGCAATCTGGGCAGGAGGGTCTCCATACGGCCAAACATCCAGCCAAGGTCTTTGATAGAGCAAAGGGGGAAGGTTTAGGAACCCGTGTCTGCACACAGGCAGGGAAAGTAGATGGAGGAGGAAGGGCAAAGCTGAGCGGATCATAGAATCATGGAATCATCCAGGCCAGAAGGGACCTCCAAAGGTCATCTAGTCCAACCTCCCCACAGTCTCAGGGACACCCTCAACTAGCCCAGGTTGCCCAGGGCCTCATCGAGCCTCACCTTGAACATCTCCAGGAAAAGGGGCCTCAACCACCTCCCTGGGCAACCTGTTCCAGTGTTCCACCACCCTCAGAGGAAAGATCTTGTTCCTAATATCCAACCTAAATCTGCTCTTCTCCAACCTAAAGCCATTGCCCCTCATCCTGTCACTGCAGGCCTTTGTAAACAGACCCTCCCCAGCCTTCCTGTAGCTCCCTTCAGGTACTGAAAGGTTGCTTTTAGGTCTCCTCAGAGCCTCCTTCTTCTCCAGGCTGAACAGCCCCAGCTCCCTCAGGCTGTCTTCATAGCAGAGGTGCTCCAGCCCCCTGATCATCTTCGTGGCCCTCCTCTGGACCCGCTCCATCAGGTCCATGTCCTTCCTATATTAAGGGCTCCAGACCTGCACACAGGACTCCAGGTGGGGTCTCATCAGAGCAGAGTAACGTGGCAAAATCATCTCTCTGGATCTGCTGGCAACACATCTTTTAATGCAGCCCAGGATGCAGAGGATGGTTTGCAGCATGGTTCCTGGGCACTTTAGGCAGGCAGATGCCCATTCTACCCCATCATCTCCAAGCAAACTCAGTCTCACCGTCCCAGAATAGGACAGACATACGGGAGAAGGATGAGAAATGTCACTGAAGCAGTCAGAGGCAAGGCAAGGGCCTACCAAAGATTTTACAGAGACACCATGACCAAGAAGTTTCTGGAATGAGGAGGGTGTAAAGGCCAGGACTTTTTAGCAAAGAAACATTCTTCCCACCTTTACTCCTACCAGTGGCATTCACAGTAATGAGGCTTTGTGCACATTTTGTAAATAATCAGCCCAGATCCAAAGCAGTGACAACATTTTGTGTCTGACCTTCCCACCAGCCCAGCTAAAAACTTGGGGAAGCTCTCAGCCCAAAGCTGAGGTCTAATTTTACTAATGTATTAACATTGTTCCTGCATCCTAGACTCATCTGTACAGGGAAGAGACATCAAGTCTGAAATGCATTACTATTTTGTAAGAAGCATGCTTTTTATACCACAGCTACTCAAGAGCATTTTTTAAGTGTGGCTGTAAATAGTGATTTTATAGCAATGCCACTTATTTTCCCACTGTTAGATTTCCTTATTTTCCAAAGACAGCAGCAAGGCCACAGTACGAGTACCAGAAAAGCCATTTGTGAGCCTGCGGTATGTTGATACTCCAGGACCCCACATCCTGGAGGATCTTCAGTGACCCCTTGGCATAGTTGCATGTTTCGTGAAGGATTAATCAAGCTGGGGTTTTTTCTTCCTATTTCAAATGCCCCCCAGAGTCAGGAAGGATGCAGAGTCAGGTATGACCAGCAGTGACCAAAAGACATCCCTGCTGCCCTGTTTCAGACATGAGCATCCTGTGCAGCTCTTTGTTTTAAGCATTCAGCCCATGAAGCTCCATGAACTGTTAGGCTTAGGGGTTTGGAGGGCAGTATAGTTGTCCAGCACTGCCTTTGCCATAGTGTCCAACACTGCATTTTTTATAGCCTCGGCCACACTAACAGTCGTGGGTCTTCAGGGTTAAACATTCCTTTTCCGGGGAGCTGGAAGGTGTTTGGAAGACACGTATGGACCTGTTCTGGGACCACTTGGCCTCTACATCTACAGCACAATTGCCTGAAATTGCTACAGATTGCACTCAGTGACCCACACGGTCCTTTCCAGTCCATGTTCTTCGCTAATCAAGAGGAACAGGCAGAATGCAATTACGCAGGGAGGTTCAGTTGTGCATAATAAAAACATCCCACCAGAAGGAGCAGCCCGTGAAGTGGCAGCAACGCCAAGAGACCAAGCGGTGACAATGCCCAGGGGATATTAACCTACCATGAAGTTTAGAGACAAATAAAGATTAATATCATTTAGGCTTCTCCAGCAGCGGTGTTGTGTTGGAAGACAGGGTATTTTCTCTCTTTCACAGTAATGGGCTCACTCTCTCTTACACAACCTCTCCACACAGAAAATTACCGCGTGCAATTGCTCCAGCAGAGCGATGCTCTTAATGCAACCTCTCTTTAGCAAATATCACTCCTTCTCTGGAAAATAAAAAAAAAAAAAAAGGAAAAAAAGAAAAAGATTTTGATGAGTAGTCAGGAGTTCAAAAAAAAGCTATGAAACCAGTGAGAAATCCAATAAAACTGGGCCAATTTTGCTACTTCCCAAGCTTAGGTATGGTTATGACAGCCCTATGCATAGCACGTACCGACTCCTGTGGGAAGGTTAGTCAAGTTATATAGGCAGTCGCTGGCTGACAAAGACTAAAGAGGAATAAAGTATGCAATAGATATTACCTAGGAAGGAAACATCATAACTGTCAACTGCTCTACACAGAGAAAGAACAGGCCACCACAGCCTACAGAATAATTTTTGCCCCTCAGAGAAATGTGTTGGAGACATTATAATGAAAAACTACTGAACTGACCTTGGAGAAAATACTAATAAATAGATAGTCCGGTAGCAGCCGAAAGATGGACAAAATTACATCAAAAAGGTCTTTCTTTTTTCTAAGCCTGAGAAGCAGGAGTGATGTTAGGTATTTTTGCTTTCATTTGACAGGCTTGCCTAAGTAAGATTTTTCAAAGGTATTTCTCCTGACAGCGTGCTGAAAATGAAGACTTTTCTTTGATAGCAGCAAAGTGCATAAATGA